>RYFJ01002643.1:0-271933 GCA_003991445.1 Oryza meyeriana var. granulata | reverse complement strand
TTCAGAATTTCATTATTGATCAGGTCCTTATACCTCTTCGAGTTCTGTCTGTTTGTTAATAAGTGTTAGTAAATTTGTTGCATAGTGCAGTATATTAACTAAATATTTAGCTTTATTTTTGTGGGATTTGATGTAGGTTGCGCTGAACTCAACTAACGGAATGGTTTTCGAAGTTAATTCGCAAGTACTGTGTGAAGTATTGGATTATAAATCAGCTTCTAAATCTCCACAGCTCTTTAATGCATCCATTAACTGATGATTTGAAATACTCCTTCCATAATATTTTAAATTAAGTTTATTTTGTGTTTTCACGGTTTTCAATCAAGACTCGACTGCATTAATTTTATGGTAATATCCTAGTAATTGTAGAAGCTATAATCGTCAGTATATGAATATTTTCCAGGCAGTATACATTGGTTTGCAATGTGGGTTCATGCATTACTATCTGCTTTAGATTTGAGGTCATCGTAGGGGAAGTGTGCAGTCAAAACTGTTGAATTTTACATAATAGAGCACAGAAGTTGGCATTTAGGGGTGCGGCAAGCCCGTTAGTCCAGCACTAAGGTAACACTGAGAGTTGTTATGGGGGGTGTTATAAATAGGATTATGGAGTTTGATGACCTCTCTGTCGATCTGCTTTTGAATATATTTGTTTTATTTTCGGCAGCTCTCATGCGTGGTTGAAGAAAAAAAGAATATAATTAGTGTCGCTATCTTGTGGAGTCATTTAAAATGTTTATGTGGATGAGAATATCAGATGTAAGTGACAGAGCTGTGGATAGTAAAAGTAATAGCAGCGCTGGCACTTATAGGTTTTGAGGAGGTGTACCTTATCGTAATAATACACTTAGATAAATCTGGATATCATGTACAGGCGCAATGATTGTTGGTTTGTGAGGTAGGTACTTTTGCCATATTGCTTCTCTATGTATGAAACTGACATGGGTGTTATTAACCTTCTGTGCCATGATTTGATAATATGAATATGAACTTTCTATTTGGAAATGCTGTAATGGAGTCATCATGAAACAGTCAAATCCGATTGGGTTCCTGAGGCAGATGCCAATAATAGCTGTGTATTTACGATGTGGTTATTTTTGTTATCAACATATGATGAATGACTGTTGGTAGTTTTCCTTCACTGATAAGCGAGTTTGCAAAAATTCGCTTTCTTGACAATGTAAGTCTAGTGGCTAATGGATTTCAATAGTTTATGTCTAATCAGGTATAGCTGCAATACAAAGTTTCATTTTAGAATTTTGTCTGTTGTTCTAAACAGCAGAAGATTGTCCGCCAATTTTACGATGGAAAAAAGAGAATTTTTAACGGGGGAACAGATTGCTTTCTGTCGAGATACCGACTTAGTTGATAAGATGTTCTGATTGCAATCAATTAAGTGAACAGAATGAGGACAATAAGAGCGCCTTGATTGGTTGGTTCAGGTAATACAACATTAATTCTTTCTTTCTGATAAAGATCTTAAGACATGAGTGAGTAGTTTCATATACCATGAAATTATGCATTGTACCTAACAAGAGAGCGAATAAATCCTTCGCCTTTTATATTGCGATGGCAAGAAGACGATGGTCCTATTCAGAATACAGTTAAAAATAATAGTATCTTGATCTTTATCACTGTTGCTGCAGTTATTTGACTAAGTATTGCGAGTAGAGTCACTAATTGTATGTCGATTACTTAATTAAGAGATTAAGTTTTATACTTGCAAGATATAGTCTTAATAAAGAATCGACAAAGTTAAGGGCACTCCATACAATATGACCGTTATGATCTGACTAGCTCTAAACGGTTTTCTGAATGCGTTTGTCAGAGCTTTATACAGAATTGGCAATTGGTTACGGAAATGAAGGCTTTTCAGGTCAGTTTCCCTACAGTTGGTTGCACTACAAAGAGTGTCACTTCGTGAACACGTTAAAACGGTGTTTATTTGCTGACAAAAAAGTATTCGACTGTCAAACGCCAAATTTGAAGCATTTGCTACTAGCACTTTGTGTTCTGTGGCAGGTGTGTGCTTAGATATGTTTGTAGTTCTTGCAAACATATACTTTAGTTGTCAGGTAGGTTGTCATTGAAGATGTTTGGGAGCCATGGCAGTAGGTCCAATTGGAACATGGACCCAAAGCACACATCGTACTGTGCACCGGAAAAGTGATAAGCAGTAGCTATCGCATGAATTACATGTTTCGAGTTTTTTCGACTATAGTTAGCCTTAAAAAGGTATAGATTAAAGAGATTGGAGATCTCGTTATCTGGCTTGGCTGATATTGTTATTTGGGTTGCCTCGTCTATATAGACAGCGATTTATTTGAGTTAACCAATAATAATCTTATTTTCACCTCTATTGTTCTCATATTTCACGTGCTAACATATTTCTCTCTCTGAGACATGGCAAGTCGTCATGGTGCCAGGACCAGGGCATCTGTTTACACTAGCAAATCCTATCATGTACACGTCTCATCAGAATAGGGTAATAGGTGAGATATGAGTGTAAGCACTTAACGAATGGGGAATGTCAAAGCTAGTTAAAGATTATTATCGATTAGAGTTAATCCACCCTATGAAGGTGATTCTAAGGATAACCTGTGTGTATCTCAATTTAACCAGCAAGATGGGGACTTTGTATTCAGACACTAAACCTTTCTTTGGGCAATCTAAATTGTTTAAATAACCCTAGGGTGTTTTTCGGTGTCATATCTTTTCATAAATAGACAGGGGGCTTTGCCTGTTGAATGTCGGTGAAGAGCAGGATTCCATCGCAATTGGTGTGTGACCACATGGTTGTCTTTGTAGGAGAATGGATAACATCCTGGAGAAACCATCGCGAAGATTTGTGGAACTTGGGTACATTTATGGTGTTACCTGAATTACTATGTAAAAAGTGCTGATTCGCATTCTATATGTAATTAAATCATAGATAGTGAGTAATACTGATAATGCAGTCTTTTGTGTCCGGACTGAAATTACTCTTTTAATGGTCACACTGTCAGCATACACATTGAATATAATTAAATTAGAAATGTTTAACAGATTGGCATGTTGGCCCGAATGGAATCAGTTACTATTGAGTATTTTAATATCGGTTAAAAAGAATCAATTCATTACTGGCCATTCAAAATATGCAGCCATGTTTCCCATTATATTGTCTATGATAATTTGCATTCCTAGTGGCTATGGATCTAGGTGATGATAAGTCTTAGAAGTTGGTGCTTTATAGCATCAGGGTAATCTGCGAATTGGATATTTTGACTCAGGGCAGAAAGAAACCTAGCAAGGCCTTTGTGGAGGGTCGACAAATCTTCACATTCACTAGGTTACAAACTGATGTGTTTTTTGATGTCATCAGATTAAGACTGAATTGTATGCTTCAGGGAAGAAAATTGACTTTCATTACAGTTGTGCTGGTAGGTACAGTCTTATTTTCCATTTAGTTATGAGCTCACACTGTATAGTTTAATTACATGTATAGTGCTGACTATCTGATCTCATTTACTGTTTTTTTAGACTTTAAGCATATGTGACTGAAGTTGCGATACGAGGCTTGGATGGGATTGATCGCAAGCAACCGGCAATGTCCAATTAAAGCTGCTCATGAGGTGGATACATGGACAAGGCAGAGGATGAACAGCTAGAATGGGAAGGAGAATCTAATAGTCGACCTAACACTGAGTCAAGAGGAAGAGGAGATGCAAAAGCAGTTGAAGAGAGAAAGGAAGCAGTCAGAAAGACCAGTCAAAGGAGGGCTCGACCGAAGAACATAATTCTTGTGAGGGTAAGCGAGTAACAGGCAGTGATGAAAGAGAGACAGTCTGAATAAGGGTGGGTGACAAGGAAATGAGTTTAAGAGGAAGGAATCTGAAGCAACGCAGCAAACGAGTGGATAAAGCTTGTTAGATCAAAGGAGGAAGTGTGACCAGCAAAGAGCAGAGGAACGAGGGAATAAAATGTGAAGAATGGATTATAATTGCAGTTACAATTGCAGATGATAGAGGCAGAGAATAGGAATGTTATTTTCTGTAGAGTTTTGTAGAAGCGATAGGGCAAATTTGCGGCTTAACTTGGGTTTCAAGGTATTAAAGACCTGTGTGGTTTGTAACTATGAGAATAATTAGAGTTTAACGTTTTAATCAGGAAGCCCATGAATGGTTGCAGTTGATGGGTGATGACTAGATCAGAACGCTTAGGTTTCTTTCACTCTAGGGATGAAGCTTCGTGTTGGAAGTACGCATCGATGCAAAATTTCAAAGAGTCGTCGCACAGTATACCTCCAGCGTTACTACAGGGATGAATGAATGCCTCAAAAAATTTATGGTAAGGTTTGCCGTTCAGGTGAGATGTAACAGGAAGTTTATGGTAGGCGCAGTTTAGCGTTGGTGAGATGGACACATTCTGTCTGGTATCGGTGCTCCTGTTGAGAACATTAGCATCATAATTGATTGCAAAATGTGAATATAACAGTTGGCGTTATATTTAAATTACTGCATCGCCTCGGCCAACATCATTTTGGACATGTTTTAAGTTAATTTAAAATATTGATATCTAACGTGAAGGTTTGCTAGAAAGTTCTTATAATATATAGAATTATTTGTTAAATGTAATTTCATTTCAAGAGAATTAAATATCAATTTGCATTTTTTTTAATGCCAGGTGGTAAGTAAAGTTATTTGTAGAACTCTTTTGGTTTTGTTGTTATTCTCGATTTTTAATTAAATTAGTTGGGTTGATAATGGAATCACTAAAATTGACGTTGAAGGGTTGTCGCTGTTGCATACATAATCAAAATGTTTCGGCTATGTTTTCACACTGTTAATGCTTTATGTTGCAAGTTCTTTATTAAGTCAAAGAAAAGTTCATCAAGAACAGTAAGAACACCCGGTGAGTTTTACTATGGCCTTAGCCATTTAAACTTTTTGTCTAAAGCAATTTAACGATAATACTGTCTACTTGGGCTTGCGTTGCTTTTTATCCGCCACCCAATACATTAGCCGCCAGTAATTAGAATACACTATAGTGCGAAAACCAACCGACACTATTTGACGGAAAAATGGCGCGATAGAAGGTAAAAGTATTCGGAATCTATACATCTATTTATCATATTAATCTGGAAGGAACTCTAATTGAACATGCTTGTTCTGGAGCCTAATAAGCAACAGGAACAAAGCAGTATCTTCACAAATATAAACAAGCACGACATTCAGCTACATGTTACTAACATAATATAACAAGTATTAAAAGATCAGTTCTAGAATGATGCACAAGACGCGCTCAAAACGGCGCAGCGGCAATGCTCTACACGTCACGACAGACTATAGGAGATGGATCTGAGCAATTTCTCATATCAGGAACTCGCTAGGTCAAAATCCTGGGTCTCAGAGGCAGAACTCTCGATACATGCCAATGTGTCTCATCAGATAATGAAGTCGATCATCTGACACCAGAAGGTTGCCTTCATGGCCTGGAGAACTGAATACCTGTATTAAATTCACAAAGTATAACAAGGTAAGTGTCCACAACTGGCATAATTAAATGTTCTATAGACATTAGTTGTGCACGAAACAAAGTATTTGCAAGGTGAATGCAGCATGAGAAATAAAAACTACTGGCGTATCTAATTTTGACCCATGGAATAGTATCTCAGAATCAGAAGATTGCAATGAACAACTGCTGAATTAAGAAACTGATTTATCTAGATGTTAACCTGTTGATAGCAACTATCTTCTTCATATATCGTAGACTTGTTAATAGCACAATACGTCCAGGAAAGAATATAGAATAATTTGGCAGTTAAACAGTTTTTACAACTCAGTTCAGAAACTGACAACCAATATGAAGCTTTTCAATCCACTTCATAAGTAGAAAACCATGTGTACATGTACAGTGGACTGTGCATGAAAAAATTATGTGTGGCCATGAGCAGAATTAATGTGAGGAATTGGAATAAAAAATTATTCTTTATACTAAAAAAAGTGATTATAACCACGGGAATTACAACAATGCACCTAATGGCAAGGATTGGCAAAAATAATTGAATCAGGGTCAAGATTCTGTTTGATTTCAACTATTTACTTCTCAATTTTTCATTTATTGACTGAAAAACTTAATCAATGGAATAGAGGAAATGAGAGATGAACTGTCAAACCATTCCAAAAAAATATTGTTATGCCAGGTGCAATCTTAAAATGGGTAACAAACTAGCAAGCATAAAACTAAGCAGTTCCAAAGGCAGCACTTCATACGCTTCAAAGCAACTCTCCAAAGAAACATTACCATTAAGGGCTGTACTTATCAAGCCGCCAAATTCAAGTGTCACTCTTTGCCACTACCCCAACAGATTCTCAGCAATTCTGAAACCAAAGAAAAAAAACACAAAGTATTTCAACTCCAAAGAATTTACATTGATATATAACAAGATATGAGTTTCCAAAAGAGAAGATAATAATGAATAAAACAAATATCTATGCCAAAAGCATCGAGTTTGCTGCATCTAAAAGCTTAAATAGATTCAGCGCATCAAAAGAAAATTAACAGTAATCTCATGGTACGACTAGAGTCACACAAGGTAACGGAAAGACCATACCGATTGTCCTGGTCGTGTTCCACCAATTGACCATTTTGTTGACTCTCTTGCTGAAGTTAGCTCTGGAAGTTTTTGTGGGACCAAAGAGGAGATATATCTTGCCACGTCGTTTCCATCCTACTCTAGGATGCATGCTAAAAATCGCCGTTTCCCCGAAAAGGAAAAGGGAGTGGTGAATGCCCTTCTGACAGTGGTAAACATTTTGAATGAGCAAAACGCTGATTATTAACATGATCAGGCAATGGCCTGTATCCATGCACCAGACGTCATCTTTGACCTGTAATGCTGGGCATTACCAGCTGAAATGGAATCATCCTGTCACTCTTCAAAGGGGCATTCTTAAATCCTGGAGGAGGCAGCATGTCTTCCAGGACGACTGACAGGAGTTGCCTTTGACACACCTGTTGGTGTTTCCATTGACTTCATTGATGTGCCAGCAGAAGATACTACTGAGGGCACAACTGAATCAAGCGCTGAAGGGATAGTAACTTCAGCAGATTTACACTGAAATATGATTGGTTTTGTACATTCGACATAGCTTCAGCACATATCTGAGGCATACTTCCATTAATTGCAATCCATTCATCCCTGATCCAGAAATCATTTGGACTTATGTTAACATTCTTTAATGCATTTTAGTAAGAATGAATCTTGCCCAGGGAGTATGGATATTATCCGTTGTTGCTAAACCGGAAGTGTTGATGCTGGCATACGCTGATCTGAAATGATATTGGAAAAGCTTGGCACATGGACTGTATCCTGAGGGCACAAGAACTGGTGCAGCAGTGCTTTTACCAGGCATGGCCGGACATTGTTTTAAAGGCTGGAAAAAATTCAGCAATCGATCTTTGTACCAATACTAGGTTTCACTTGGTGTTCAGCAGCCCAACAATAGAAGACACAGGAGTGATTGAACATAAGTTAGTAGATGTGGAACAGGTGCATTGCTCTGAAAAGTCACAGATGCACCGTTATATGACCAACTAGCATCAGATATCTGCACTGGCTGTAGGAAATCTCTAGCTAGTCTTTCAACGGGACTCCAAAAGCTTTTCAGAAAGTGAAGGCTGAAAACAATCTCTTCATCATCATCTCTTCAGCATAGTAATTGTTCTTCGACTTAACCACTGAGATTAATTGAACCAATTGTACTGGAGGCCACATGCTCCTGTTCTATATGATTCGTAGTATTGGCATTGGCAGATCCAATATGAGGAACAGCAGATTCAGAACAAGGAGGTTCTGAAGCCATAAGGAACTTCTTTGAGGATGAATGAAAATATATTCGCAGCTGATCAATTTGAACGAAATTTATCAACGCCTTCCCTGCAGCAAGAATCCTTTCTACACGTGCTTTTTTCTCCTTGGTGCTTCCATCACTTCCAAAAACACGCTTGTTGGAGAAGTCCAAGATAACTTGTGCAGGCACCAATGGTGAAAACCCTCTTAACTCAAAATCCTCTGACAACGCAAGCCTGTTTCCAGTTTCACCACCCTCATATGTGCCCATGTCAAAAAAGCAAGTTTCATCATCATCACCATCGAAACGTGCGAGACCTGTCAAAATGAGCTTATTTGTAAATGGCACAAATTGGTTCCAGAAGAAAGATCTTGCACCAGCCTGCTCTTCATCCATCTCAGAACAAGCAACAAAATCTGGATGGCATGCCAGCCATTCAATGAAGACCAAAATAGCTGGCAGGTAGATACTGGACGCAATATCATGAAGCTCTACACATCTTTTGAGAAGGTATCCAACAAATTCAAAGGCAGTAGTAAATGCCTTTTGAAGAACAACTCTGCGTTGCACGATTTCAGCAAATGATTGATTATCTGCGTCTTTGTTTGCATTGTGCACTGTGGATATAAGGATAGCAACAAGCTTCACAACAGACAGTGCGTTTTCAGCAGCCTCAACATCAAAATTAAGCTCCTCGTGAGGACCAAATGAAAGAAGAATTTGCAAATCACTGATAACTGTAGCAGACAACTCGCCAAATGTTTCCAAGCTATCAGAAGACAAGAGCAAGACATTTTAGGAGACAGATAAAGAGATACTAACATGAGTCAACAATAGTGTTTGACAAAGTACCTTGTCCTTGTGAAAAGAATGCCATTGAGGCGAACAAATCGAACATAGAAAGCCTTTAGTATTTCTGGAATACTGTCCTGCCCCTTCGAAGTTTCTTCTGTAGGGGATCTTTGGCTGAAATTTTGTCTCACCCCTTCCTCTGCCTCTACCAACTGATCTGGAGGGTAAGCTCCTCGCTGTGGCAATCTTATTGTTACCCGGTAGCTGACCATAGACCTCATGATTCTGTGTATGAAACTATAAGGGTTTGAATTATCAGTCTGAGAATTTGATCATCAAAAAATACAAATAGATACTATGATAGCAGCTACCCCCTAAGGCCATACATGCAACACATTGATCCATATCCAGCGGTATCATCAGTACTTTTTTCTTTCTTAAACTTTAGCATAATATTCTTCTCTTCTGGTATTCGATTTAAGCATTATACACACCCATGATATTGACTAAAAGAAGAACGTAAGATAATCACAAAGGAAAAAACAGTTTCTGTAAACCAGTAGGTAAGAAGCTAAAATGTATCATATAGAATCTAAAACAATAATCGTACAACCAAAATGAATAATACTAGGAGACCCACCTACACAGAAGTTCTGGTACAATACAAACTACTGAACAATGGAATCCAACAATATCCACTATCTTCTAGCTTGATAAAGTCATGCAGTATCAATATAAGGTTCACAAAAGAGAATAGCTTCAAAACCAAATCAAAAAACTGGTAAGCAAGGAACCTAATAAAGGGGGATCATGAAAAGGGGGATCATGAAGATAGAATTAACCTTATCAAATGCGAGAATCAAGTTTTCCCTTGCTGCAGAAAAAGGATTATCCACCGCTAAGCTACGGAAGTACCTATAGATAGCTGTTACCTCATCACCAGAGTATGATGCTAGTATTGCAAGCTGACCAAGAAATTCTCATCAGTACAATAGCTGTTCAAGCAAAGGAAACAAGTTCCATACTTGTGTCCAAGAAAATAATACAGAAATAAGAAACAGTATACATGTTGGCATACCTGATGATGTGGGTTGCCATTAGAAGGACACAGCAAAGCTGCCTCCTTGTAGTAGATAGAAGCTGCCGCATATTCACGGCTTGCATAATCAGAGTCCCCATACAGACCTTTGTAGCGGGTCAGATCTCCTAAATATATCAGACAGCGATAGCATGATAACATGCCTTTCTTCAACCCAACCATTTTCTTCTCGTCTTTACCAGAAACAGCTGAACTATCAGAACCCTCAGAGAAGTAGCCAAATGGAAGACCATAGGTAGACCGAATTTTCAGTATCAAGTCATGATAGAAACCAGTTGCTTCAGACAGGAAACTTCTAAAAGTAGATCTGATCCTCTTGGTCCGATCAGGATTGATATTGTTCTTTCCAGCAGAGATAATATGAGTCCGGAATTCCTCAATTCTTTGTAGTGGATTCTTCCACAGAAGAATGTTCTATCTCATGTCCTTCAGAAAAAATCATGATCTGCAGGATTATCTTCTGGTAGTTCTCACGCATCTGAAGCCATATGTTAGGATCTGATGGGACTTTGGACTGTGCTGACCTTCGCAGATGACTTTCATGTTCAGCGTTCTGCGAAATGAACCAAATTATGGAAAAAGAGGGAACGCCATATGGAAGCACCGGGAGAGAAATTCTAGTAAAGGAATACAAACTGAACAGATAAACGCATTCACTAAATAGCCAAAGCAAATTGCCATTCCAAACCTGCAGTCTTATTGATCAAGATTTCTAAAAACATAGCATCTCCACTCAGACAAAGCCAAAAGTTTGATATATCTGTATACTAGATTAAAACAATACATAGCTTTTTGTTCTGTGCAGCACTACATAATTTTAAATCAATATCTAGTTAAAAATGAGTTCAATTCAGAAAATATGGCATAATGTCAGTCATAAACTTCTCCTCGACGTCATCAAATAGCATTAACCACACGAAGAAAAAATAAGCACATATTCCACTATGAATAGATTACATAAGAGGTTCTTCTTGGTACTTCTAACAAAAACTTCAAAAACAAACAGATTTATAAATACAGCCTTCTTTGAAACAATTTATGAATATGGTCTTGTTTGAAATGCAGGTATTTACAGGACCTATGCATATATACTAAAAAAACATATGCTCCAAACGTAACCTATACATGTATGCTCCCGTCCAAAATTTGCTCTGTATCTATTTATCAATATGCTAACTTCCAAGTCCCCATAATGGATGCATTTCACAGATAGCTGCTGTCGGCAGACGCACAGAGGCACGGGATCATAAAACTGCAAGCTTTCTACAAGTTCGGCTTGTATTTGGCAAAATAAGACTGCATAACTCATAGCTGCCAGTTAACATTGGGAATCATCAACTGGACATTTCAAATTTCCTAATTTCCAAAAAAAAAAAAGCAATGCTAGCCATGCTACTATGTATGGGCCTAATTATTCCTGCAACATCCCTATATGAATACCTTTAGGTGTTAATATGTAAACTGGCTGACTATAAGAGAAGAAGATCCACATCCCATGGGCATATTCCAGCGGGGAACAAGACAAAACATGTATAATTCCGGTGCATTTTCCTGGGTGGCAGTGTGGCACAGGAGGTAGCCTCCGCTCACAAGGTATGGTCCACTCAACTGCTTCTAATTAACTAAAGCCAAGCCCAAGCCCTCCAGTCCAAACCCAATTCAGTCACTAAGCCCACACCAATTCCTTGTCAAGACTGTAAAAAAATGAGCTTGTGCAATGCCACAAACCATTGTATTTAAAGGCATGAACGAAACTATGGATTACTAAATATTCCCATGATAGATCAGCCATCATTAGAGACCAGTAGAAGCAAGGAAATCATGAAAGATATTTTGTTAATCATTGAAGATGTATTTATTGCATTGTTGAGTAAAAAATATAAGGACTACGGAGAAAGACAAGTAGCAACTGCAACTATTGATAGATGAAATAAACTATTTCTGCTGTGTAAGCATAACATAGGTTTGTATGCTTGGTGGCAAGAAAACAAAGCAATGAGATAGATGCAGCAATGGTGTATGCAACAGAAGGGACGACAGACAGAAGGAACAGTCACATAGAGATGACTCTGGACATGGGCTGGACTGGGGACAAAAATTCAGAAGATCAGCACAAGAAAGAATCCAGTTTTTCTTTTGTGTCAGGAGGTCATCTTCATGACTCCATGTGCAATCAGTTGTTCACGGCAGGTTGTGATAATTTTTCCATACCTAAATGCTAACACAGAAATCAACATACAATGGAGATTGCAGAAACATATTGGAAGCACAAACCTTCTTCCAGAGGCGCTGTGCGAGCTCCCCCAGCGATGGGGAAGCAGCAGCTTTATCCATCGGAACGGTCATCATCCATCAGTCATATATGGGTTAAAATTTTCTGCGTAGGGAAAAAGAAGTCAACACTAGATATCAATAGGTAAAAAGACGCTGGGTACAAACAGAAACCAGCAACTACGCTGCAGCTACGGAATGAGCATCTGCATCCGCAACCGTAACCACCCGATCACCAGCTCGAACAATCGCCTCGCCTAGCGCAACAGCATCCCAAAACCTAGCAGCAATTTCACTAGAAACCCTAGGAAGACACCTCTTGCCCATCCATCGCGACCGCCCAAACATCACACGAAACCCTAGGAAGAACTCACGCTAGCGGATTGAAACCCCACAAACGAAGGCACACGAGAACAAATTCCCAAGAAGAAAAAATTCCGGCGGGGCCCGACCAAATCTGGGCAGAGGAACGAGATGAGCCCTCGCTGAATCGGCGGTTTCCGGGGGCGGCCGACGAATTGGAGAGGAGCTGACGCCGAATCCCGCAGAACGTGAGAGAGAGATGGTGTCCGTACCGTACGTCGTCGACGGTGGATGGGGGATTGGGAAGCGGAGGAGAGGCGGCTATAGGCGTCGCGGCGTTGGGGTTCTCTACTCTTCTCCTTCCGTCTCTCTATTTCCCCCTCTCCATGTTTTTCTGCCTTTTCTTTTTCTTTTTGAGATGATTTTTTTACTAGCAAAATCCGTGTACATTACAACCGAAAAAACTAATAGTACCAGGACACATTACGAATGTAATCAGCTATGACAGCCTCGGCGGTATGGCAGCTTCAGTGTCCTACTCGCAGGTACTTCTTATTTAGAAGGGCTTGTTTGGTTTATTGTCATTATTTGTCTTATATTTTTTGCATGACAAGATTTGGTAGTTGCCAAAATTTTTGGTAAGAATCAGTTAGAACTTCATTTGTTTTCTTGTCAAAGTGGTAATTTTTTTGTTACAAATCAAACAAATAACTAATATTTGGTATTGTTAATTTTTTTTACTGAGCTAAACTCAACTATATACCAAATACACCCCAAACATTCTTTTTCTACTGCCTTTACTCTCGCTCTTACTCCAGTACATGTAAAAGGTACGGTGCAAAGTTAAAAAAGAAAAGATTGCAAAAAAAAAACCCAAATGTCACTTTGAGTTTGAGATTCCCGCCTATGAGATGATTTGTTGTAAATCCTCCTTCTAATTCACCTTGGTTTGATATTCCTCCAATCACCGTTGCTCGCATGTTCTTATGGCCGTACACCCACACACGCGCTTATAGGAATACTAATATGCTGATAGGAGCCGAGGTCGCCGCTCATGGTGCACAGGCCCAAGAACATGGCCGTGCCATCCCCACTCATGGCGCTCAGCACACTAGTGGGCGATGGTTGTCACGAGTTTTTTATGTTAGAAAACTGGCACCGATAAACCATCGATAACCGAACGCGAAAGAAACGCCATAAGAGATCCAAAACACCGGCATCGATAAACCATTGATAACTAAACACGGAAGAAATGCCATAAAAGATTCAAAACTGATGACAATAACAAAGCATGATATTTGTTTACGAGGTTAGGCCATAACCTAATCCCGGGGCACTAATTACGGACGCTTCTCCCTAATCCATCATAATTACAGCGTATCAGAGTTACAACGACCCTCGACCGGTTCGCTGCCAGTCAACCGCTCCCTCTCGCTTATGCTAAGTCGCTATGCGGTTACAACAGGTCTGCCTCTCTATTTAAGAGAGAACCTAGGATAGAATTCGATTTTAACTCTACCCTATACCAACTACAACTCTAAGACCTAAACTGTAACCGACTACATACACATATTCGATACAAACTCTAACAAACTCTATCTTGGCGAATATGCCACGCCAACTTGAATTTGCTCCATGTGCGAACTTCCGTATATCCGGACTTGAGTTGTTTCCTTCTTTACCGCTCACGCCAAGCCGCCCGACGAGCCTATGCCTAGCTCGCCATCATCAGGAATGTGCACTGCAATACTAGCATATCCATCTTCCATGACTCCACCTGCAACAACATTCCCTTGTAACTTGTACAAACATGAGCACATCCTTTCACCAGTCATAACAGTCTTCCCATCCTTCATGATCGTCATGGTTTTCCCATCAGAATCACCTTGATACAACCATCCTTCCTTATGTACATTCCCAAACGAAATTAAACTTCTCCTTAGTCCTGGCACGTGTTTCACATCCTAAGTAGCATCTCATTGCCATCATACATCTTAAACTTGACATCACCCACTCCAACAACACTGTAACTTGTGTCATCGCCCAAGTGAACAATACCAAACTCGCTAGATTTATATGAAGAGAACCACTCCCGCTTCGATGTCACATGATATGAACTAGCCGAGTCCAATATCCACGCTTCACCGGACTTCTCGTTAGACACCGTGTGTAGCTCATGACTACTGCTACCTGAGTCATCACCGGCTGCTACTAAACTTGCACTTGCACTTCTCCTCTTCTTCAGTATCGGATAATTCCTCCTTATATGCCCAACGCCATGACACTTATAGCAACATACCACCTTGATCTTCTCTTTGCCCTTTAAAGCATCTAGACCCCATTGTTGATTTTGGTAATTGATGACAAGCGTTAATTTTGAACTAACCATTGTGTTTGAATATATGCAAAAAGAAGTTAGGTCCACATGACCACCAATTAAATTTGATGGCGCAAATTTATGGAGCGAGGACGAACAAATTAGCGGTTTGCTCAAATGATCGAGGTGAAGGGCGATCTAGAGTAAGCTAGTTTTTTTCTTTTAGAATTGTCGTACTATCAAGAGGGGTGGTAACCTTGGTGAAGAAGTGATCAAATTGCCGCACTAGGTCATGCATGCTTGGTCCATCTATTTTTCTTGATCTTTATTGCTCAGCGGTCTGACCGGGTTGTCCCAGCCGGTCAAACTGGCCTCATCCAGAACTTCCTGGGGAGTTCTGATGGGGGTGCCGGTCAGACCGCGCACCCCTAGCCGGTCGGACCAGCCCGGTACAGAACCAATAGGGAGTTCTATTGGGGTTGGAGGTCGGATCGCCTCCCCCCCACCCGGTCGGACCGGCCCGATACAGAACCGACTGGGAGTTCTAGTGAGTTGGCGGTCGGACCGCCTCCCCCCACCCGGTCGGACCAGCCGCGACCAGTACCGACAGCGCAAATGAGATAGGGTGCTAGTCGAACCAACGCTTCACCTACGGTCGGACCGGCTGGTACTTCTTCTGAACAAAAAGGTGCATTTAATGCACCTCAATTTTGAGCTGTTGAATTTGAACCCGGTCGGACCGGCCCCTTGCCTGCGGTCAAACTGGAAATAACCTAATTTGGGGGATTTCGCCCCCAACGGCTAGTTTTTGAGGAAGGGGCTATAAATACCCCTCCACCAGCAGCAAGAAGCCTCTCTTGGCATTCCATTGACTCTATTTGAACTCTTGCTTGTCTCCTCTCACTCTTTGAGCATTCTCTCTTCTTTTGTGAGTGATTGAGGATTGTTGTAGCCAAGCCAAGTGCATTGTATCATTGTTTTAGCTAGTGTGGCACTTGATCATGTTGCTACTTGTTACTCTTAGAGGTTGCTGCCTCCTAGACGGCTTGGTGGAGTTCCGGTGACTTCTCCAAGAAGATTGTGGAGGAAGCCCAGGTGATTTGTGAGTTGTTCGGAGCTCACCACCTTCGGAGTGAAGGAAGAGCTACCTCTAGTAATCGAGGCTTGTGGAGACTACTCGAGGCCGGCTCCCGACCTTGCCCATCACTTGACAAGGAATTAGGAGGCTTGGTGGTTTGAGCGGTGAAGTTGGACTTGCCTCAACGGAGAGTAGGAAACCGACAAGTTTCCGAACCTTGGGTGAAAAATTTCTTGTCTCTTGTCCATTTACTTATTGCATTTAAATTCTTGCAATTTACTTTCATAGAGACTATTTGAGCCACTGTCACCCTAGGATTGTAAAACATAATCTTGGAGTGTAGTTTTATTTGATCTCTATCGAACCTATCAACCTAGGTTAGTAATTTGAAGTGGGCAATTATTTTTAATCGCCTATTCAACCTCCCTCTAGTCGACATCTTGATCCTATAAGTGGTATCAGAGCTTGATCTCTCTTGATTGGGTTTAACCGCCTAGAGAGAAAAGATGTCGGAAGAGGTTAGAAATGTCGGCAAAGTCTCTCAATTCAATGGTACAAATTATTCCACTTGGAAAATTAAAATATCTACTTACCTCAAAGCCATGAGCTTTGGAATTTAGAAAATTGTGAATGAAGGTGGTGTTATGGCACTCAATGATGAAGAACCAACTCAACTTGAAGAATGCAATGCTCAACTCAATGCTCAAGCCATAAATGCCCTATTCAATGCATTAAGTCAAGAAGAATTTGGTAGAGTGAGCAATCTTAAGACGGCATATGAGATTTGGAACAAGTTGAGAGATATTCATGAGGGGACTAGTGAGTACAAGGATGCCAAGCTCCATTTTCTCAAGGTCAAGTATGAGACTTTTGCCATGCTACCCGATGAGAGTATCAATGACATGTATGGAAGGCTCAACGTGATTGTGAATGAGATCAAGGGGCTGGAGGATCTTACACCGACCTTGAAGTAGCCCAAAAGATACTTAGAGCTCTACCCGCCAGGTATGAGACTCTTGTCACTCTCCTCATCAACTCGGACATGTCAAGGATGACCCCCTCCGCTCTCTTGGGAAAGATCAACACCAATGACATGTATAAGGCTAAGAAGCAAGAATTGGAAGAAGCCTCTCCAACAAGCAAGAAGATAATTGCCCCTAGAACCGAAGTTGAAGAGAAGGGCAAGTCAAGGGTAGAAGAAGACAAAAGTGATGATTTGGATGATAAGATAGCTCTTCTAGCCAAGAGATTCAATGAGTTGTTGGGAAGAAGAAGAGGAAAAGGAAATGACTCCAACTCATATAGAAGAAGAGGTAGAAGAGGTTCACACAAGAGAAGTCTGGGAAATTTGAGATGCTTTGAGTGTTTGGAGAAAGGACACTTTGCCTCAAATTGTCCCAACAAGGAAAAGGAGGAAGACAAGTCATCAAATAAGAAGACAAGTCATCAAATAAGAAAAGTGGGAAAGAAAAGCTCTTCAACAAGCTCAAGAAGAAGGGAAACAAGATTGAAGCTTTCTTCGGGGAATGGAACTCAAATGATGAGAGCTCTGAAGCTCAATCTTCCTCCTCCGATGATAGTGATGAAGAGAAGACCACCAAAAGGAAGAGCATAGCCGGAGTTGCAATCAAGGAGGCTCCATCGCTCTTCTCTCCATTTTGCCTTATGGCAAAAGGCTCCACCAAGGTAACTTCTAGTGATGAGAGTGAGAGTGATGATGATGATCCTTCTTATGATAAGCATATTGCTATGTTTAGAGAGCTCCATGCTTATAGTGAAAAGGAGTTTATAAAGTTCAAGACTCTAAAGAAGGAACATGCCTCTTTAGTGGACTTGCATAAGAAGCTAAAGATTTCTCATGAGAAATTAACCACTTCTCATGAGGAACTTAAGACATCTCATGATGCTCTCCTTTCCACCACAAGACATGAAGCTCAAATAGATGTTGGCATAACATGTGATTTAATTGTTGATGATGATTTATATTCATATGATCATGTCATATCTACTTCTAGCATATCTACTTCTTGTGATGATATAATGGATATGCCTAGCTCTAGCTCTTGTGTTTCTATGTGTAATTCTTCGCTTATTGTGAAGAATAATGAGCTCAAGGAGCAAGTGGCCAAGCTCAATAAGAGTTTGGAAAGATGCTTCAAGGGTAAGAACACTCTTAACAAAATCTTGAGTGAGCAACGGTATGTCCTCAACAAGGAAGGACTTGGATTTGTTCCTAAGAAGGATAAAAAGTCTACACACCGTTCCACCAAGTTTGTCAAGAGCAATGGCAAGTATTGCCAAAAGTGCCGGGAGGTTGGGCATGTGGCAAGTGAGTGCCTCGGTGGTAAGCCTTCCAAGACTTGTGTGTTTGATTCTCATTACATGCTTAGGAAGGCTCACAATGGTTCTATATATGCTAAGTATATTGTCACTCTTATACTAGATGGTAAAAAGAATACAATTTGGGTGCCCAAAGCCTTGATCTCTAACTTTCAAGGACCCAAACAAGTTTGGGTACCTAAATATGTTTAATCTTCTTTTGTAGGTGAGCTATCACACCGGTGGAAGCCATTGGGTGCTAGATAGCGGGTGCACCCAACACATGACCGGTGATAGAAAAATGTTCACCACATTTGAAGTGGGCAACAAAGAACAAGAAAGAGTCATCTTCGGTGATAATAGCAAAGGAAAGGTAATTGGGTTAGGTAAAATAGTCATCTCCAATAACCTTTCAATTTCAAATGTATCTCTTGTTAAATCATTAAATTTTAATTTGCTTTCGGTTGCTCAAATTTGTGATCTTGATCTCTCTTGCACATTTAATCCGAAAGAAGTTATTCTGACTAGTCTTGAAAATAATTCTTGTGTTTTTAAAGACTTTCGGTTTGGAAATCTTTATTTGATTGATTTCTCCTCTTGTGATGCAAATTTGAAAACTTGTTTGGTTGCAAATACCTCATTAGGTTGGCTTTGGCATAGGAGGCTAGCTCATGTTGGTATGAATCAACTAAGCAAACTTTCAAAATGTGATCTAGTTGTGGGCTTGAAAGATATGAAGTTTGAGAAAGATAAACTTTGTAGTGCTTGTCAAGCCGGCAAGCAAGTTGCTTGTTCTCATCCTTCAAAGAGTATCATGTCCACTTCTAGACCTTTGAAGTTTTTGCATATGGATTTGTTTGGCCCTACTACTTACAAAAGCATTGGAGGCAATGTCATTGTCTTGTTATTATCGATGATTTTTCGAGATTTACTTGGGTTTTCTTCTTGCATGACAAGGCTAAAACCTCCGAGATTTTCAAAAAGTTTACAAAAAGGGCTCAAAATGAATTTATTTCTCAATTGTGAAAATTAGGAGTGACAATGGTTCCGAGTTCAAGAACACAAATATTGAAGATTATTGTGATGATCTTGGAATCAAACATGAACTTTTCGCCATCTACTCACCCCAATAAAATGGTGCAGTAGAAAGGAAAAATCGTACATTGATTGAAATGGCAAGAACTATGCTTGATGAGTATTGTGTCTCCGACTCCTTTTGGGCGGAGGCAATAAACACCGCTTGCCATACCACAAATCAACTTTATTTGCATCGTCTCTTGAAAAAGACTTTCTATGAACTACTTGCAGGGAGGAAGCCTAATGTTAGTTACTTTCGAGTTTTTGGGTGCAAGTGTTATGTTTATCGAAAGGGTGTACGACTAACCAAATTTGAAAGTCAATGTGATGAAGAGTTTCTTCTAGGTTATGCCTCCCATAGTAAGGCATACCGTGTCTACAACAAAAACAAATGTATAGTGGAAGAAACCGCCGATGTTCAATTTGATGAAACTAATGGCTCCCAAGAGGGGCACGAGAATTTAGATGATGTACGTGATGAAGGCTTGATAAGAGCTATGAAGAATATGCCAATAGGTGACATCAAGCCGGTTAAAAATGATGAGAAGCCTCCATCCTCCACTCAAGTTGAACCATCTACTTCCGCTATGCCAACTCAAGCTCAAAGTGATGTGGAGAACAAGAATGGAGATGAACCATCTATGCCACCAAGAATCAACAACGCCCTCTCCAAGGATCACCCCGTTGATCAAATCTTGGGTGATATGCATAAGGGTGTTCAAACTAGATCTTGTGTCGCTTTTATTTGTGAACATTACTCGTTTGTTTCTTGTTTTGAGCCAAAACATGTAGATAAAGCTCTTCAAAATACGGATTGGGTGAATGCAATACATGAAGAGCTCAATAACTTTGTAAGAAACAAAGTGTGGACTTTGGTTGAAAGACCCAAGAATCACAATGTCATAGGGACAAAATGGGTTTTTAGGAACAAGCAAGACGAGAACGGGTTGGTGGTTAGGAACAAAGTAAGATTAGTGGCACAAGGCTTCACTCAAGTCGAAGGTTTGGATTATGGTGAAACTTTTGCCCCCGTGGCAAGACTTAAAGCCATTCGCATCATTCTTGCATTTGCATCATGTTTTGACATAAAACTCTTTCAAATGGATGTAAAAAGTGCTTTTCTAAATGGAGAAATTGTCAAACTTGTCTTTGTTGAACAACCTCTCGGTTTTGAGGATCCTAAAAATCCTAATCATGTTTATAAACTCTCAAAGGCTATCGATGGCTTGAAACAAGCTCCTAGAGCTTGATATGAAAGATTGAGAGATTTTCTTCTTTCAAAAGGTTTCAAAATTGGAAAAGTTGACACTACCTTTTTTACTAAAATCATTGGTGATGATTTCTTTGTGTGTCAAATTTATGTGGATGATATTATTTTCGGTTCCACTAATGAGTTGTTTTGCAAAGAATTTGGTAACATGATGTATGAGGAGTTTGAGATGTCCATGATTGGAGAATTGAGTTTCTTTCTTGGACTCCAAATCAAGCAACTCAAGGATGGGACCTTCCTGAGCCAAACCAAGTACATCAAGGATCTACTCAAAAGATTTGGTTTGGAAGATGTGAAGCCCATAAAGACTCCGATAGCAACAAATGGCCATCTTGATCTTGGTGAGGGAGGTAAACCAGTAGACTTAAAGCTTTATCGTTCTATCATAAGTAGTTTGCTTTACCTTACCGCATCTAGGCTAGATATCATGTTTAGTATTTGCATGTGTGCATGTTTTCAAGCGGCTCCTAAAGAATGTCATTTATTGGCCATGAAAAAGATTCTAAGATATTTAAAGCATCCTCTACTATTGGCCTGTGGTACCCAAAAGGTGCTAAATTCAAGCTTGTTGGCTATTCCGACTCAGATTATGCCGGTTGCAAAGTGGATAGAAAGAGCACATCCGGTAGTTGCCAAATGCTTGGTAGATCCCTTGTGTCATGGTCATCCAAGAAACAAAATTCCGTAGCTCTCTCTACCGCCGAGGCAGAATATGTTTCGGCGGATAGTTGTTGTGCTCAACTCCTTTGGATGAGACAAACCATGTTGGACTATGGTATAGACTTCAAAAAAACTTCCAATTCTCCCCTTTTTGGCGTTAATCACCAACAAGGGTCTTCAATCTTGAGAAGGAGGGGATGAAGGTGCATTGTAGCGACGATGGTAGACAACCGGATGGGAGGTCTCTAGAATTCTTATACGTCGCTCCAAACCATCCATGCGACCTTCAACACGATCAAAAGAATTTTGCAAAGTTCCAACATTACCGAGTAAGCTTCTCACTTCTTGAGTCATCTCCTCAAATCCGGAATTCAAATGAGTGAAGTTCTCATTTAGGACATTGAGAGCTCCCATGACCGGATTGAAATACTCCATTGGCTGCATCCCAAAATATGCATATTGAGGAGAGAAGAACTGACCAAAGTCCTGTGGAGGCGGAGAAGGATGAGGATGATCATCAAAAGAAGGCCCTTGAAGTTGAGCGGAACGAGAAGATTGACCGCTCTTAAAGGACCGCCCGGAGGGAGCATTTGGTGGAAGCCGGGGGCCTATACTCCTTTATGGCGAGATGTTCTATTGCCCATTCTTCCACACTTTGCAATGATAAGCTTTATTATGAATGGAGCATAATATATATCTTGTCCAACGGTGTTCTTTGACATGTGCATCTCTCTAAGAATAAGGTCGGCGACGTCAAACCGAGTTCTACTTATGATAGCTTTGATCACATGCCATGTGATACCACGAATGGCATCTTTGTTGCCACACCTTGGGACAATTGAAGCTCTTACAAACCGGTTGATTACACTTGGCACAGTTCTTAATCCAGTGACGGTTCCAAATGTGCAATGAACACTTATGTCGTAGAATTGAGCTTGGCCTTGAACCGATATTAGAGAGTAGTGTAGATCAGAGTGAAGCTATGTACCCTTAAGATATCTCAGCTCCAACACTTCTTGCAACTCTCGCTTAGTTGCAACACACCCAAGCTCTCCACTAATCCACTTTATCTGAGTGAACTCTGCATTTATCCAAATAGTGGAGTAGAACTGACGTATAAGAGTGGGGTCATAATCCTGATGGATAGCAACAAACTTGTTAATTCCCACCTCTCGGAAAAGATTCTGTAACCCTTGAAACGCAGAGGTCTTGTTTATCTCTTTCCACACAATGTACTTATGATCAGCAAAGGGCTTGGTGGAAGTGTAGACCTTCTCAAATACTTCCTTCTGAAAGTTTGTGTGGAATCGTGGATTGTTGGAGTCGCGAGGTCTCTTGAATACCAAAAGGGGGAGAATCGGGAGTTTTTTAGAAGACCCGTGCTTAGAAGAGAAAGGGGGGGTTCTCGTCATAGGAAAAAGAGGGAAAATTTGATCTATCTTCTTGTTTTGGGAGGGTCTAGTCTTTTTAGCTATTTACTAGGTTAAGGTGGTTGATCTATATTATGTATGGGGTAAGCTCGGGAAATACTATGTATTTGTGTGCCTTGGCGAGCTTATTGGACCTTGTTGTTATTTGTCAGTTTGGTTGTAATAGGATAGTTAAGCTCTTATTTGTCTCCTTTAGAGTTTATTGCTACTCGAAATTTATCTCGGTTGAGCTATCCTATTTCTTTGATTAAGTTCGAGCTGTTGTTGTTTATCACACTCTATCATTTTAAATTGATGGAATGCAAATCATATTGCAAACTCCTCTCGTCGCCGTTGTGGCTCTTGTGATTGTCAAGCACATGTTTAGGGGAGTCTATTATATGATTTGCCTTCATGTATTAAACTTTATTTATAATTTCTCTTTATATGTGGTGTTTGTCATTAATTACCAAAAAGGGGGAGATTGAGGCATCTAGTCCCCATTGTTAATTTTGGAAATTGATGACAAGCGTTAATTGTGGACTAACCATTATGTTTGAGTATATGCAAAAAGAAGTTAGGCCCACATGCCAAGGAGGATGATCACCAATTAAATTTGATGGCGCAAAGCTATGAAGCGAGGACGAACAAATTAGCGGTTTGCTCAAATGATCAAGGTGAAGAGCGATCTAGAGTAAGCTAGTTTTTTTCTTTTAGCATTGCCGTACTATTAAGAGGGGTGGTAACCTTGGTGAAGAAGTGATCAAATTGCCACACTAGGTCATGCATGCTTGGTCCATCTATTTTCTTTGATCTTTATTGCTCAGCGGGCTGACCCAGTCGGTCAGACCGGCCTCATCTAGAACTTCCTGGGGAGTTCTGATGGGGGTGCCGGTCGGACCGCGCACCCCTGGCCGGTTGGACCGGCCCGGTACAGAGCCAACAGGGAGTTCTATTAGGGGCCGCGTCCAGAACCGACAGCGCAAATGAGATAGGTTACCGGTCGGACCGGCTGGTACTTCTTCTGAGCAAAAGGGTGCATTTAATGCACCTCAACGGCTAGTTTTTGAGCTGTTGAATTTGAACCCGGTTGGACCGACCCCTTGCTTGCGGTCGAACCGAAAATAACCTGAGTTGGGGGATTTCGCCCCCAACGGCTAGTTTTTGAGGGAAGGGCTATAAATACCCCTCCACCAGTTGTAAGAAGCCTCTCCTGGCACTCCATTGACTCTATTTGAACTCTTGCTTGTCTCCTCTCACTTTTTGAGCATTCTCTCTTCTTTTGTGAGTGATTGAGGATTGTTGTAGCCAAGCCAAGTGCATTGCATCATTTGTTTTAGCTAATATGGCACTTGATTATCTCTAAGCCGGTGTTGCTACTTGTTACTCTTGGAGGTTGCCGCCTTCTAGACAGTTTGGTGGAGTTCCGGTGACTTCTCCAAGAAGATTGTGGAGGAAGCCCGGGTGATTTGTGAGTGGTTCGGAGCTCACCACCTTCGGAGTGAAGAAAGAGCTACCTCTAGTAATCGAGGCTTGTGGAGACTACTTCGAGGCCGGCTCCCGACCTTGCCCATCCCTTGACAAGGGATTATGAGGCTTGGTGGTTTGAGCGGTGAAGTTGGACTCGCCTCAACGGGGAGTAGGAAACCGACAAGTTTTCGAACCTCGTGTGAAAAATTTCTTGTCTCTTGTCTATTTACTTATTGCAGTTAAATTCTTGCAATTTATTTTCATAGAGACTACTTGAGCCACTATCACCCTAGGATTGTAAAACATAATCTAGGAGTGTAGTTTTATTTGATTTCTATCAAACCTATCAACCTAGGTTAGTAATTTAAAGGGGGCAATTATTTTTAATCGCCTATTCACCCCCCTCTAGTCGACATCTTGATCCTACACCCTTTGACGTCCCCGACTCATTGTCATGCTTTTCCCTGACCAGCAAACCTTCAACCTAAGAAGCTTCCATTGCAACTAACTTTGATCTTCTCAAATCGCGCGCAAGCAACCCTGAAACTATCTCCTTAGTCTTGATGGTATCTTTGCCGTATGTCAGAGTAGCCACGACATGCTCGAAAGACGGTGGAAGCGAGCTCAGAAGAATTAAGGCTTTGTCTTCATCCTCTAGTTTCACATCTAACTTGCTTAGATCCGTGACCAACTAATTGAATACGTCCATGTACCCCTAAGATCTGACTTCTCTTACATCTACAAACCATACAACTGTTGTTTGAGATACAACTTACTCGTCAGCAACTTGGGTATATATTGGGTTGTCAATTTGTCCTAAATTTTCTTCGGTGAATCTTCCTTCATGACATGGTATATGACTGAATCTGAGAGACACAATCTTATCGTCGTAGCTGCCTGTGTCTTCATTTCCTCCCACTTGTTACCATTCATCTTTGTCGGTTTCGTCTTAGTGAGAGCCCTGGATATCCCCTATTGTGCCAATAAATCCTTCACCTTCGTTTGCCAGAGAACGAAATTTCCCATGCCATCGAATTTCACCACATCAAATTTAGAAGCCATCGTCGACGTCATTGACAATAGATCAATTTAGCAACTGTTGCCCTATCAAATTGATCTACCCTACTCAAACTCAACTATCCCAGCCAATCTGAACAGTACCACCTGGTTAACACGTGAACAGTAACAGTCAACATTTGAACAGTACCTTGTAAATAGTTATTGGCCCAAATACCAGACCGGCCCAAAGAAAGAAATTGCCCCCCCTTTTTTTTTTTCCTTTTTCCTGTTGGTCAAGCCAAGCCAATGAGGTCAAGGGATCGATCCCCTTTTTCTCTTCCTCGCTCCCTCGCACACTTCTCGCGCGAGCCGTCGCCTCCTGCCGACACCGCTGCGCCGGCCCTGTCTGCCGAGCACGGAAGCTCCGCCAGGTGGAGCCCCTGCTGAGGCTGCCGCCACACCTGCTTCTCCTAGGAAATCGACGCCGCCGGATCTCTTCCCTGAGACCCAGCGCCTGCGTCGAGCACTTTGCCGCTTGCACGCCGCCTACTGAGACGTGCCCCGCTGCTGCTTGTGTGCTCGCTGCTCCAAACCACCAACACCTCCAAGAAATCAAGGTCAGATTCCTTCCTTTGCTTGTTCATTTGTTTGATTGCCTTTTGATTGCAATCCTATGGATTCCTCTGCTGTATTTATACTAGTGATATTATCCATTTTGAGTCCAAATCGAGTCCATATCCACTACCTCCTCATGTTGCACTTGGTTTCCGACTTGGCTTCCATGCGTTGCCTATGTCTAGGAAGGACTCAATAGTCCGAGCCCGTGTCCATCTCTGCCCGCATACACCAAGTCGATCTCCTGCCTGATCTGCCCCTGCCACATCGGCTTCTAGTCCCTGTGGTCTTCGACTTCGACACATTATCGTGCACACCGCCACCTCTCGTGACATCCCGCCGTTTGTGCACTCTACGACCTCCTGCTCAGCCACTCTGGAACCTCTAGCTAACTCCACCGACGATGAACGCCGCCGGCCTGCTGCAACTAACTCCTGTCACTGTGCTAACACGATTGAACTAGTGCTTCGATGGTCTCATTTTAATCTGACTGCCCTCAGCTTGGTTCCACCGCTCGTCGTACGTACACTGCCTTTGTAGCAATCCATCACACAACCTCATCAACACCTTCCAAAACAGCCTCGAGAATCCACCCGCTCTGACTTCCGATTGACCACTTGCCAATCTCGCCGTGAGCCGAAGCCGACAAATCGTTATGTTGTCTTCCTAGCCGTCGAATCTACTCGAGTGCTACGTCTAGCCGTTGTTGGCACAAAAACGTGTCACGCCACACACGTGAGCACCTTGTGCGCAACCCGTGGTGACACTCAGAGACGTGTCGCCACAAGGGGTAGATACCGCCGAATGATCACCCGGGAAGGACCCCATTAGGATGAACGCGCGCCGGTTTGTCCTAGACTCGGCAGGTCACTAGGACGTCCTCAAACACCATAGAGACGAGAGACGACGAGCAATTGGGAGATTGGAGAATAGACGTGGGATACAAGTAGCAAGGAGGAGGGAGATGTAGAATATAGAGGGTAAAGGGTAATAGATTGATTTTGACGATTGATTGGTTGATTTGTTAGTTTTCAATCAGCCTTGGCCCCCTATATTTATAGGAGGGGTGGTCTTGCGTCTACAGGGCCTTCTCCACGTCCTATTAGGCTTAGAGATCAATTAGGACTCTAAAAACCCCACCCTCAAGCAAGGAAACATGAGAAAACTCTAACTGGAATTGGATTCGAGGCTGAAGGTCTGACCGCCCGGACACCTGCAGTTAGACCACAGTTCATTGTCTGGTCTGACCGGCCACACAATGGTGGTAAGACCGGCCTCCACGGGAAAGCTGTGGTCATTTCCAAATTTGGCTTGAACTTGCTATAAATCCAAACTAGTGCCAAATTTGGGTGTCAACACATACCCCCTGCCTTTTTGGCAAACTTGTGAGCCGAAAAGCAATAAACACTGGTCAACTAAGGACGATATTCACCAATACCGGCCATGAACGCCTCTAAGGCTATATGTTTAGTGGTGATGAAATAATTTTACTTAGAGAGGCCACCTCTTGTTCAGATATTGTTTCTTTTTTCTTTGGCCTTCTCTCGTCTCACCACTTCTTTGCGTTGATTCTTTTGTGACTGATTCTTTTGTCTTGACCAGCTACGAGATGAGCGCGGTTGATTATTTAAAATCGGTCGCTGAGGTATTGCCCATAATGGATAATAACATGGTATATAAATAGGCATCATCCACGTACCATTGAACCTCCATGGCCCATACCAAGGATAAAACCATGAAGAGGAAGAAGGATATTGCCGAAGATCCGCCCTTATTTGTCTCCCACCTTGCTTGGCCGGCAATCTTGTTCTCCTTTGTCGCTTGTCATCTTTTGGAATCTTCGGCTTATCGTCTTGCCCCCCGAGCATTGAAGTCTTCAATGTGATCTCCTTGCCGTCAGGGTTCTTTTCTTGCAACTCAATGGTGTGCATAGGAAAATGGAGCTTATTTACTTGCATTTTTGTAAATGTCAACCATCCTTCATTAATGACCGATTGAACTTGTCTACGGAATACATTGTAATCATTGGTGGCATGAGAATAAGAATTGTGCCACTTACAGTATGCTCGCCGCTTTAATTCCTCAAGTAGTGGTATAATATGACCTTGTGATAATTTGATTTGTTTGTTCTCTAATAAATAATCAAATCCCATGTGCACCACAAAGTATGGGGTAATTGTGTTTCCTTGGACCATTCTTTTCCTGATTCTTCCTAGGCTTCCATTTGCTTCTAGTTAAAGCAAAACTGGTCCTAAGATGGCCAAAAAACACCTAGATTGTAGGCAGCACTGATTGGATTAATGAGGTGTGTTGCAGGTAGGGGTGAAAACGGTTCGGATATTATCTGCCAATCGTCCGAAATTTCGGATACGGATAGGATCGGTCGGATAATTCTCGGATAATCTCGAATTCGGAAATGGAAATGGATAATTTTTCTCGGATACGGATACAAATATAGTGAAGGCATTATCCGACGGATTTTGAAATCGGTCGGAAACTATCCAAATAAATTTTCGGATATCCGCATTAAGTCCAAATGGCCCACTTTCTAACCTAACCCTAACTTTGTATGACTATTCTCTCTCCAGCCAAACACAGTCTCTGCTCGACGGCTTGACGTGACGACGCCAGCCGCCACCAGACCCTGCTCCCCCGCGCCCGCCGCCGCCGAACCCTGCGCCCCCGCGGCCGCCGGCGCCATCCCTCGCGCCCATGGCCGCCGCCGCAGCCACCAGGCCCCGAGCCCCTGTGGCCGCCTCCCACGTCGGGCCCCGCGCCTCCATCGGCCTCCGCCGCCGCCCGGCCTCGCGCCCCCTGCGGCCACCAGCGCCGGCCCTGCGCCCGTGCTCGCTGCCGCCGCCGGGCCCGTGCTGTCCGTGCAGGGCACCACCACCACCAGTGGACGCTACCCTTCGCCGGCGTTGGGCAGGTGGCCATCGCGCCGAGGCAACCACAGGAGAGGA
Organism: Oryza meyeriana var. granulata; assembly: GCA_003991445.1. Taxonomy (NCBI): domain Eukaryota; kingdom Viridiplantae; phylum Streptophyta; class Magnoliopsida; order Poales; family Poaceae; genus Oryza; species Oryza meyeriana. Next base: position 243,459 of record RYFJ01002643.1, on the reverse strand, counting down.
AGGGGCGTGTCGGGGGAGGCGGGTTCATGGACTCTGGCTCCAGATCCAGTGGCAGTGCTGGCTTTGACGACGACGATGGCCTGGCTGCGCGGCGTGAGGTCTCGTCCTCGCTGAAAGGTAACCAAATTCTGTTCAATTCTGCTCGGTTCTACCTGAAAATTTGTTCTTGGGGTTCCTGGCTGCGTCAATGGTGGAAGGCCGCGGTTTTTTCGGGGTCTTGGCTTCGTTCCCGCGTGTTTGCCCTTTCTTTTATGCGAGAAAATAATAAGTTGTCTCTCTTCGTTGGTTGGTAAAGTTCAGTTTGAGGGGTTTTTATATTCGAATAAATATTTGTTACCGTATCCGTTCCGATTCGTATTCGCTCCGTATCTATATCTGGTGATATTCGATTCTGTTTTTGTATCCAAGGTTAAAATATAAAAACAAATATGGTATAGCTAGTTTCCGACCGTTTCCGATCCCTAGTTGCAGGTCACTGTTCACTAATTTATGAGCTCAAATTAGGGGACATTATTGCAGGTGACTAGTGAGTGCCGCGTGTGTTTTCTGCATTCCTCCTAAACGACATAAATCTTAATGCATTTGCAGCTTTTAAATGATTGATAATTGGTTTGTGGGGCTGTTTTTAATATAAAAAAAACAAATGCACAGTTTTTCTTTTCTGTAGGCCACAAAGGCATTTCCCAATAAGTACATTTCTCATTTGAAACTTTCCTTCTGATGGGTAGATATGAAATTGTGAACTGAGGTTAAATAGAAAGCGGTTCACATTTTTTAAATGTCTTCACTAAAATATATCGTGCATATCACAGAAAGAAGCTAATTTTTTTTAGAAAATGGATTAAAACCCGGCCTCTACACCCAAAGCGACTGTACCCAGCCATAGAGAGAAGTTAATAATATATGTTTTGTATATATTGCAGTTATTCACTTAGTAATGATTAGGATGTTATGTTACATACTCCCTCTGTCCTAGAAAAAAATCAAACCATCGCATATTGAGGTAGCTTTAGGAGTGAAAAAAGACTACATTTCTCCTTATCAATTGGAGTAGAGTATTGATGGGTGGGTTAGTGAGACGTGTTGAAGGGATAAAATTTCCTCGATTTATAAACCGATGGGATAAAGTTTGAACTCTAGGAATTGAAGGGATAAAATCTCATAGCATTTTGACCAACTAAAGGTAGGAATGTCATGTCTCCTTAATCATAGCTGTAAGTTGCTAGTTGTTCAACATGGAATAAACTTTGCAGGATGCACATGGCAGGATCTGAGATTTGTGTTTCTTTATTCGGTGATGATTTGACCACCTCCAGAATTTACATTTTTTATTGGGAGGTTTCTTTCAGATCGAAGAAGATATGGACATGCTGAAACAAAGCTGCTCTGAATAATTATTAAGTAATGTTGAGCCCTGGCTAATAGAAAAATCAGTGATTAAGTAAGCTGTTCTTTCAGGTAGGCAGTAGCTACGTTGTTGTTTGCGGAGTTCACATACAAATGAGATGAATCAACCAAGCCCAATATAATTGGCGTAGCTAGGGGGTAGTCCAGGTGGGCCTGTGACTACCTGTCAAGGGCGTCGAATCCTAGGGTAGCAGGCCCTCGACTACGGAGTTCGTAGTCTCGTGCCGTCTTCTAGGGCTGAGGTTTTACCCCTCTGCCGTAGGCTTGGTTGAGAGAGAGAGAGAGATTAGATGGCAAATATCTTTCTTAGTTCCTCCCCTCTCTGGTTACAAGAATATATATATATGGCCTAAGGCCCAAACCGACTAGAGCACATGCTCCTAAAATTAGGAAATATAAATAGGTAACTAATCCTATCTTTCCTATTAGGGAATAGAAATAGGTAACTAATCCTATCTTTCCTTCTAGCCACCCGTGGCTGGCTCGGCTTGGGCCGTCTTCGCGCATGCCGCGTGCTCAGCAGCACGCCGCACATCACGGGCACGTCGGCGTCTGGTGTAGGTCCGGCCCCACATGACATCTCTCCCCCCCTCGAGAGCCAGCTCGTCCTCGAGTTGGAAAGCTGGATAACGCTCCCTGAAAGCGGCGAGGTCGCCCACCCGAGGAAGGGCCTCTACGAAGTCGAGGCCAATGTCTGCCCAAACCGTTGTCGGCACCGGAAGAGGCAGCAGCAGTCCGGCTGGGTGAAGGTGCTCGGACTTATACCTCTGGCACGTGTCGCACGCGCGGACAAAGTCCTGGACCACGCGTCGCATGTCGGGGAAGTGGAAGTCGCGGCGCAGTCGGTGCAGAGTGCGCTGCACCCCCTCGTGGCCGTCCTCGTGTACGGCAGCCAGGATCTCTTGGAGAAGCGGCGACGATGGCGAAATGTAGAGCTTGGAGTTGAAAGTCACCATGCCGTCGCAGCATTCCAAGCCCTGATGAACGACGTCCTGCGCGCCTTCCTCCGCCGGTTCGTCCTTGTATTTTTTGACGACATTCTCATATACAGCTTCACTTGGGCGGATCATCTACGTCACCTCCGCGCCGTCCTCTTGGTGCTTCGTCAGCATCGCCTCTTCGTCAAGCGCTCCAAGTGCGCTTTCGGCGTCGACTCCATCTCCTACCTCGGCCACATCATCAGCGAGGCGGGTGTCGCCATGGACCCGGCCAAGGTGCAGGCGGTCCTGGACTGGCCTCAACCACGCTCGGCGCGCGCGGTCCGCGGATTCCTCGGCTTGGCGGGCTACTACCGCAAGTTCGTCCACGACTACGGCTCGATCGCTGCACCACTCACGGCGCTCACCAAGAAGGACGGGTTCCGCTGGACCGAGGAGGCAGCGGCCGCGTTCCAAGCGCTCAAGCACGCCATCACCTCGGCTCCGGTCCTCGCCCTTCCGGACTTCGACAAGCCATTCGTTGTCGAGTGCGACGCCTCCACGCACGGGTTTGGCGCGGTGCTCCTCCAGGATAAGCATCCGCTGGCCTTCTTCAGTCGACCCGTGGCTCCGCGCCACCGTGCTCTCGCTGCCTACGAGCGGGAATTGATCGGCCTTGTCCTTGCCATCCACCATTGGCGGCCATACCTTTGGGGGCGTCGGTTCGTCGTGCGCACCGACCACTTCAGCCTCAAGTACCTCCTCGATCAGCGGCTGGCCACGATTCCGCAGCACCACTGGGTCGGCAAACTCCTCGGTTTCGACTTCACGGTAGAGTACAAACCAGGCGCCTCGAACACGGTGGCCGATGCCTTGTCACGCCGCGACACAGAGGAGGGGGCCGTGCTAGCCATCTCGGCGCCGCGGTTCGACGTACTCGAGCACCTGCGACACGCACAGGCCACGGATCCCGCTCTCGTCGCCACGCGAGATGCGATCCTTGCTGGCTCCCGTGCGGCTCCATGGGCCCTGTGCGACGGCATGGTGACTTTCAACTCCAAGCTCTACATTTCGCCATCGTCGCCGCTTCTCCCAGAGATCCTGGCTGCCGTACACGAGGACGGCCACGAGGGGGTGCAGCGCACTCTGCACCGACTGCGCCGCGACTTCCACTTCCCCGACATGCGACGCGTGGTCCAGGACTTTGTCCGCGCGTGCGACATGTGCCAGAGGTATAAGTCCGAGCAACTTCACCCAGCCGGACTGCTGCTGCCTCTTCCGGTGCCGACGACGGTTTGGGCAGACATTGGCCTCGACTTCGTAGAGGCCCTTCCTCGGGTGGGCGGGAAATCGGTGATCTTAACGGTGGTGGACCGCTTCAGCAAGTATTGTCACTTTATCCCGTTGGCTCACCCCTATACTGCAGAGTCCGTGGCGCAGGCTTTCTTCGCGGACATCGTGCGTCTCCACGGCGTACCTCAGTCCATGGTGTCGGACCGGGACTCCGTCTTCACCTCCACGTTCTGGCGCGAGCTTATGCGCCTCACGGGCACCAAGCTTCATATGACGACTGCCTTCCACCCCCAGGCCGATGGCCAGACGGAGGCGGCCAATTGCGTCATCGTCATGTACCTCCGGTGCTTCACCGGAGATCGGCCGCGCCAGTGGGTCCGGTGGCTTCCATGGGCGGAGTACGTTTACAATACCGCCTACCAGACATCGCTGCGTGACACGCCCTTTAGGGTGGTGTACGGCCGCGACCCCCCCACCATCAGATCGTACGAGCCGGGCGACACTCGTGTTGCCGCCGTCGCTCGGAACATGGCGGACCGTGCGGAGTTTCTGGCGGATGTTCGCTACCGCTTGGAACAGGCCCAGGCGGTCCAGAAGAAGCACTACGACAAGCTGCACCGCCCGGTCTCTTATGCAGTAGGCGACTGGGTGCTCCTTCGCCTCCGGCATCGCGCCCCGGCCTCGCTGCCCCAAGTCACCAAAGGCAAGCTGAAGCCTCGCTTCTTCGGGCCGTATCGCGTCGTCGAGCTTATCAACCCCGTCGCCGTACGGCTCGAGCTGCCTCCACGCGCCAGGCTCCATGATGTCTTCCACGTGGGGCTCCTCAAGAAGTTTGTCGGACCTGTTCCGGCTACGCCACCACCACTGCCGACCATCCACCATGGTGCCGTCGACCCAGAGCTTGAACGCGCCGTGCGCATGCGTCTCGCCCGCGGCATTCAGCAAGTTCTCGTTCACTGGAAGGGCGAGACAGCGGCTTCTGCTACTTGGGAGGACCTCGCCGCTTTCAGGGAGCGTTATCCAGCTTTCCAACTCGAGGACGAGCTGGCTCTCGAGGGGGGGAGAGATGTCATGTGGGGCCGGACCTACACCAGACGCCGACGTGCCCGTGATGTGCGGCGTGCTGCTGAGCACGCGGCATGCGCGAAGACCCCCAAATTTGGCCCACCATGGCGCCCCCCGGTCCAAACAGGAATTTTTTTATTTTTATAATTTTTTTAAAAAATATTTACAAAAGTAACACAGAGATAGAGTTCAAAATTCATACAACGGTACCAACTAACTAGTATACTCGTATTTATGCAGCTGGCAAATCAGGATAAATGTTATGTGCAGCGGACATAGCAGAGAAAAAGAAAAAACTAGAGTATTTATCCAATCCAATAACAGTAGTAGTATGAAGCATACAAAATCACACAACCAATGTTGCAAACATGCTACTACTAGCAATATCTGACACTAAATGGATCCAACGATTCGCATACAAACATGTGGGGGCATCGAGGATTAGGGGTTCAGTTCAACCCCAATTTTTTTTGGAACACAAACCGCTGTTGTTAGTATTTTCTCCGTTTCAGATTGTAAGACGTTTTGACTTTAATCTAAGTCAAACTTCTTTAAGTTTAATCAAGCTTATAGAAAAATATAGTAATATCTGCAACACCAAATTAGTATCATTAAATCCAACATTGAATCCAAATCTCCCAAGAATATTATATACAAGAACCATGAGTGCGTAGCTAGGAATTTTTCGTTGGGTAGTCCAACGTCACAAGTCGACACCATGTCATCACATACCAAAAAAAATTTGAACACTGCAATCACATATACGAGTATAAATTTAGTTAAAAGGCGATACAAATATAGAAATAGCGTCTTATAACATCAATAATCGACTAGTTTAACAAGTAAGTTCGAAATATGCGAACACCGCAATCACATATACTAGTTTAACAAGCAATATCCCCATTTCTCTTCATGTTTTACCCAATAGCCCAATACAAATCCTATAATAACAGTAGCCATTTTGAGTATTGACAGACCAATATTCACACTGAGTCATTCACAAATCATTAGCTAATTTCTATGTCTTCTATGAGCAATAGCAATGAGGCATTGAGATTTGAGGTATGAGGATTTGACTATTTGAGGCAGTCACTATCTCACTGACATCAGGTAGTCGGCTCGGAGTCGGAGGTGGACCGCCACAGCTGGCGCTGGAGCCGAGAGGGGCAGGGTCCACCGGGCCAGGGCGCCAGGCAGAGGCACCTGGCGCCCGGCGGCGGCGATCTGTGAAACTACGATGGTCGACGGCCCGCGGATAGCCCCTGGAGACCAGCGGAGCTTGGGAGGTGAGCTAGGAGGCAGGCGTCGGACGGAGATGAGAGGCTGAGAGTGAGAGGAGAGGGCGAGAGCGAGAGGAGAGGCGGCGCCGTTCTGTCGCGCGTGCGGTGCGGGTGTGGGACGGCCGAGCAGCGAGCAAGCAGGAGGAAGCCACATCCCGCAGGCAACCCTAGCACTAGTGCCCTCTCCTTCCTGGTCTGTTTGGACTGAGGGGTGCCATGGTGGGCCAAATTTGGGGGTAGCCACATCCCGCAGGCAACCCTAGCACTAGCAAGCAGTAGCATGTTTGCAACATTGGTTGTGTGATTTTGTGTGCTTCATACTGCTACTGTTATTGGATTGGATAAATACTTTAGTTTTTTCTTTTTCTCTGCTATGTCCGCTGCACATAACATTTATCCTGGTTTGCCAGCTGCATAAATACGAGTATACTAGTTAGTTGGTACCGTTGTATGAATTTTGAACTCTACCTCTGTGTTAACACTACAGGGCCAAAGGTCTGAAATTTCCACTGGAGTGCTGCATGCTGATGAGAGTACCATGGATGATGTAACAGGAAATGGTGGAGAATGTCACTCCTGAAGCCTCTATGTCGTGCGCCATCCTCCCTCTCCACCCACATCCGCAGCTTAGCTCAAATTCTACTCTCATGCCTCACCGGCAGAGACCGCCTCCGCCGTGTAAACCCGGCCATCCATGCCCGTGCAGTTGTCGCAGGAGGCCTCGACGACATCTTCCTCACCAACCTGCTTCTACGTGGCTATTCCAAGCTTGGCCACCTCCGTGACGCCCACCACCTGTTCGATCAAATGTCTGAGCGGAACCTTGTCTCCTGGGGCTCAGCCATCTCCATGTACACACAGCACGGGCGCGATGATTGTGCAATTTCCCTCTTCACAGCCTTCCAGAAGACCTCTTGTGAGGTGCCCAACGAGTTCTTGCTTGCCAGTGTCCTACGTGCGTGTACGCAATCTAAGGCTGTTTCGTTTGGTGAGCAAGTGCATGGCATTGCCATCAAGTTGGACTTGGATGCTAATGTCTATGTTGGGACTGCTCTTATCAACTTGTATGCAAAGCTTGGCTGCATGGATGAGGCAATGTTAGTGTTTCATGCACTCCCTGCAAGAAGCCCAGTTACTTGGAACACAGTGATCACAGGATACGCTCAGATTGGGTGTGGTGAAGTAGCCCTGGAGTTGTTTGACAGGATGGGGATTGAGGGTGTCTGTCCTGATAGGTTTGTACTAGCAAGTGCTGTCAGTGCTTGCTCTGCTCTCGGGTTTCTAGAGGGTGGCAGGCAAATACATGGTTATGCATATCGAAGTGCCGCAGAGACGGATACATCGGTGATCAATGTGTTGATTGATCTGTATTGCAAGTGCTCTAGACTGTCATTAGCTCGCAAGTTGTTTAATTGCATGGTGTACCGTAATCTTGTGTCTTGGACTACCATGATTTCTGGTTATATGCAGAATTCGTTTGATGCTGAAGCTATAACCATGTTCTGGAATATGAGTCTGGCTGGCTGGCAGCCAGATGGTTTTGCTTGTACAAGTATCTTGAACTCATGTGGCTCTCTAGCAGCAGCATGGCAAGGAAAGCAGATACATACGCATGCCATAAAGACTAATTTAGAGTCTGATGAGTATGTCAAGAATGCACTCATTGACATGTATGCTAAATGTGAGCATCTAACTGAAGCAAGAGCAGTATTTGATGCCTTGGCAGAAGATGATGCAATTTCATACAATGCTATGATTGAAGGATACGCAAAGCTTGGTGATCTTGCAGAAGCAATGGACATATTCCGTAGAATGAGATATTGCTTACTAAGGCCAAATCTGTTGACCTTTGTTTCACTCCTTGGGGTGTCGTCATCTCAGTTAGCCATTGAATTGAGCAAGCAGATTCATGGTCTCATCATCAAATCAGGAACTTCATCTGACCTTTATGCTGCGAGTGCTCTAATTGATGTGTACTCAAAGTGTTCCCTTGTGAATGATGCGAAGGCTGTATTCAATATGTTGCACTACAGGGACATGGTCATCTGGAATTCTATGATTTTTGGCCATGTACAAAATGAGCAAGGGGAAGAGGCTGTAAAGCTCTTCAACCAGCTCCTTATCTCGGGCATGGCACCTAATGAGTTCACGTTTGTGGCATTAGTAACTGTGGCAAGTTCACTAGCAAGCATGTTCCATGGCCAGCAGTTTCATGCTCGGATCATCAAAGCAGGTGTTGACAACGATCCACATGTTTCAAATGCTCTTATTGACATGTATGCAAAGTGTGGCTTCATTAAGGAAGGAAGGATGTTGTTTGAATCAACATGTGGGAAGGATGTCATTTGTTGGAACTCAATGATTTCGACTTATGCACAGCACGGTCATGCTGAACAAGCTCATCAGATTTTCCAGCTGATGGGAGAAGCTGAGATAGAACCAAACTATGTGACCTTTGTTGGTGTGTTATCAGCATGTGTACATGCAGGTCTTGTGGATGAAGGATTACACCATTTTAACTCTATGAAATCAAACTATGGTATTGAGCCAGGCATTGAGCACTATGCTTCTGTAGTCAATCTTTTAGGTCGTCCTGGGAAACTGGATGCTGCCAAGGAGTTCATTGAAAGGATGCCAATCAAACCTGCTGCAGCTGTTTGGAGAAGTTTGCTGAGTGCCTGCCATCTTTTTGGCAATGTTGAAATTGCAAGGTATGCTGCTAAAATGGCACTCTTGGCAGATCCAACAGACGGTGGCCCTTATGTTTTACTGTCAAATATTTATGCCTCTAAAGGACTGTGGACTGATGTGCACAACTTAAGACAGCGGATGGATAGTGCTGGCACAGTGAAGGAAATAGGGTATAGTTGGATCGAAGTGACAAAGGAAGTTCACACGTTCATTGCTAGAGGGAGAGAACACCCAGAGGCAGAACTGATATATTCAGTACTGGATGAGCTGACAAGTCTAATTAAAAGTTTTGGTTATGTCCCTGATATTTCTGACCATGCTGTGCTGTATGAGACTGGTTAATCTACTTGTTCAGGCTTCTACACAGATTTCATTTGCCAGAGTGTCTTTTACTGACCGCAGCTTTGAGCAAGAACCTAAATGGCAAATATTCTTAGACCCATCTAAGAGTAACAGCTTAAGTGCTCGCTACCCCTTATCACTGTGGTTTTGCACATAATATCACACTTACCAGTATGTGTAGATTTGATTCTTTGAAAATGTCTTGCATACCAACTGGCAGATATAACCATTAAACCTGAAGAGGTTTCCATTGGTGGGGATAGCATGGACTAAACATTAGAAGGATCTGCAAGGTGTGGTCATCTGTAACTGTTTTGCTCTAACGCTATTTCATTTATGTAGTCAAATTCTTGCAAGGACATTTTTTGCCAGTTTATCTGCATTCTGTTATCAGTCCAATTCTTAGCTAGTTTAATTTTTTTCATATAATTATTATTTATACCGGAAGTATTCCAACTGTGTTCCTGACAATGAGATTCACTTGTTGGGTGCCCAGAGGACAGCAAGGATGGTTCTTCAGGTCCACTTTCATCATTGTCTACCCTTAATTTGTCTGTGCTTGACAGGATATGGCATCCAGCAAAAACCCGGGAATTGTTTATTTTGTGCAACCACTGCATGCCAATGGACCTAAATGTTTTCTATTCAAGGGAAACCAGTTGAGAGGAATGTTTGAATATACCTGAAGGTTAGTAAATTTCCACCTATATCCACTCATGTTACACTTCTGTTCATGCCACAACAAGTTCAGTAATATGTAACAGAATAGGAGCATAAGGAACGTGTGGAACAATTTGATGGATGCTGCTACTTTTATTTATAGATACTCGGCTGTTCCACACCAGCCCCTTAGAATAACTAGTTAACTCCTTGCTACATGTAACTACCGCTGCTTTCCATGCGCATCCACCCACTGCTCCATCTCGCACACACCTCCCCTCCTGATCTGCACTGCTGCTATATGGTTTTCCCTCCGTTGCAGCTTGAACCCCTTCAGCCATGCTCTCACCGACAGACCACATCGATGTTCAAGCCCCAGGCCCTCTCTTCACGCACACATCACAGGCAGGCAGCACTGGCTCCTTTCCCTCCGTGCAGAGGATGCAGCTTCTCATCCTGTGCCATAATGCCTACCAAGAGGGCAACACATGATGCTATTTCTGTGAAGAAAAGAACAAATGATGGGGAAACAGGTAGCTACTGGAGTGTGTTCAAGACTTAACTTTCTAGACCAAGCTTGAAACTATTACATTGAAAATTGATTCCTTGTTAGGTACAGGCATATATCCATCTTGTAGTGATAGCCATTATCACAATAGATCTAGTACGCTGGATCCTTGTTGGTTAACCGCTATTATATCTGTTTCTGTGCAGAATCTGTTTATTGATAGTGTAGTTTACTAACAGTACTGCATATTCTACATGTACAGATCATTTTGAGAATGGCCTGGAATCGAAGTGCTAGAAAGCCCATCGTGGGGCTTCTATTTCGCGCTCAACAACATGCTGCTCGGGGGTACTCTTATTCTGCGTTCCAGACTCATCTGTTGAGCAGCCGCGTTGAACAAAGTGCCACACTTCGTAGGAGATTCAGCTCTGAAGTGCCTACATGGGAGCAAATGAATCTCATTAAAAAGCTACGGGAGAGTACGAGTGCTCCAATCAAAGATGTCAAGGTTTTCTTAGTTAGTTGCAACTGGGATATTGGTTAGTGCTGATTTCAGATTGAAATAGCATCTTAGAATTTCATTATGTGATCAGGTCTATATATCCTCTTCGATGTTCTGTCTGTTAGTGTTAATAAGTGTTAGTAAATTGGTTGCAATAGTTGCAGTATATTTAACTAAAATATTTAGCATATTTTTTTTTTGTGGCATTTGATGTAGGTGTGCAGTGAACCCAACTAACGAATGGCCTTCGAAGTATTCCAAGCTACTTGTTGAAGTATGGATTCTAATCTTCTAATCTTCCACAGCTCTTTTTAATGCATCTACCAATTAACTGATGAATTTGAAATACTCCTTCCATATATCTAAATATAAGTTTATTTTGTGTTTTCACGGTCTTCAATCCAAGACGTCGACTGCATTAATTTTATGGTAATATACTAGTAAATTGTAGAAGCTATATCGTCATATTATGAAAATATTTTCCAAGGCAAGTATAACAACATTGTTTGCATGTGGTATGCATATACTATCTGCTTCTAGATATAGGTCATCGTGGGAAGTGTGCAGTCAAACTGTTGAAATTTATACCATTAATAGAAGCACAGAAGTTAGGCATTAGGTGCTGGCAAGCCACCCGTCTAGTGCCTAGCACCTAAGGTAACACTGAGAGTATGTTATAGGGGCTGTTCATGTAGGATTATGTGATTTGTGACCTCTCTGGGGTCTGCTTCTTGAATATATTGTATTGTATTTTTGTGCAGCTCTCCTGCGTGTTTGAGAAAAAAGAATATATTGTGTCGTATCTTGTTGAGGCATTTAAATGTTTATTGGATTGAAATATCCATGTTATGCATAATGCTTAAATAAATACACTTAAGTTTATTGAAGGATTCTAGTAAATATATTATAATGGAATTCATGCTTTTGGTGGTCTTTGCTTTGCTTTCATGTTCAAGTGTTTTTCCTTCTGTCCATATTGTAAAATGAATATGACTTTCTATTTGGAAATGCTGTAACCCATCATGAAACTCCATCCGATTGGGTCCTGAGGCAGATGCCAACTAATGAGCTGTGTAACTTACATGTGGTTCATTTTTGTTTCTGTCAACATCACAGATGGATGATGGCTTGGAGTTTTCCTTCACTGATAAGAGACGTTTTGCAAAAATTCGCTTTCTTGACAATGTAAGTCTAGTGATTATATGATTTCAATGTTTATGTCTTCAGTATGCTGCAATAATTCATTTTAGAATTTTGTCTGTATGTTCTAACAGCCAGAAGCTGTCCCGCCAATTTCTGAGCTTGGACCAGATGCCTTGTTTGAACCACTTCAGCTTGATGATTTTGTGCAATCACTAAATAGAAAGAATGCCCCAATAAAAGCCCTTTTGCTTGATCAGGTATCAATCTTAATTCTTTGTTCTCTGATCAAAGATCTTAAGCAGTGTAATAGTTGCATATCTGAAATTATGCATATTTAGTAACAAAATGCAAAATCTTCCCTTATATATATGGGAATCAGAAATAACCTAAAAATATGTCTTATGTTTATCACTTGTTGCCCAGATTTGATAAGTTTTGCGAACCGGAAAGTCACTAATTGGTATGTCCGATTAGTTAATTAAGAGATTACAGTTTTATACTCAAATATAATCTTAATGCCACAGTAGCGGCACAATACCACACTTATGATTCTGCTAGCTCCTAAGACTGGTTTTCTGAATTGCGTTTTTCAGAGCTTTATATCAGGAATTGGCAACTGGATTGCGGATGAAGTGCTTTATCAGGTCAGTTTCCCTAGAGTTGGCTTTACACTACAAAAGAGTGTCACTGTGCAAACACGTTACAAAACGGTGTTTATTTGCTGACCAAAAAAGTTTCGCTGTCCAAACGCACAAAATTTTGAACATTTGCTACTGGACACTTGTGTACTGTGCAGTAGTGTCCTTGTATCTTGTATTGCAAAAATAATTTAGCTGCATAGGTTGTCATGTGAAGATGTATTGCGGGAGGCCATGGCAGCAGGCCCAATTGGCGCATGACACAAGCACCTCATCTGTGCCGGAAATGATGCAGTAGCTGTGCATGAATTACATGTTTAGTTTTTTGACTTGTTAGCTAAAGATTAGTTAAGAGATTGATTCACTATCTGGTTGGCTAGATATTGTTATTTGGGCTTGCCTCGTCATATAAGACAGGCAGATTTATTTGAGTTTAACCACATAATAATCTATTTTCCCATCTATTGTTCTCTATTCTCCACCCCTTGCCCTAACATATTGTCTTCTCCAGCAACATGGCGCCAGGTCGTCATGGTCCAGGACCAGGGCCATCTGTTTCCCACACGTACCAAATCCTATCGTTACCAACTCTCATGACATAGGTCATAGGTTAGATATGGTGTAGAACCTAACAAGTGGGATTTAGCTTCAATTTAAGTGATTAGGAGTTAATCCCACCTATGAAAGGTGCAACTTCTATGGGAATATCCTGTGTTTCCATTTAACCAGCAAAGATGGGGGCCTTGTTTCAGACCTAACCTTCTTTGGGCATCTAAATTGTTTAATACCTAGGGTATTTTTTGGTGTCATTCTTTTCATAAAACATAAGTATGTCTCACCCTTTGCCTGCTTGATGTGTAGGCAAGGATTCATCCAATGCAAACAGCATCAAAGATTTTTAAGGAGAAATGTAAGGCTCTCCATCAGTGCATTAAAGAGGTCAGTCCAATTATGCCACCCAGGAAAATGCACCGGAATTGTGCATGTTTTGTCTTGTTCCCTGCTGGAATATGCCCATGGGATGTGGATCTTCTTCTCTTATAGTCAGCCAGTTTACATATTAACACCTAAAGGTATTCATATAGGGATGTTGCAGGAATAATTAGGCCCATACATAGTAGCATGGCTAGCATTGCTTTTTTTTTTTTTGGAAATTAGGAAATTTGAAATGTCCAGTTGATGATTCCCAATGTTAACTGGCAGCTATGAGTTATGCAGTCTTATTTTGCCAAATACAAGCCGAACTTGTAGAAAACTTGCAGTTTTATGATCCCGTGCCTCTGTGCATCTGCCGACAGCAGCTATCTGTGAAATGCATCCATTATGGGACTTGGAAGTTATCAATATTGATAAATAGATACAGAGCAAATTGGACGGGAGCACTACATGTATAGGTTACGTTTGGAGCGTATGTTTTTTAGTATATATGCATAGGTCCCTGTAAATACCTGCATTTCAAACAAGACCATATTCATAAATTGTTTCAAAGAAGGCTGTATTTATAAATCTGTTTGTTTTTGAAGTTTTTGTTAGAAGTACCAAGAAGAACCTCTATGTAATCTATTCATAGTGGAATATGTACTTATTTTTTCTTTGTGTGGTTAATGCTATTTGATGACGTCGAGGAGAAGTTTATGACTGACATCATGCCATAATTTCGGAATTGGAACTCATTTTAACTAGATATTGATTTAAAATGTACGTAGTCTGCACAAAACCAAAAAGCTATGTATTGTTTTAATCTAGTATACAGATATATCAAACTTTTGGCTTTGTCTGAGTGGAGATGCTATGTTTTTAGAAATCTTGATCAATAAGACTGGAGGTTTCGAATGGCAATTTGCTTTGGCTATTTAGTGAATGTGTTTATCTGTTCAGTTTGTATTCCTTTACTAGAATTTCTCTCCTGGTGCTTCCATATGGCGTTCCCTCTTTTTCCATAATTTGGTTCAAGTTATGAAATCTATATTGTGTATACTGTGCAGAACGCTGAACATGAAAGTCATCTGCGAAGGTCAGCACAGTCCAAAGTCCCATCAGATCCTAACATATGGCTTCAGATGCGTGAGAACTACCAGAAGATAATCCTTGCAGATCATGATTTTTCTGAAGGACATGAGATAGAACATCTTCTGTGGAAGATCCACTACAAAAGAATTGAGGAATTCCGGACTCATGTTATCTCTGCTGGAAAGAACAATATCAATCCTGATCGGACCAAGAGGATCAGATCTACTTTTAGAAGTTTCCTGTCTGAAGCAACTGGTTTCTATCATGACTTGATACTGAAAATTCAGTCTACCTATGGTCTTCCATTTGGCTACTTCTCTGAGGGTTCTGATAGTTCAGCTGTTTCTGGTAAAGACGAGAAGAAAATGGTTGGGTTGAAGAAAGGCATGTTATCATGCTATCGCTGTCTGATATATTTAGGAGATCTGACCCGTTACAAAGGTCTGTATGGGGACGCTGATTATGCAAGCCGTGAATATGCGGCAGCTTCTATCTACTACAAGAAGGCAGCTTTGCTGTGTCCTTCTAATGGCAATCCACATCATCAGGTATGCCAACATGTATACTGTTTCTTATTTCTGTATTATTTTCTTGGACACAAGTATGGAACTTGTTTCCTTTGCTTGAACAGCTATTGTACTGATGAGAATTTCTTGGTCAGCTTGCAATACTAGCATCATACTCTGGTGATGAGGTAACAGCTATCTTTAGGTACTTCCGTAGCTTAGCGGTGGATAATCCTTTTTCTGCAGCAAGGGAAAACTTGATTCTCGCATTTGATAAGGTTAATTCTATCTTCATGATCCCCCTTTATTAGGTTCCTTGCTTCCCAGTTTTTTGATTTGGTTTTGAAGCTATTCTCTTTTGTGAACCTTATATTGATACTGCATGACTTTATCAAGCTAGAAGATAGTGGATATTGTTGGATTCCATTGTTCAGTAGTTTGTATTGTACCAGAACTTCTGTGTAGGTGGGTCGCCTAGTATTATTCATTTTGGTTGTACGGTTATCGTTTTAGATTCTATATGATACATTTTAGCTTCTTACCTACTGGTTTACAGAAACTGTTTTTTCCTTTGTGATTATCTTACGTTCTTTTAGTCAATATCATGGGTGTGTATAATGCTTAAATCGAATACCAGAAGAGAAGAATATTATGTTAAAGTTTAAGAAAGAAAAAAGTACTGATGATACCGCTGGATATGGATCAATGTGTTGCATGTATGGCCTTAGGGGGTAGCTGCTATCATAGTATCTATTTGTATTTTTTGATGATCAAATTCTCAGACTGATAATTTCAAACTCTTATAGTTTCATACACAGAATCATGAGGTCTATGGTCAGCTACCGGGTAACAATAAGATTGCCACAGCGAGGAGCTTACCCTCCAGATCAGTTGGTAGAGGCAGAGGAAGGGGTGAGACAAAATTTCAGCCCAAAGATCCCCGTACAGAAGAAACTTCGAAGGGGCAGGACAGTATTCCAGAAATACTAAAGGCTTTCTATGTTCGATTTGTTCGCCTCAATGGCATTCTTTTCACAAGGACAAGGTACTTTGTCAAACACTATTGTTGACTCATGTTAGTATCTCTTTATCTGTCTCCTAAAATGTCTTGCTCTTGTCTTCTGATAGCTTGGAAACATAAGTCCAAATGGATTTCTGTATCAGAGGATGAATGGATTGCAATTAATGGGAAGGATGCCTCAGATATGTGCTGAAGCTACGTCGAATGGTACAAAACCAATCATATTTCAGTGTAAATCTGCTGAAGTTACTATCCCTTCAGCGCTTGATTCAGTTGTGCCCTCAGTAGTATCTTCTGCTGGCACATCAATGAAGTCAATGGAAACACCACCAGGTGTGTCAAAGGCAACTCCTGTCAGTCGTCCTGGAAGACATGTTGGCCCTCCTCCAGGATTTAAGAATGCCCCTTTGAAGTGACAGGATGATTCCATTTCAGCTGGTAATGCTCAGCATGTACAGGTCAAAGATGACGTCTGGTTGGATGGATACAGGCCATTGCCTGATCATGTTAATAATCAGTGTTTTGCTCATTCAAATGTTACCACTGTCAGAAGGGCATTCACCACTCCCTTTCCTTTTCCTGGGAAACGAGATTTTAGCATGCATCCTAGAGGTAGCGATGGAAAACAGTGGCAAGATTTCCACCTTTTTGGTCCCACAAAACAACTTGCAGAGCTTAACTTTCAGCAAGAGAGTCAACAAAATGGTCAATTGGTGGAACCACGACCGGGACAATCGGTATGGTCTGGCCGTTACCTTGTGTGACTCTAGGTTGTACCATGAAGATTACTGTTAAATTTCTTTTGGATGCCTGAATCTTATTTAAGCTTTTAGATGCAGCAACTCATGCTTTTGGCATAGATATTGTTTATTCATTATTATCTTCTCTTTTGGAAACTCACATCTTGTTAATATATCAATGTAAAATTCTTTGGAGTTGAAATACTTTGTGTTTTTTTTCTTTGGTTTCAGGAATTGCTGAGAATCTGTTGGGGTTAGTGGCAAAGAGTGACACTTGAATTTGGCCTTGATAAGTACAGCCCTTTAATGTAATGTTTCTTTTGGAAGATGGTTGTCTTTGAAGCGTATGAAGTGCTGCCTTTGGAACTGCTTAGTTTTAATGCTCTGCTATTGTGGTACCATTTTATATTGCACCTGGCCATAACATATTTCTTTTGGAATGGGTTTGGACAGGTTTTCATCTCTCATTTCCTCTATTCCATTAGATTAAGTTTTTCAATTTGTCAATAAATGAAAAATTGAGAAGTGAAATAGTTGAAATCAAACAGAATCTTGACCCTGATTCAATTATTTTTGCCAATCCTTGCCATTAGGTGCATTGTTGTAATTCCCTGTGGTATAATCACTTTTTTTATAAGAATAAATTTTTTATTCCATATTCCTCACATTAATTTCTGCTCTGGCACATAATTTTTTTCATGCAAGTCCACTGTACATGTTACACATGGTTTTCTACTTATGAAGTGGATTGAAAAGCTTCATATTGGGCTGTAGTTTCTGAACTGAGTTGTAAAAACTGTTTACATGCCAAATTATTCTATATTCGCCTGGACGTATTGTTGCTATTACAAGTCTACAATATAGAAGAGTAGTTGCTATCAACAGGTTAACATCTAGATAAATCAGTTCTTAATTCAGCAGTTGTTCATTGCAATCTTCTGATTCTGAGATACTATTCCATGGGTCAAAATTAGATACGCCAGTAGTTTTTATTTCTCATGCTGGCATTTCACCTTGCAATACTTTGTTCCTGCACAACTAATGTCTATAGAACATTTATATTATGCCAGTTGTGGACACTTACCTTGTATACTTGTGAATTTACAGGGTATGTCAGGTCTTCCAGGCCATGAAAGGGGTATCAGATGATCACGTTCCATTATCTGATGAGAATTGGCATGTATCGAGAGTTCGAACTGCTGAGACCCAGGATTTGACCTAGCGAGTTCCCTGGATATGAGAAATTGCTGAGATGCATCAGATTAGTCATGGATCGGTTATTGCTGTGGAGGCTGAAACCTCTATGGATGAATGGATTAAATTCTTGCTTTTGGCGGTACTTGTTGATTGAATAAAGTTGGGTAATGGTTCCATGCTTTAGGATGTTCCTTTCTTCAACTATACTGTGCATGTGGTACTTCGTTACTGGACAGTCGATAGGTAAACTTTCAAGAATCTGGATGCACGTGGTCGAGCATGTGATGCGCTACGTTTGGGGGTGTGTTATAAATTTATCATCAGTTCTATGAACTGATCTTTTAATACTTGTTATTGTTATGTGTAACATGGTAGACTGAATGTCTGTGCTTGTTTTCATAATTCTGTGGAGAGGATACTCTCTTTTGTTCATGGTTGCGTATTTAATGTGCTCCAGAACAGATGGTTCATATTAGAGTTCTTTTCCAGTAAATATATGATAAATAAATATTATAGTGATTCCGAGATACTTTTGAACCTTCATCGGGCCATTTTTCGCGGTCAAATAGGTGGTTCGGTTGGTTTTTCGCACTATAGTGTATCTAATTAGCTGGCGGCTAATTGTATTTGGGTGGGCGGATAAAAAGGCAACGCAAGGCCAAGTAGACAGTATATTTTCTGTTGAGGAATTGCTTTAGACAAAAAGATTAAAGTGGCTCAAGGGCCATTAGTAACATACATCACCGGGTGTTTCTTTGACTGTTCTTTTGATGAACTGTTTCTTTGACTTAATATAAGAACTTTGCAACATTAAAGCATTAACAGTGTGAAAACAATAGTCCGAAACATTTTGATTTATGATATGCAACAGCGAGAAACTGCTTCAACGTCAATTTTAGTGATTCCATTTTATCAACCCAACTAATTTAATTAAAAATCGAGAATAACAACAACAACAACAACAAAGAGTCTACAAATACACTTTACTGCACCTGGCATTAAAAAAAAATGCAAATTTGATATTTAATTTCTCTTGAAATGAAATACATTTAACGAAATTAAATTCTATATATTATAAGAGTATTTTCTGAGGCAAACCTTCACGTATAGATATTCAATATTTTTAAATTTGACTTAAAACACGTCCAAAATGACGTGTGGCCCGAGTGTGCAGTAATATATTATATAACGCGCGTACTGTTATATTCACATCTGCAGTCAACTATGAATGCTAATGTTCTGACGGAGCACCATCCAAGACGAATGCATCGTACCAACTCACCGAACGCAACCTACCATAAACTTTCCTGTTACCATCTCACTGAACGCAACCTTACCATAAACTTTCTTGTTTGGGGCATTCATCATCTTGAGTAACAGGAAAGGATGACGTGTGCCGACGACCTTTGAAATTTTGCATCGCATCCAGCTAACTACGAAGCTTCGATCTGGAGTGAAGAAACCAAAGGCCCTGATCTAAGTCACACCCATAACTGCACAATCATGGGCTTCCTGGATTAAAAGTTAACTGGAATATTCCATAGGACACTACATACAGTAATACCGGATACCTAGTTAAGCGTATCACAAACTGGTACAGAAAATAACTTCCTAGTTCTGTGCCTGACATCTAAGGTAATTGCAACATAATCCTACTTCAGCCATTTTATTGCCGTTTCTTCCTCTGGCCTCTTTGCTGGGTCAGCACTTCCTCCTTTGTCTGACAAGCTTTTCACCTCGTTTGCTGGTTGCTTCAGATCCCTCCTCTTACCTCGTTCTGCGCCCACCTTATCAACTGCTTGTTCATCACTGTCTTTGTCGCTGCTACCCTCACAAGAATTATGAGCCTTCTTCGGCGAGCCCTTTGATGTCTTTGCTGGTTGCTTCCTTCCTCTCTTCAATGCTTTTGCATCTGCCTCATCCTCTTGGACCTCATGGGATGCTACTGATTTCTTCCTTCCCCTCTTAACAGGTTTAGTCTCTTCCTTGTCATTGTCCACCTCACGAGCAGCTTTATTTGACTTGCCGCTTGCTCTTGCATCAATCCCATCCAGCTTCTGCAACTCTGGCACATATGCTAAAGTCTGAAAAAACAAGTGAAATAGGATCAGAAGTTCAGCACTATACATGTAACTAAAGATACAGTGAGCTCAATCTAAATGGGAAAAAAGACTTACCCTACCACCAACTGTAATGAAGTCAATTTTCTTCCCTGGAAGCAACAAATTCAGTCTTTAATATTGATAGACATCATGAACACATCATGTTTTAACTAGAGTGAAGATGTTGTCAGACCCTCCACAAAGGCCCTGCTAGGTTTCTTCTCCCTGGAGTGAAATATCCAGTTTTCTGGATACTGACTACTATCGGCACCAACTTCTAAGGACTTTTCAATCACCTAGAGCCATAGCCACACGAAGCAAGATTATCATAGACAATAATGGGAAAATGGCTGCAATATTATTGGGCCAGTAATGACATTGCATTCTCTTTTAACGATGATTAAATACTCAATAGGTAAACCAGATTCCTATCGGGCTCAATATGCCAATCTGTTCAAACATTTCTAATATTCAGTTATATTTTCAATGTGTATACTTACAGGATACATTACATATGAGGTGATAAGTTCAGGCTGGACACAAAAAAGACTATGCATATCCTGTATTACTCAAATATCTATATCTAATTCATATATGAAATGCAATCATCACTTTTTTACATAGGTTGAATTGATAAACAAATAAAAAGTGTACCCAAGTTCCACAAATCCATTCCATGGTTTTCCACATGTTATCCATTCCTAAATAGCAACCATGTGGAACACATTGGACTGACCTCTTTAATGCACTGATGGAGTGCCTTACATTTAGGGGTGAAAACGGGTCGGGTTCGGTCGGATCTCGTCCTTCCCATATCCTAACCCATATTTTGTAATCGGAATCGGGTCGGACACGGATAATATCGAATACGGATACAAGCACGGGTAATATCGGGTATAAATACAGAACGAATACGTACCAAAACGGACACGTACACTATCGGTTACGAATATTTATGCGGATAGCAAGTCAAAGCAACAACTAGATATACCACATAGACAATAGTCATTCAATAATTCCATATTTCCATAGAAGCGACAGAGGCAAAAATTTATACCATATAGACAATAGCCATTCAACAATTCCATATTTATACAGATATCAACTCAAAGTTCTCACCATAACAATTCTCATAGTACCAAAGTAGTAGCATCAGTACCCAAGTAGTGGCATCAAACAGTGCCAAAAATAGTGGGCATCAAACAGTACAAAAGTAGTAGCATCAGTAGGCATATATATCATTACATATCACCATGACAGTTCTCACAAACAAAAGACCCGGCCAAGCATATCAGTAAATCACCAACTCCAAAGCCTCAATCACTATTCGCTGCTTGATCCTAGAAACAATAGAAAATTCAGATTAATACAATATTTATAATTATGACATTAGTTGCTCCCTAGATTTCTCAAAATCCAAAATGGAACCAAATGATAATTCATTCAAAGATTGCAGGTCTCAAAGATAGTAGTTTTTTACGCAATAAAGAACACATTAATATTTAACTAACCTCCTCATCCATATCTGTATTAGTACAAACTTTGTCCTCTAGCTTTATATCCAACTCATCAAGAATTGTTGCTATCTTGTCCTTAAATTGACCTGAAATTAAAATTCACAAAATAAGCAACCGCAAAAATGAGAGGTTATATAAATAATGAAATGAAAATGCATAAATACTTACCTTTCCTAGATGATCTTATCCAGTCCTTGGTGCAAACTAGAGCCTCAATGATCTCAGGATCTAGAGAACTGCGAAAAGGACCAACAACACGACCACCAACACTAAAAGCCAACTCTGAAGCAACGGTAGAGACTTGAACAATCATTACATCACGAGCAAGTGTTGACAAGATATGAAAATTCACTTGGTTGCTCTTCCACCATGACAATATGTCAAATTGTGCACCTTCACTTGTTGGATCAACCCAACGAATTGGCTTCTCTTTCATGTAGACCTCCAATTCATTTATATCCACTTCTTTAGTCCCATCTGCATCATCATACAAGAATTCCTCAATGTCATCAAGACCCAAATCAGTTTTACCATATGGCTGAGAATTTCCACTTGGTCCTGTAGTAGTAGGATTCGAACTTTTAGTTACAATACAACTCTTGTAAGCCTAGAACAATTTGTTGACAGCATCCAAGACACGCTTAAGTTCATTTTCACACTTCTCAGGGTAGATCTTATTTAGAAAATATTTTACTAGCTTTTGCTTATATCTAGGATCAAGAAAGCAAGCCACAGCAAGAGCTAGATTGGACTTGTCCCAATACTTGTCATATTTGGTTTGCATGGCCGCGGCCATAGAAGCAATGGAGACATCAGCACTTGCACACCGTTCTCGAAGTGTTAACTTAATCTCACAAAACTTTCACCAAAATAAGTTTGCCGTTGGATATAGACAACCAGAAAATAACACAGTGGCATCATTGAATTTCTCCAAACACTTGCAAAGTGATTCAGCCATATCCCATTCATCAGCACTTGGAGCATACCTTTCATATCTTCCCTTATCTAAGAACAAAAGCCTTTCAAAAGCCTTCCTGTAGTAAATAGCTTGTTTCAACATATCATATGTGGAGTTTCACCTTGTAGGCACATCAAATGGAAGCCCAGATTTGTTATCCAAGTTACATTCTACTGCACATTTCTGAAATTCCTCCCATTGCAATGTAGAATTCTTCACAATACCAATAGTAGCCCTAATATTCTCGACTGTATATGCAATTATTTTCAATCCATCTTGAGCAACAAGATTTAATATGTGACATAAACATCTCACATGAAAGAAAGCACCTTCACATATCAATGGGGGGACCTTACTAATGTTATAAAGCTTATTAAGCTCTGTCACAACTTCCCTAGCACATTTATCATTTGATGAAGTATTGTCTAGTGTGAGAGCAAATAACTTTTTCTCAATATTCATAGACATTACTCCCTTGACAAATGCATTTGCCAGCCTAGTTCCTGTATGCTTCCCATCAATATGAATGAACTTGAGTATTCTCTTTTGCATCAACCAATTTTCATCAATCCAATGAGCAGTGATGCACATATAAGCTTTATTCTGATTTGATGTCCACATATCCATGGTTGTAGAAATTCTATTAGAAACTGATTTCAGTTCATCATACAACACTCTCTTTTTAGCTTTAAACAACTGTAATATCTCTTTCCTAGTGGTAATGCGAGACTTAAATGCAAAACTAGGGCGAAGAGACTTGATGAATTCAACAAAAAACTCATGCTCAACCATACAAAATGGATATTCATGCATAATAAGAGCTATATAGAACTTTTCCAAGCTTGCTTCTGGATCATACCTGAAAGTTTGAACTTCACCCTTCAACTCAAGTTCCTGCTGACCTTGTTTCAATGAGTGAATGCGGTTCAAATGATTCCATAAGTGCTTTGTGTCATTTACTGTCTCTGCACCAAACACTCTACCACATTTTTTGCATTTTGCTTTAAGTTGCTTCTCTACCACACCAGTAACTTTATTCTTGACATTGTCAGTGTACTTACTGAAATATTCCCAAACCTTCGAGGTACACTTCTTCTGCCTCTTTACTGCAGGTTCAACTTCTCCTGTGAATGCCCCATCATCTTCATTAGGAATAACAACAAGTTCTGTACCTTTACCTCCAGTGACTATGGTTGCCTCATGTGGTACCAATGCATTCGATGCCGACCTTTTTGGCGCCGACGCCGAGTGACCAGTACCAACAGCTGTGGTACCACCAGGAGATGCACCTGTGCTAGCACAAGCACTATTGCTTGCATCACCACTAGCCATATTTATCCTAAAACCAAACATAAAAAGTGAAATGAGCAAACCATTGCCTGAAAAATTAACTCTTTAGAGCCTATAAATTAGACCATTTTGTCATAATAATAACTGTAATTATTTTGACTAATTAGAAATTTAGAATGACTGTAACGCTACAAAATATTACAATGCAAATACTAATCAAAATTCACAAACTTGAGAAGTCACATCTATTAGGTAGATATCTTGCTTCTCATCCACAATGCGATGAACCAACATAATTCACAATTCAACCATCATAGAGTCCATCCCTTGTAATAACTCTTCATAAAGGTAGAGGCATGGATGCAAAGCATGGTGCAAAGAGCATGGCCAATAGGTAAATGTCTATGTTCCTAAAATACCATGGAAATGGAATACTAAATAATTATTTGGTTATTTACAGGACAATCATGGCCTTATGGAAAGCAAGATCTTTGAGTACCGAGTACAAAATGTAGACCCAAAGTAACGATACTCTTCAGATTCAGAGTGAGGACAGTGAAATATTTGTTGGTGTTGAGGATGCAAAGAACCTTTAGATGAACGAAGTTTTCTCCTCACGAGCGGCGGTGCAACGGGCGACGGCGGCGTGTGCGGGGCGCTGCTGGCCGCGGCTGCTCACGTTGGGCGGCGGCAGTGTGCGAGAGCCGCCATGGGCTGTGGCCGCGAGTGGCGGTGTGACAGGCAACGACGCCGTGCGAAGGGTGCCACGGGCCGTGGCCACTTGCGTCGGGCGACGGCGGCGGTGCGACGGGCAACGGTGGTGGGGTGACAGGCGACGGCCGCAGCGGACGGCAGCGAGGCGACGGCCGACGGCCGACGGGCCTGGCGGCTGTGTGACGAGCGGCCGCGGTGGACGGCAGCGAGGTGACGGCTGGCGGCGCTCCGAGCCTGTCTCCTGCGCCTCTGCCCGTAGGACCGAAGCCAACAGCGGCTAGGATTCGGTCGCCCCTATGGACTCCTAGAGCCTGGAGTGCTGCCGTGCCGTGCTGGGCCTTGGAGACATGGGCTATTTTTTGGGCTATGCTATCCAGGTTATACCAGGATACTTTACTGGATATTATCCGTATAATTCACCAGATACTGCGTATCCGCCGCATAGTATCCTCTCGAACCCGATCTCGTATCCGCCAAAAATATTCGAATTTGAATCCGATATCCGCGTAAGCAACCGGATACCCGAATTGTTGACCCGAAAATGTCCCATATTAAAATGGTTGGGCGGGCGGGAGGGAAATACCCGACCCGTTTTCACCCCTGCTTACATTTCTCCTTAGAAATCTTTGATGCCGTTTGCATTGGATGAATCCTTGCCTACACATCAAGCAGGCAAAGGGTGAGACATGCTTATGTTTTATGAAAAGAATGACACCAAAAAATACCCTAGGTATTAAACAATTTAGATGCCCAAAGAAGGTTAGGTCTGAAACAAGGCCCCGATCTTTGCTGGTTAAATGGAAACACATGATATTCCCATAGAAGTTGCACCTTTCATAGGTGGGATTAACTCCTAATCACTTAAATCGAAGCTAAATCCCACTTGTTAGGTTCTACACCATATCTCACCTATGACCTATGTCATGAGAGTTGGTAGCGATAGGATTTGGTACGTGTGGGAAACAGATGGCCCTGGTCCTGGACCATGACGACCTGGCGCCATGTTGCTGGAGAAGACAATATGTTAGGGCAAGGGGTGGAGAATAGAGAACAATAGATGGGAAAATAGATTATTATGTGGTTAAACTCAAATAAATCTGCCTGTCTTATATGACGAGGCAAGCCCAAATAACAATATCTAGCCAACCAGATAACGAATCAATCTCTTAACTAATCTTTAGCTAACAAGTCGAAAAACTAAACATGTAATTCATGCACAGCTACTGCATCATTTCCGGCACAGATGAGGTGCTTGTGTCATGCGCCAATTGGGCCTGCTGCCATGGCCTCCCACAATACATCTTCACATGACAACCTATGCAGCTAAATTATTTTTGCAATACAAGATACAAGGACACTACTGCACAGTACACAAGTGTCCAGTAACAAATGTTCAAAATTTTGTGTGTTTGGACAGCGAAACTTTTTTGGTCAGCAAATAAACACCGTTTTGTAACATGTTTGCACAGTGACACTCTTTTGTAGTGTAAAGCCAACTCTAGGGAAACTGACCTGATAAAGCACTTCATCCGCAATCCAGTTGCCAATTCCTGATATAAAGCTCTGAAAAACGCAATTCAGAAAACCAGTCTTGGGAGCTAGCAGAATCATAAATGTGGTATTGTGCCCCTACTGTGGCATTAAGACTATATTTGAGTATAAAACTGTAATCTCTTAATTAACTAATCGGACATACCAATTAGTGACTTTCAGGTTCGCAAAACTTATCAAATCTGGGTAACAAGTGATAAAGATAAGACATATTTTTAAGTTATTTCTGATTCCCTTATATATAAGGGAAGATTTTTCCTTTTGTTACTAAATATGCATAATTTCAGATATGCAACTATTACACTGCTTAAGATCTTTGATCAGATAACAAAGAATTAAGATTGATACCTGATCAAGCAAAAGGGCTTTTATTGGGGCATTCTTTCTATTTAGTGATTGCACAAAATCATCAAGCTGAAGTGGTTCAAACAAGGCATCTGGTCCAAGCTTAGAAATTGGCGGGACAGCTTCTGGCTGTTAGAACATACAGACAAAATTCTAAAATGAATTATTGCAGCATACTGAAGACATGAACATTGAAATCATATAATCACTAGACTTACATTGTCGAGAAAGCGAATTTTTGCAAAACGTCTCTTATCAGTGAAGGAAAACTCCAAGCCATCATCCATCTGTGATGTTGACAGAAACAAAAATGAACCACATGTAAGTTACACAGCTCATTAGTTGGCATCTGCCTCAGGACCCAATCGGATGGAGTTTCATGATGGGTTACAGCATTTCCAAATAGAAAGTCATATTCATTTTACAATATGGACAGAAGGAAAAACACTTGAACATGAAAGCAAAGCAAAGACCACCAAAAGCATGAATTCCATTATAATATATTTACTAGAATCCTTCAATAAACTTAAGTGCATTCATTTAAGCATTATGCATAACATGGATATTTCAATCCAATAAACATTTAAATGCATCAACAAGATACGACACAATATATTCTTTTTTCTCAAACACGCAGGAGAGCTGCACAAAAATACAATATAATATATTTAAGAAGCAGACCCCACAGAGAGGTCACAAATCACATAATCCTACCTGAACAGCCCCTATAACATACTCTCAGTGTTACCTTAGGTGCTAGGCACTAGACGGGTGGCTTGCCAGCACCTAATGCCTAACTTCTGTGCTTCTATTAATGGTATAAATTTCAACAGTTTGACTGCACACCTCCCACGATGACCTATATCTAGAAGCAGATAGTATATGCATACTACATGCAAACAATGTTGTTATACTTGCCTTGGAAAATATTTTCATAATATGACGATATAGCTTCTACAATTTACTAGTATATTACCATAAAATTAATGCAGTCGACGTCTTGGATTGAAGACCGTGAAAACACAAAATAAACTTATATTTAGATATATGGAAGGAGTATTTCAAATTCATCAGTTAATTGGTAGATGCATTAAAAAGAGCTGTGGAAGATTAGAAGATTAGAATCCATACTTCAACAAGTAGCTTGGAATACTTCGAAGGCCATTCGTCAGTTGGGTTCACTGCAGACCTACATCAAATGCCGCAAGAAAAAAATATGCTAAATATTTTAGTTAAATGTACTGCAACTATTGCAACCAATTTACGGACACTTATTAACACTAACAGACAGAACATCGAAGAGGATATATAGACATGATCACATATTGAAATTCTAAGATGCTATTTCAATCTAAAATAAGCACTAACCAATATCCCAGTTGCAACTAACTAAGAAAACCTTGACATCTTTGATTGGAGCACTCGTCCTCTCCCGTAGCTTTTTAATGAGATTCATTTGCTCCCATGTAGGCACTTCAGAGCTGAATCTCCTACGAAGTGTGGCACTTTGTTCAACGCGGCTGCTCAACAGATGAGTCTGGAACACAGAATAAGAGTACCCCCGAGCAGCATGTTGTTGAGCGCGAAATAGAAGCCCCATGATTGGCTTTCTAGCACTTCGATTCCAGGCCATTCTCAAAATGATCTGTACATGTAGAATATGCAGTACTGTTAGTAAACTACACTATCAATAAACAGATTCTGCACAGAAACAAATATAATAGTGGTTAACTAACAAGGATCCAGCGTACTAGATCTATTGTGATAATGGCTATCACTACAAGATGGATATATGCCTGTACCTAACAAGGAATCAATTTTCAATGTAATAGTTTCAAGCTTGGTCTAGAAAGTTAAGTCTTGAACACACTCTAGTAGCTACCTGTTTCCCCATCATTTGTTCTTTTCTTCACAGAAATAGCATCATGTGTTGCCCTCTTGGTAGGCATTATGGCACAGGATGAGAAGCTGCATCCTCTGCACGGTGGGATAGGAGCCAGTGCTGCCTGCCTGTGATGTGTGCGTGAAGAGAAGGCCTAGGGCTTGAACATCGATGTGGTCTGTCGGTGAGAGCATGGCTGAAGGGGTTCAAGCTGCAACGGAGGGAAAATCATATAGCAGCAGTGCAGATCAGGAGAGGAGGTGTGTGCGAGATGGAGCAGTGGGTGGATGCGCATGGAAAGCAGCGGTAGTTACATGTAGCAAGGAGTTAACTAGTTATTCTAAGGGGCTGGTGTGGAACAGCCGAGTATCTATAAATAAAAGTAGCAGCATCCATCAAATTGTTCCACACGTTCCTTATGCTGCTATTCTGTTACATATTACTGAACTTGTTGTGGCATGAACAGAAGTGTAACATGAGTGAATATAGGTGGAAATTTACTAACCTTTAGGTATATTCAAACATTCCTCTCAACTGGTTTCCCTTGAATAGAAAACATTTAGGTCCATTGGCATGCAGTGGTTGCAAAAAATAAACAATTCCCGGGTTTTTGTTGGATGCCATATCTTGTCAAGCACAGACAAATTAAGGGTAGACAATGATGAAAGTTGACCTGAAGAACCATCCTTGCTATCCTCTGGGCACTCAACAAGTGAATCTCATTGTCAGGAACACAGTTGGAATACTTCCGGTATAAATAATAATTATATGAAAAAATTAAACTAGCTAAGAATTGGACTGATAACAGAATGCAGATAAACTGGCAAAAAATGTCCTTGCAAGAATTTGACTACATAAATGAAATGGCGTTAGAGCAAAACAGTTACAGATGACCACACCTTGCAGATCCTTCTAATGTTTAGTCCATTCTATCCCCACCAATGGAAACCTCTTCAGGTTTAATGGTTATATCTGCCAGTTGGTATGCAAGACATTTTCAAAGAATCAAGTCTACACATACTGGTAAGTGTGATATTATGTGCAAAACCACAGTGATAAGGGGTAAAGAGCACTGAAGCTGTTACTCTTAGATGGGTCTAAGAATATTTGCCATTTAGGTTCTTGCTCAAAGCTGCGGTCGGTAAAAGACACTCTGGCAAATGAAATCTGTGTAGAAGCCTGAACAAGTAGATTAACCAGTCTCATACAGCACAGCATGGTCAGAAATATCAGGGACATAACCAAAACTATTAATTAGACTCGTCAGCTCATCCAATACTGAATATATCAGTTCTGCCTCTGGGTGTTCTCTCCCTCTAGCAATGAACGTGTGAACTTCCTTTGTTAGTTCGATCCAACTATACCCTGTTTCCTTCACTGTGCTAGCACTATCCATCCGCTGTCTTAAGTTGTGCACATCAGTCCACAGTCCTTTAGAGGCATAAATATTTGACAGTAAAACATAAGGGCCACCGTCTGTTGGATCTGCCAGGAGTGCCATTTCAGTAGCATACCTTGCAATTTCAACATTGCCAAAAAGATGGCAGGCACTCAGTAAACTTCTCCAAACAGCTACAGCTGGTTTGATTGGCATCCTTTCAAAGAACTCCTTGGCAGCATCCAGTTTCCCAGGACGACCTAAAAGTTTGACTATAGAAGCATAGTGCTCAATGCCTGGCTCAATACCATAGTTCGATTTCATAGAGTTAAAATGGTGTAATCCTTCATCCACAAGACCTGCATGTACACATGCTGATAACACACCAACAAAGGTCACATAGTTTGCTTCTATCTCAGCTTCTCCCATTAGCTGGAAAATCTGAAGAGCTTGTTCAGCATGACCGTGCTGTGCATAAGTCAAAATCATTGAGTTCCAACAAATGACATCCTTCCCACATGTTGATCCAAACAACATCCTTCCTTCCTTAATGAAGCCACACTTTGCATACATGTCAATAAGAGCATTTGAAACATGTGGATCGTTGTCAATCTAAGTCAAACTTCTTTAAGTTTAATCAAGCTTATAGAAAAATATAGTAATATCTGCGACACCAAATTAGTATCATTAAATCCAACATTGAATCCAAATCTCCCAAGAATATTATATACAAGAACCATGGAGTGCGTAGCCAGGAATTTTTCGTTGGGTAGTCCAACGTCACAAGTCGACACCATGTCATCACATACCAAAAAAAATTTGAACACCGCAATCACATATACGAGTATAAATTTAGTTAAAAGGCGATACAAATATAGAAATAGCGTCTTATAACATCAATAATCGACTAGTTTAACAAGTAAGTTCGAAATATGAGAACACCGCAATCACATATACTAGTTTAACAAGCAATATCCCCATTTCTCTTCATGTTTTACCCAATAGCCCAATACAAATCCTATAATAACAGTAGCCATTTTGAGTATTGACAGACCAATATTCACACTGAGTCATTCACAAATCATTAGCTAATTTCTATGTCTTCTATGAGCAATAGCAATGAGGCATTGAGATTTGAGGTATGAGGATTTGACTATTTGAGGCAGTCACTATCTCACTAACATCAGGCAGTCGGCTCGGAGTCTCAGAGTTGGAGGTGGACCGCCACAGCCGGTGCTGGAGCTGAGAGGGGTAGGGTCCACCGGGCCAGGGCGCCAGGCAGAGGCACCTGGCGCCCGGTGGCGGTGATCTACGAAACTACGACGGCCGATGGCCGGCGGACAACCCCTGGAGACCAGCGGAGCTTGGGAGGTGGGCTAGGAGGCAGGCGTCGAACGGAGATGAGAGAGGCTGAGAGTGAGAGGAGAGGGCGAGAGCGAGAGGAGAGGCGGCGCCGTTCTGTCATGCGTGCAGTGCGGGTGCGGGACGGCCGAGCAACGAGCAAGCAGGAGGAAGCCACATCCCGTAGGCAACCCTAGCGCTAGCGCCCTCTCCTTCCTGGTCTGTTTGGACCGAGGGGCGCCATGGTGGGCCAAATTTGGGGGTAGTCACAGGCCCACCTGGACTACCCCCTAGCTATGCCAATTATATTGGGCATGCCATATCTGTAGCCTTCATCTCCTAATTAGTCACCTAATATTACTACTAATACCTAATACTGATGCTAGCACTAATACTTGCTCCTACTGATACTACTAATACTTCCAGATGGCATATCTTTCATGGCATTATTAGTGAGGTTTGATGAAGTACATGGGAACTAAAAGCCTCAACATACCTTCACGAGTTTCAGCAAATTAATCGACACCCTCATCGTCGGCAGCTACGTCATCATCATCATCTTCTAGGACGGCCTCCTCCCTGTTGACCAGCTCTTCAATGCCGTCCATCAGTTGGTCCTCCGAGTCGACAAAGAGGCTGTTATCTGGTTGTTGCTCCAAGTCGGTGACACTGCCACAATCCTGCTCCTCGAAGTCGGGGATGAAGCCGCCGTCGGGATGCAGCTCGGAGTCAAGGACGCCACCACCCGGCTGCTCCTCGACATCGGGGACGCCACCACCCAACTGCTCCTCGGAGTCAGGGATGAAGCCGCCGTCGAGAGGCAGCTTAGAGTCAGGGATGCCACCACCTGCCTACGGCTCCGACTCGGGGACGAGGTAGATGTCCTCGGTGCCGAGAACCACACCATGACGCAGCCCTCCCCCCGCTTGCTCCTTGGACTCAGGAAAGAGGCCACCGCTGGGATGCTGCTCCGTGTCGGAGAGTGGCCAACTGCATGCTGCTCTAACTCGGGGATGAAATATACGCCCTCGGCGCCGAGAACACCACTAGCACGCCGCCCGCCTCGTCCTCGCCTTTTGTCGAGAACACCACCAGCATGCCGCCCGCCTCCTCCTCGCCTTCCGTCACTTGGCTGTTGTGAGTCGATGCTGCTTTCGTCGCCCGACAAGAAAAGGAACTCGCCAACGCCACCCTCCTCTGAATCTTGAACAAAATCCCTCCCTTCTACAACAATGGATCCCTTGTTCTTGCCCTTGAGATGTCACACCCAGAATTTTCATCCAAAATTTTGGAGTTTTATTGTGTGAAAATCCTCGTCTAGGAATCAACCGAGGCACACACGACATAGTTGATAATCAAAGTAATTGTTTACATATCGAAAGTATTCATTACAGAGGTGAATGGTACCTCACAAAATCATAAAGTTCTAACAGCGGTAAATAATTAAGATAGAACGACGAAACCCACTCCATGAACTTGACCGGGACTTCCGCTTAATCCTCCAAGTAGTCCTCCTCGCTGAAGTACTCTTCTGAATGATGATTGTTGATTGCAAGGTGAGTACATGAAATACTCCGCAAGCTACATAACAAATATGTAAGTGCACAGGATAACAAAGAATGGCATAATATGGCTCAATTTGCATAAAAGCATTTAATAAAATATGTAAGAGGGTAATAAAGCATTAGTTATTAAGCAATATTGATCAACACTATACCGTTCACCAAAACAGTATAGGACCAACCACTCCAACCTGGAGCTAAACATATTCCACCATTCAACAGTCAAGTTTAGGTAATATGGTACTAATCACAGAAAACATTGCTAGGCCCGCCCGTAACCTTGGGCACGGCTATTCGAATAGTTTTACTCTGGCTAGAGGTGTACCAATTTACCCACAAGACACAACTCCACAACACATCACTGTGCGCCTTAATACTACCATGGTATCTCGCAAAGGAATTGTGACAAGACCCTCCATGTCACCCGCACAACAAGAGTGGCACCCATTGAACCACTAGTTTCTGGCAGGAGCTGATCAAGCCCTCAATAGGAAAACGATCCAATGTCCAAGCCATGGACTTATTCACACAACCATGGTGGTCTTATTGACATAGCTACAACACACCGTGAGGCCTCCGGTTGAACAAACTACACATTAGATCCCGCCACTATCCATTCTGGCTTGTGGTTAGCACGAGTATTGCTTTGCAACATGTAGTCCGTGAACCGGTCCTTAACTGTCACGAGCACCGCTAGCAATATTCACAACCCTAGTGCTCGCAACCCACCTTTTAATCAAGTTTTAGTGGACTATTAAATTATCCTCGTACGACCATCGTCATAAACGGAAATCATCATTTCATGTGACTAAATATTATAATCGAAGTTAATGTTATAGCCCAGAAGTTATTTTATAGTCTGCTAAGCAGGGTCCTAGAATTATTCTAGCTAACCAATAAATAAGCTAGCTAGTCACAATTATCCCATAGGTACAAAGTCTAGTAATCAAGTCAAAAGAGCCAGGATTAGGGTTTCCCTTTACCGATGACATTCCAAAATAAATGCAGTGTTGAAAGGAAATATAGCTTTAAACATAGGAACAATATACTCAAAGGTATTGAGAAATCTATGTGACTTGCCTTGCTGCTCCTAACAAGCCTCGGAACTCTCCTCGAAAAACTGCGACTCTTCCTGAACGTCGGCGGCTAAAGACAATAAACAAAAATGAGAAAAATAGTACATCAACACATATGAACAGTAAAATGTTATATTTTTAATGGGTAGATCTTGATTTTTAAAGAATTTTGCAAGTTGAATCACCCCAAACGGAGTTTAGATGAATTAGTTATGGATTTTAGAAGTTTAAACCCTTTTAAAAGCTTCTAAAAGAATAAAACCGATTTATTTCATCATTACTGAATTAATTTAATTAAAAAAGGCTTTATGATGTCATCAGAGAGAGAGAGCTCTCGGCTGACCGGTGGGGCCCACTAGCAGCGAGAGGGAGGAGTTCTGGTCTACGGTGGACCGAGTCCACCGGGGTCCATAGATCCATCCGACGACAGGGATATTAAGGGATTGGATCAGACAGTTGGAAATGGTCCACGATTTTGAGATAGATCGGAGGGCTAAGACTTAACCTAACTCTGATCGGACAGTTGAGGTTTGATCTAACGATCTAAAGCCGAGATCTAGCCAGGAAGATCCGACGGCTGAGATTAGATCGGGCAATCGACAGCTCGGATTAGATCGAGCGGGTCTGAGCTGGCACCTACGCGGCAGCCATGTCGACAGCCGAGTCAGCACGAGCGACAGTGGCAACGGCGGTGGCATGAGGACCAATGGTCACCCATGATCGGCGGCATGGCGGCGCTCGGTGAGGACGGGAACAGATAGAGGAGGTCGTGGCGATGCTTACCGAGAGCAGAATGGTGGGGATTGGCGACGAGAGCGGCCGGTGGTGAGCTTTTAGCGACGGTGGTCTTCGGGTTCCCAACGGCGATAGGGTTCCAGGGGTCTTCGGTGGTCGGGGAACTATGGCCTAGCTCCCTCACGCTCAAGTGGTGCTAACCGAGGCGACGGCGAGCGCTGGCGGTGACTATGGCCACGGTGGCACTAGACTGAAGGTCAGCAGCGACGGTGGTGTGAAGCTCTCACGGCGCTAGGGCTCAGGCGGTGCGAACTGGCTTGGGTTGAGACGGAAGGAGGGAGAGGGGTGCCGAAGGCACTATTTATAGCGGCGAAGGAGGGAGATCGGCTCAGATTTGGCGGCGCGGCGGATTATGGTTCTCCTCGGAGTCCCGAAGCTTCACGAGTCCGTTGCGGTGTTGATTCCGTAGATTTCGTGCTGCGATTCTTGAGGGGAAAGGGAGAGGAGACCTTGGGGATCAAAACCCCTCAATCCATCGAATCAGAAACCCACCGAATCGGATCGGCTTTCACGGCGATAGTGTCAGAGCAGCACAGTGCTCTCTAACCGGAGGTCAGGGACGATCCCGACAGGTAGGACCCACCTGTCGGCGAGCGCACCGAGAGAGATGGGCAGCCGCAGGCCATGGGCCGAGCACGCACATGCGGAGAGAGGTTAAGTGCATAGTAATGGGCCGGATTCGGCCCATGCACAGGGAAGGGGTTTTTATTTTGTTTTGCTTTTATTTTAATGCTGTGACACAATTTAATTAACCAAAATTAATTCCCTTAATCAAATAAATCCTAGAAAATTCTAGAAAATAGATAATTAAGCAAAGAATTTTATAAAATTATTTCCAAGTCAATTTTGCTATAGATTTTTTTTCTGATTTTATTATTTTCACTCCTTGGGGCTTTTAATTTAATTTCGAAAATTCCTTTTTCTCATTTATTCTTATATGGAGGATAACTTCAGGGTGTTACAAACCTATCCCCCTAAACAGAATCTTGTCCCGAGATTCGAGAGATCAGGCAAAGAGTACGGGTGAGCAGACTTCAATTCATCTTCGCATTCCCATGTTGTTTCTTCTTCCGAGTGATTACTCCATTGTATTTTGCAAAACCTTATCACCCGATTCCGAGTATTCCTTTCACTGGTCTCTAGGATACGAATAGGCTTCTCGACATAGGTCAGATCTTCATGAATCTCGATCTGTTCTGGATCAGCTTCTTCGGCTGGTACTCGTAAACACTTCTTCAATTGGTACACATGAAAGACATCGTGTACCCCTGTTAGGGTGGGGGACAACTCTAGTTGATAACCAACTTCTGCTTTTCGTCCCAATATCTTGTAGGGTCCCACATAACGTGGTGCCAACTTTCCTTATGTCTGGAACCGGTGTACTCCCCGAAGTGGTGTGACTCGTAAATACACATAGTCACCTTCCTTAAAACTAAGGTCCCTTCTGCGGTTATCCGCATAGCTCTTCTGACGAGACTGGGCTACTTGAAGTCGTTCTTGTATGATCTTCACTTTTTCTTCCGCTTCTTGCAAGATATCCGTCCCATATACCCGACGTTCTCCCGTTTGATCCCAAATCAGGGGCGTGCAACACTTCCGTCCAAATAGAGCCTCAAACGGGGCCATCTTCAGACTTGCCTAGTAACTGTTGTTGTAGGAAAACTCAGCATACGGTAGGCTCCTGTCCCAACTTCCACCGAAATCTATGGCATAAGCCCTCAACATGTCTTCTAAGATCTGGTTAACCTGCTCAGTCTGACCATCCGTCTGCGGGTGGTAAGTGGTACTGAAGTTTAACCGTGTGCCCATCTCTTCTTGGAGTCTCTACCAAAACTTAGAGGTAAACTGACTTCCTCTGTCCGATACGATCTTGCGTGGCACACCGTGCAAACGCACAATTCGAGCCATGTATAATTTTGCCAATTTGCTACCAGAGTAAGTTGTCTTGACTGGTATGAAGTGGGCTACCTTTGTAAGTCTGTCCACCACGACCCATATAGAATCAAATCCTGACGCAGTCCTTGGTAAACCGGTGATGAAGTCCATCCCTACTTCTTCCCACTTCCATTCAGGAACCTTAAGGGGTTGTAACAATCCTGCTGGCCTCTGATGTTCAACCTTTACACGCTAACATACATCACAAACAACCACATACTTAGCCACAAACTTGGCATACAACTGATGTTGCTGAAGGGTCTCCAAAACGATACGAAGGTGCTGCTCAAGTTCTCCCTTAGTCTTGGAATAAACGAGGATATCATCAATGAAAACCACCACAAACTTATCCAAGTATTTCATGAACACTTTATTCATCAAGTTCATGAAGAATGCAGGGGCGTTAGTCAACCCGAAAGACATAACTGTACACTCATATAACCCATACCGAGTGGTAAAACCAGTTTTGGGGATATCTTCCTCCCGAATCGTTAACTGATGATAATCTGAGCGAAGATCTATTTTGGAGAATACTGTGGCTTCTTCTAACTGATCAAATAGATCATCAATCCGAGGTAGCGGGTACTTATTGTTGATAGTTACTTCTTTGAGTGCACAATAATCAACACACATCTGTTGAGTGCCATCTTTCTTTTCCACGAAAATGATTGGTACCCCCCAAGGCGACGTGCTAGGTTTGATGTATCCCTTAGCAAGAAACTCTTCAACTTGCTTCTTCACTTCTACCAACTTGTTAGCTCCCATCCTATATGGTCTCTTGTGGATAGGGGTTGTACCTAGGGCTAGGTCTATTCTAAACTCAATATCTCTCTTAGGTGGCATTCCAGGTAGGTCATCAGGAAAAACATCTGGATAGTCTCGTACTACATGGATTTCAGTTAAGATTGCATGGTTCAAAGAGGTTGGAGAAGATGAGGTAGTGAGGACACGAAAGATCACTTTCTTCCCCAGGCTAGAAGTTAGGGTCACAGTCCTGGTGGCACAATCAATAACCCCCTTGTGCCGGGTTAACCAAACCATCCCTAGGATGACATCGATATCTCTAGATTCTATCAAGAATAGGTTAGTGAGAAAAGGGGTGCCCATAATTTCTATAGTCACAGAAGGACTGCTCTGGGTTGTAGGTGTTTGATGGCCAGGTGTATTTATTAGGATAGGTATTCTCAACTTCCGGATGGGTATCCCATGTTCATTAGCAAACCCCACTGACAAGAAAGAATGGGTAGCACCAGAATCAAATAGTACTGTAGCAGGAACTGAGTTAACAGGGAACATACCCAAAATGACGTTAGGTGCAGCTTGAGCTTCCTCTGTAGTGACATGGTTCACACGAGCTTTGACCATGCCTGTGGAGTTCTGTCCTGGTGTGGTTTGCCTGGTGCGTTTGGGCTTAGGGCACTAATTAGAAAAGTGCCCCAGGTCTCCACAGTTGAAATAGATCAATGGCTTCCCCCCAACTTCCTTCTTGACGGGTTGATTGGTTGCTGGGGCCGTGACTGGCTGAGAGGGAGGACGGTTTGCTCCAGCTTTGCCGCCCGTGGTGTTGGGGTAGAACTGGCGCTGCAGGCGAGGTGCTGATGAAGATCCACCTTGCTGGGTCTAGGACGGTCCCGCAACACGTGACCTCTGACTAGGGGATTGTTGTGCCCGAAAACTTGCCATCCTGCACTTCCTTTGCTCCATTCGGTTGTGTTTGTCTTCTTGGCGAATAGCCTTGTCCACCAGTTTCTAGAAATCTGAGTAGTCACCGGAGAGTAGTTGAACTGAGAGTTCATCATTCAATCCGTCCAGAAACTTCTCTTGTCGGTCGGCGTCAGTGCTAACATCCTCCGGCGCATAGCGGGCGAGACGGTTGAATTCATAGAGAAACTCAGTCACTGACTGGTTCCCTTGCTTCAATGCCTGAAATTCACGCTTCTTTAATGCTACTACCCCAGCAGGAATATGCGTCTTCTTAAAAGCGGCAGCGAACTCAGCCCAAGTGATAGGCTGTCCATCAACTCGGTTAGCTCTGAAGTGATCCCACCATTCAGACGCAGGACCATGTAGTTGGTGTGATGCGAAAGAGACTTTCTCTTCTGTGCATTGTAGGAGGTCCAATTTCTTCTCAACAGCGTGTAACCAATCCCCAGCTTCCACAGGATTAGTTGTGCTAGAGAAAGTGGGAGGCCTCACTCGCAAAAACTCAGTGAGCTTGTTCTGCGGTGGAGGAGGAGGAGGCACCTGCTGTTGTACCTGATTCTGCTGATTTTGCATTTGTTGAAACATCATGTTCATCAACTGTGTTTGGTTTGCCAAGACCTAGGCAATAGTAAGATTGTCATCCTGATGCAGTGTTCCATTGGGTGCACCCCCGCGATTGTTGTTCCTAGCATTACCATCCTGGTTGCTTCCGTTATGTGTGTTCACCATCTGCAGAGCAAAGATGAGAAGAAGGGAAAGAGCCCTTGAGACGGATTTCCTGTTACTTAAACTTTCACTTTTGTTGCTCTGAACTGAGTGATTAACATTTATGTAGCTTACTATCACACTATCAAGCAACTCCTCACTTAAACAGTTACATCACCACCCTCTGACATAAACTGTTGACTAAACCCCACACACACAAGCATTTCCTAAGCACACAACTGCTAACACAACGATCTAAGGTAACTCATGCTAAGATGCTACTAAGGGCTTCTCAACGGGGCGAAGGACTTCTTCTTGCATCTGAGTTGTGTTCCGATTCCTCTTCATCTTCTTGGGTATCACCCCACTCCACTTCAGAGTGAGTGCGAGCTCCACTGTCTTTTGACCCTTCCGAAGGTGTTCTGGTTTCTAACTCCTCGGAGTCCTCTTTTGCATCGTCAGCATAAGCCACCGGTGGAACTACCCAAAGTGGGACCTGGTCGTTCAGTAAACGGGTCCTTGGTGCTAGCTGAATCCGAGGTGGAAGACGAACCCTCTTCCTTGCGGTGATGCGGATCTTGGCTCCTTTAGGGGGTGCTTCTCCTTTGGCTAGGGCCAACTCCCGCTTCAACTGATCCACTTGGTTCTGTAGCCTACAAATATTGGTGTGGTTCTCATTCTCCTGTTCATGAGCTGCGATCACCACATCAGCCCGAGTGTTGTCCATGGTACTCAACATCCTTACAAGTCGTTGAGTAGTTGCACTGTTCTCTGCTCTTGGGTTCTAGTAACTGCTGTACTTGTCATTGTGGGTCTTGGACGGGTTGTAGTGGTAAGCAGTGTTCCTTAGACGAGCGGTGTAGCGGTGACAAAGTTCTCCAATAGCTTCCAAAGCCACCTCTTGACATGCATGTTCAAAATTTCTTCCTCCTACTCCGAAGATCATGGATGGGACTCCTTCACATTCACTTGAAATAGTGAGGTGGACGTGGCACTTCTCTTCATAGGGGTTGTGAGTGACTTGTCTATATTTAGGGGCTAGATTGTACCCTATAGCGAAGGTCATATCTTGTAACTCCTTGACAAATCCACAACTCCAAACAGATGCACTGGC
Organism: Oryza meyeriana var. granulata; assembly: GCA_003991445.1. Lineage (NCBI taxonomy): Eukaryota > Viridiplantae > Streptophyta > Magnoliopsida > Poales > Poaceae > Oryza > Oryza meyeriana. The sequence continues at coordinate 203,570 of RYFJ01002643.1, read as the reverse complement.
TCTCGGTTTGCCATCTATGGAGCATGAAAGGAAGATTTATCGATTTTGACTAATTTAATAGAACAAATTTTGTTGCAAATAAAAGGGTAAAGAAAGTAGTAAAATTTTCATCGAAAATTAAAAACAAAGGAATTAGCATAATTGAGATTTTTTTAAAGGAAAGAACTTAAATTTTTGAGAGAAGAAATCAATTTGAATCAAAAAGGATTTTTTTTGTACCAGTAACTCCCTTAATGAAAAGAGAAAGAGGAGAGGACAGATCTAAAAAAGGCTCTTAGGGGTACCAAGGAGCTTATCCTACTGTCAAGGTGGCTCTGATACTAACTTATCACGCCCAGAATTTCCATCCAAAATTCTGGAGTTTTATTGTGTGAAAATTCTCGTCCAGGAATCAACCGAGGCACACATGACATAGTTGATAATCGAAGTAATTGTTTACATATCGAAAGTATTCATTACAGAGGCGAATGGTACCTCACAAAATGATAAAGTTATAACAGCAGTAAATAACTAAGATAGCGCGACGAAACCCACTCCACGAACTTGACCGGGACTCCCGCTTAATCCTCCACGTAGTCTTCCTCACTGAAGTACTCTTCTGAATGATGATTGTTGATTGCAAGGTGAGTACATGAAATACTCCGCAAGCCACACAGCAAATATGCAATTGCACAAGATAACAAAGAATGGCATAATATGGCTCAATTTGCATAAAAGCATTTAATAAAACATTTAAGAGGGTAATGAAGCATTAGTTATTAAGCAATATTGATCAACACTATACCGCTCACCAAAACGGTATAGACCCAACCACTCCAAAATAAATGCAGTGTTGAAAGGAAATATAGTTTCAAACACAGGAATAATATGCTCAAAGGTATTGAGAAATCTGTGTGACTTGCCTTGCTGCTCCTCACAAGCCTCAGAACTCTCCTCGAGAAACTGCGACTCTTCCTAAACGTCGGCGGCTAAAGGCAATAAACAAAAATAAGTAAAACAGTACATAAACGCATATGAACAGTACAATATTATATATTTAATGGGTAGATCTTGATTTTTAAAGAATTTTGCAAGTTGAATCACCCCAAACGGAGTTCGGATGAATTAGTTATGGATTTTAGAAGTTTAAACCCTTTTAAAAGCTTTTAAAAGAATAAAACCGATTTATTGCGTCATTACTGAATTAATTTAATTTGGTAAAAGACTTTATGATGTCATTAGAGAGAGAGAGCTCTCGGCTGACCAGTGGGGCCCACTGGTAGCGAGAGGGAGGTGTTCTGGTCTACGGTGGACTGAGTCCACCGGGGTCCATAGATTCATCCAATGGTTGGGATATTAAGGGATCGGATCGGACGGTCGGAAATAATCCACTATTTTGAGATAGATCGGAGGGCTAAGACTTAATCTAACTCTGATCGGACAGCTGAGGTTTGATCTAATGATCTAAAGCCGAGATCTAACTAGGAAGATCTGACGGCTAAGATTAGATCGGGCAATCGACGACTCGGATTAGATCGAGCGGGTCTGAGCTGGCGCCTACGTGGCAGCCACGTCGATGGCCGAGTCAGCACGGGCGACAGCGGCGGCATGGGGACCAATGGTCGCCGGCGATCGGTGGCACGGCGGCGCTCGGCAAGGATGGGAACAGATAGAGGAGGTCGCGGCGATGCTTACCGAGAACAGAACGACGGGGATTGGTGACGAGAGCGGCCGGTGGTGAGCTTTTAGCGACGACAGTCTTTGGGTTCCCGACAGTGATGGGGTTCCGGGGGTCTTCGGCGGTCGGGGAACTACGGCCTAGCTCCCTCACGCTCAGGTGGTGCTAACCGAGGCGACGGCGAGCGCTGGCGGTGACTATGGCGACAGCGGTGCTAGACTGAAGGTCAGCGGCGATGGCGGCGCGAAGCTCTCACGGCGCTAGGGCTCAAGCGGTGCGAACTGGCTTGGGTTGAGACAGAAGGAGGGAGAGGGGCGCTGGAGGCACTATTTATAGCGGCGAAGGAGGGAGATCGGCTCGGATTTGGCGGCGCGGCGGATTAGGGTTCTCCTCGGAGTCCCGAAGCTTCATGAGTCCATTGCGGTGTTGATTCCGTAGATTTCGCGCTGCGATTCTTGAGGGGAAAGGGAGAGGAGACCTTGGGGATCAAAACCCCTCAATCCATCGAATCAGAAACCCATCGAATTGAGCAAAATGGATCGGATTTCACGGCGACAGTGTCGGAGCAGCACAGTGCTCTCCAACCGAAGGTCAGGGATGATCCCGACAGGTGGGACCCATTTTGCTAATTAAGCAAAGAATTTTATAAAATTATTTCCAAGTCCATTTTGCTATTGATTTTTCTCTGATTTTATTATTTTCACTCCTTGGGGATTTTAATTTAATTTCTAAAATTCCTTTTTCTCATTTATTTTTATATGGGGAATAACTTCAGGGTGTTACATGAGAGACACCCAAAAACCATGCCTCCAGTGTTCGACTATATGGCCGCCTAGTACTGGTCGCTGCCTGCATTGCCGGTGACAACCGCCCTCCATAGCTTCCGCCGCCGCTTCCACGGCCACTTCTGTTGCGGCTTCCGCGGCCGCTTCTGCCGCCCTCCGCTTGCGTGCGGTCCTCCTGGCCATGCATGACGTGGCCTTCACGGATGTGCCGTGCGGTGAATCGGCACGTGGCCGCTGCGCCATTGTCCACTAGGGCAGTGGAGAGATTGGGGATTTGGAGAGTAGAGGGATTGGGATCTGGAGAGTAGAGGCAAGCAGTGGATAAGGCCAAGGCGTGCATGGGTAGGGGCGTGCGTGCGGTGGGTGGGATGGAAATCGTTCGCGTGCGTGGGTGGGTGCGTCGTCTCGTTGGTATGGGGGTGAGCGGGCCTGGGACTGGTCGGGTGGAGTGATTAATCCCAGGGGTAGTATGGGTACTTCAGGGCCAAAAGTCACCTTTTACAGGTACGGGGTTGCTATATTTGAGACAAATCTTGAAGTCTAGAAATTGTTGTATTTTAGGACGGAGGGAGTAGTACTGTTCTATCTACCAATGATGTAAAATTTTGAGGTTTGACAGTATGATATAAGCACTTCTGAAAATATGTGGGGATTAAGAAATTTGATGAAATTAAATGATGGATAGTTGTGATTAGTTAGGATGAGAAAAACAGGTGGAGAAATTAAACAGACGAAAGGTTATAATTGGTTAAGTAGTAGGTAGAAAAGCATCTATATCCTGAGAAAAAAATTAAACATTAGAAATAGCTATATTTGAGGAAGGGAGCATCCAAGTATTTCTACCTTCATGGTATTTTTTAACGTGGAAGTAGCTCCTGCAAATTATGGTTTAGTAGACATATTCTGTCTCTCTCCCTGTTCTCGAAAAAATGTTTTCAAGTGTATTTTGTGAAATCTCAAAGGCTCAAATTCTTACCTCAATAATATGCGAACAACATAACATTAGCAAGATTTTAGCTATCTGAAAAAAATTAATTTTTCAATCACCTAGAAGTTGTAATTTGCTAAACGTAAAACTGTGATGTTGTGTAATAAATGGTTTTTAGTTTCTTTTTACTGTAATTTCGTTAATGTCAACGTTTTTACCTTTTTTCTAGTATGAGCATTTTTATATTTCAATTGCTCTCTATATACAAGAGTATGCCTCGAGAACATAAGCTCTTTGTGATCCTTTTATGTTCGCTTTTCTTATCTTTTCTTTTCTTTATGATGCTTGCCTTGCCGCTGAGTTAGAAATATACCGCGAAGTGAGCAGAGCTAAACTAGTTAGATTGCTTGTGGTGAAAAATATTTATCTAGATTCAAGATCTAGACTTAGCACGGGGTACTTATATTTATAGCCAATTATTCTTTCAATGGTAGACGATATACCCATCAACAGCGAGGTAGCCATACCAAAGAGAAATTTCCAAAAGGTCTAACCTCTTACTTATTTTTCTATAGAATTGGCCATAGAATGTAATCTTATGAAAAATTTCCTATCTTCTTTCTGTTAATCAAATGGGCCTATAGGAAAAAAAATACTTTAAGGAAATGAATCAATTTCAAAAGGTTGGTGATGACCTTTTGAAGCTGTCTTTCTACCTTAGTAGGTACTCCAATAAGGATTTTTAGGTTGTTTAGTAAATACTAAGGTTAGCTCAAAAGATTCTATTTAATTATTTTAGTTATCAATTTTTGAATTTTGAATTGCTTAGATTCTCTTTTTAGCATCTAATTGGCTTTGGAATCACTAAAATAATGGGAATCATGGGAATTGGTGTGGAAAAACTTATATTGTATTATGGTACAAAATTTGAATCATAAAAGTTATTATACTCCATCGATCTCAAAATATAGCTACCTAAAAGTGTTTTGGAGAAATTAAGGATTGAGTAAAAGGTCTAAAATATTCTTATTAATAGATTGTGGGTGATGAAATTAAGGATAGTACAAGTAGGGTGCGAATCTTGAGAACTGATGGATGATGGGATGCACTATAGTTAGTATAGGAGGTAATGAGGTAAAAGTCATATTTTATAAGTCCTAGTAGCTATATTTAAAATAAACTTTAAATTTAAAGGTAGCTATATTTTAAACGTAGGAATTATTTTATAACGGAGAGAGTACTTGGAAAAAATACTGGTTTAGCACTTCCTCCATGGTGTTCCATGTCCCTGGTTATGACGGCAACTGATGTTCCAGGTGTTTTTATCCTCTTCTAAGAAAGAAAACGTTAGAGCTGTTGCTTTTGGGTTATGGAAAAACTACGATACTGAAAATTCCTGTACGTAACTAGACAGCCTGCAACAAAGCATGAAAACGAAGTGAAGATATCAATCACAACTCGCAAGGCTCTTCTAACTTTATGACAAGCCAGCTTTCACGTTTGATGTGACAAAGGGAGCAACAGTACAAAACTCCCTTCTAGAAGAAAGAAACGTTGTTGGGCCAGAAGCAAAGAAGAGGACAAGCAGCCTAGATAATTGCTTCCAGTTGTTAGCTACGTATCGAATTTGTCTTGACGTGTGTGTGTCTATATATATATATATATATATATATATATATATATATATATTTATTTATTTATTTATTTATCTGGCGATTAAACTACGACTCCTAGTTCATGTCAAATTCTTGTGTTTTTACATCGATGCAAATTAACTTTGTAGTCGCATTGTAAGGCCTTCATTGAAATTCAGGATTTTTTTTTGCAGGAATTAAATTAATTCCTACGCTCCAAATGACCCTGCAAAATGCGAGCATGGTTAATTATTGAATCAGGAGTGCCTCAACTAAGACCGTTCTTTAGATGCCGTGGATATATGTTACGTTCATGTTGCACTGCTAATTCTTTATTTTTTAAGAAGCGAATTGCTAATTTACTACCCTCCGTTCCATATTTTTAGGAAAGTAGCATATTATAAGGAAAGTAGCAGAAATGAATCATTGGAGGGTAGTAAATTTTTAGTGCCACGTCATATATGAATTTTTTACTTCCACAGCATATGTTATATGCTCTGTTTCTAAGTCTAAGTCTAAGTTATCTAATTTTGTCCAACTCTGACAAAGTTTATAGAAAAATACACCAATATCTACAATATCAGATTAGTTTTATTAAATTTATCATGTCTTGACAGTATATTTACTTGGTATTTTAGATTATATTATATTCTATAAACTTTAATCAAAGTTAGAAAACTTTAACTTATGACAAAAGTCACAAAACTAAAACACCTTATAATATAAAAACTGATTTTGTGCTGCTCTATGATGCAATAATATAGTACACTTAAGTAAACTTTATTCTTTTATAATGGTGCGTGTCTTTCACACTTGCAGTACACTATTGTCGCATCATGCTGACTCGCCACGGTACTATGCATGTGTTTTTGGAATCCCACCGTTAGAAGTTAGGACCGAAAGAATTGAGAGATAAACTCATATATTCAATCAATGAGTGTATATAGGATGATTATAAGTATTTATAGAGAATGAAGGGGTGTGAACATAGTGTGAACAGATTCTACTCATGAAGAGGTATCTGTTCACAAACAAACACAATTAACATGTGCTAATTGATCATCAACCAATCTTTGTTTGTAACACTCCCGCTTGATTAATTTGCTTCTGGTAATCATCATTTGATTCATCTCTTAGAAAAACTCCTCTAAAACTCTGTGGGAAAATTTGAGGAGAAATCATTGTATAGATATGCCATTAAAACTTCTTTTAAACCCAGTGAAAAAATATAAGGAGAAAATTGTATGTCATATATGTGAATTCTCTCTGAGAAACCTTGAGAAAGGAAAAACTCATATGAGAATTTCAGTACTTTGATTATGATCATTGGATCATAATATAGGATAACTTCCCCTAATACCATATAGAAAAAATATGAGAAGTTATTATATATCATTGATATCCCTTTAAAAACCCCTGTGGGGAAAATAGAGATATGATATATATATCTACGTTAATATATTGCCTCATTAAAAACCTTCTATGAGAAACCCAATAGGGAAAAACTCATAAGAGAAGAAAATAGTACAATATTGTTTTGAACAGGTATAATCTAGAAGATTACTCCCCCTGATTCTTGCAAATCATATAGTCATCCCATACCAATTTCTTGAACACATTTCATAAATGTGGAAGTTGGTGAGGACATACTGAATATGTCCATGAGATTGTCATAGAACTTCGCAAAATACTAATTTCCCCACTCATGTAATTGATGTGGGTGAAATAGGTTAGTAGTAATATGCTTGATGACATTACTCTTTGTGCACCTGTCTGCATTTGATCAACATAAGCATCATTATCTTTGTAGATAATGGTAGGTGATTCAAATGGAATCAATATTATATGACTATTACATGTGATTAATCACTCGACGAAGTCATTCATATAAATGCAAAACTTCGGAATGATGGATGAAAGTAATCATTGGAGTCTATATCGATGACTCTTATGAAAAAACTATACCACTATGAAATCAGTATTGATCAGCCATTCTAAGGATTAGTTGGCCAGTTTGTACATATCCCACTATAGTCTTAACTTGATTTATCGGATGATGAATCAAAATATTTTGTGCCACAAAGATATTTATGGATATCCTTTCTGACTCCCACCCAATGGTGTTATTGGAGTTACGCTACTTTAAGCTAGCAAGGTATCTGCAAATGCAATTTCAGGCCTGTTGCCATATGCAGGATATATAAGCGCTTTAATGGCACTAGAGTATATCATCCCAGGGTCTAAATGGATATTAATCCATTTTTAGGGATTGAATGACCACAAGTGTTTATGGATATGATTGTCCACTATCATCTAGATACTGGTTGATAATATCAATAGGATATTGATGAACTGATTTATATGCTTAAGTTATAGACTCAAGAGTAATTTGGTCTTATCCAAATATTTCATCTCAGAATCCGTCTTAAAGGTCAATTTCTCTAGCGAGAAAATTATTCCTAAGATGATTGCTTGCTTGTTTTGTGTGTTCTGATGATGTTAAAATCATCGATATGTGCTGAGATGATAGGAAATCCAAATGTAGATTTCTTTGTGAACACATAGGTAATCATCATGATTAGAGTTACCTTCTATAGAAGGAACTCACATAGTCAGTTGTACCACAATCAACTTGACTGTTTAAGTCGTAGCGTGAGTTGAGTTGTACAAATATATATTACGATTTTGTATTCTGATTCAGAATGTGAAGTCTATTGTGAGCTTGGTTGTCTAAATCTATCAAACTCATTTGATCTGCCAATAATTAGATAGGGGAACGCGATTTTCACACATACCAACGGTATGCTATACTTGGTCTCTGCGTGAAACCATGTACTACAAGCTCTCACTATCTTATTACCTTGCTTTTGTAGGGAAAGCATTATAAGTAGAATGTATTACTATGGTAATACTTGTATTGTTAAGTGAGAGCAATTATCCTTAATTGCCACCTTTGATTTGATCCAATTTGAATGTTTTGACACTCTGTCTAGGACTTTTGGTCTGGATCCAGTTGAAGGTGTAAGGCAACTTTGAGGAGTATATGTCAATAATTTATAGTCTTCGTATGATTGATTCAATGGAACCAATATAGCTTGTGGAAATATCAGCCCTTTTAAACTCCATGTTATTTCTCAAAATAGCACGTTCATATGACCCAGCTCCTGAAATTTGTGCACAATTTTGCTGGGCTTTTGGATGATAAACATCCATAGGCATTGGATAGTAAATATCCATATCGTGTCAATCAATTTGATGTTGATTTGCATTTACTGATTAGAGGAACGGTTTTCCTCTATGTCCATGGATGCCTTCAAGAAGCTATATCCCTTATGATCATACTTCTCCCACCCTTATTTGTCATTCTGGGAGTTGAGTGGTTTTGTTTTGGTACCTCCACTCTTTTTGGTGCAGGATTTTGTGACACCTTTATAACTAGTAAATGCTTTTGACAGAGTATTTGCAATCTATTGCAAAATTAAGATGTTCTGAACTATTTGGTTCAGATTCTTTGGTACGTGGATATGAGGATGGAATGTTAATATTTGACATTCTTTTTTTAATTCCTGGTATTCTTTATGTGATATGTATCTCCTCCTAATGCCTGAAATTGTCCTCAATGTGAATAGCACACGGGCTATTTATTAATCCCCTGTGGAAAGACCTGAGGTATTTATGATAGACGGATAATGATACCTCATGTTGGTCCCCACTGCCCAATGATGTATGCTATGGTGGTGATATCGGTACGTGCAAAATATTGCCGATTCGCAGATGGGAAATCTTTGGCTGAGGCCAAATTTCCACATACGAACTGCAATGGAGGAGGCCGTATGATTGCAGTGTAATGAATTTAAAATGATGAGGTGTGTAAGACTGCATCTCACCAACTAGAGGTTGGTTAATTGCAATTTCATAATGGTCTTGCAATGAGCTTGATTCTCTTGATGAGAGATTCTGCTAATCCATTTTGTGTATGGACAAATGGATCGAAGTACTGAACATAAATTTTATTAGCCATACAATCGTCATTGAAGGCACTTTGAGGAAAATTCAGTATCATTGTCCATTCGAATTGATTGAATTCGATGTTTAGGATACTGTGCTCATAATTTAATAATTTGAACAACTAATTTAACAAATGCATGGTTTTGTGTGAATAAAATCCACACGTGAGACCATCGTGTAGATATGTCAATTAGAACCATAAAGTACCTGAACAGTCCATACAATGGTCGTATGGAACCACATCGATACTTAAATGTATTCAAGAAATTTTGAGTAGCTCAACTCTAATTTTGAGGTAAGAGGATCCTAAAAATTAATTTCCCTGTGGCATAAGCGGTGTACATAAAATCCGAAGATTGTGGAAAAATCTGACCATTAGCATTGCTGATATATTTCCGTATCATCCCTATGGTGGGATGGTCAAGACGATTATGCCAAGTTTGGAATGTGTAAACATTCTGGAAAATAACCGTGTACGCAATATGTTGTACGGGTTTTGTGGAGGCCATGGGCCCCGGGTACCTCATGAGAAGCATTTGGGACACTTGGACAGAGGATGGACCCAACCTTGTAATTAGGGATACAATAGGACTCGGCATATATAACCTTGTACGACAAGGAAAGGATATATAGTCCTATCGGGCATGTTGTATTCCTAGAAGAAAATCCCTTGGTCGAAGTCCGACTGGGATTTCTACTCTGTAATCCTATCCCCCGGTATATAGGGGAAGGCAGGGCGCCTCCTGAGGGCAGAAGCGCAATCTCACTAGAGAAACCTCAAAGGCAATACACCACAACTGGACGTAGGGTATTACCTCATCTCGAGGGTCTGAACCAGTATAAATTGTTTTGTGTTCCTTTGCAATCCATCAAGTTTAGGTCTTACGAGTAACCCCATATTATTATTGCCGATATAAAACATTGACAGTTGGCGTGCCAGGTAGGGGCATCAGCAAGATCATCTTTCACAAGCCTGATGGATCCAATCACCAGAGTCGATGGCATCAACTTCTCCCCTGGCGAAACAATCACCTTCGGGAGCCTCGACTTCATCGCCGACAAATTCGGCAACCTCACCCTATCCGACTCGGACCCGATCCGATTGGCCAGGGGCCAAGCCGACTCCGCGCCAGTCAGCCCACGTAATGCTGCGGCAACCCTCGTTGACTTGCTACGGCAATCTTCAACATGCCCGGGTCTTGGGACAACTCTGTCTTTCGGTGTTCGACTCGGACTCAACCTTGAGCTGGCCGAGATCGGGCTAAGAAAGGAGGAGATCATCAATCTCCCGTTCAGACTTGGCAATGTCGCAGATAACTGCAATCAACATCTGATGCAGCAGACCCGATCCCCCAGAGTTCAACTCGGATATGGCCCAGAGCCGCTCGAGATTGGATCTAGAGAGGTCGGAGTTGTAATCACCCCCATCAACTACTTTGATTCCGACTCTAAGTTGGATAGCAGTTCGGCAAGCTTCTCTCCACCACGCGAAGTCTTCATGGCGTCCAAAGGCTCTACTCCCACTCAGGAGGCACGCCGACTATGCGAGCAGCAAGAGGAGGAGGCCTGCCGATTGCGAGAACAATAGGAGGAAGAAGCAAGACGCCTACAGGCCGTACGCGACGCCCGCAACGACGATCTATGCAGGGCCGGGCGGACTGCTTAACAACAAATCCTCCAAACTCGAGTCGGCGACCACGATGTCTTCGTTACACCTCAGCAAAACGTCGTAACCGCTACAACTCTACTGGATACGCTCCAGTTTAGGCCTGATCACCAGGCCATCCCGACTATAGCCAGGATAAAAGCCATGATCACCGCTGCTGCATGTTAGCAGCACCAACAATCCGGTGATACCCTCATACCGACCAACCGGTTGGCTTCTCGAACGGCAGTCTCATCCGCCTCGACACGACGCCGAGTAGCCGGCTCCAGCCAGCCACACACGGAGTCACGCCAGACGTCACTCGGTAACCCCAACAACGACCGGCGGCGTCGATGTCAAAACGACCGTCGGGACAACCAGGATCTCTGAGGCCGACTACGGCGTGATCTCTGGCGAGACATCAACGCACGGCGCCTCGAACGGGAGGAAGATGAGCAGCGCCGACTGGAAGACGAGAATGAGCACTTCGGCCTCCACCACGAACGGTTTCACCGCTCTGGCCGGAGTCAGAGCCCTCATGCAGATGAAGGAGTACCGGCCTTCACCTAGGAGCTGCAACAGGTCGACTGGCCGTCAGGTTTTAAGCCGACTGGAATCAAGAAGTACGACGGGAAGACCAATCCCGAGTCCTGGCTCACGGTCTATACTCTGGCGATCCGAGCAGCTAGAGGAGATCACAAAGCCATGGCTAACTACCTCCCAGATGATTTAGCCGACTCGGCGAGGACATGGATAACAGGACTCCCAAAAAGGTCAATCGGCTCCTGGGGAGAACTCCGGGAACGTTTTATCGCCAACTTCCAGGACCTTAAGAGAGGCCATCTTCTGAGCACGATCTCTATCAGTTGCACCAAAGGAAGAACGAGTCTCTATGCGAGTTCATCAAGAGGTTTTCCGAGAAGCAGAATTTGATCCCAATGATCAAGGACGAGGTCGTCATCGCTGCCTTCCGCAAGGGATCATCGCCAAGTTCACTCAGAAACCTCCCGTTTCTGTCAAGGCTCTTTTTGATATGGCGAACAAGTACGCCGACTCAGTCGACGCGGTCACTCAGGCCCTTAACAACAAAAAAGAGCCCCGGCGGAAGAACAAGAAAGACAATGATGGGCCAACACAGAACAAATCCAGCAGCCACAAGCGGAAGTCGGATAACGTGGTAGCCACCGTGGAGCGTACTCGGCCACGACCCCCAAGGAATAAGGAATACCAAAAAGTGATGAACGGGCCATGCCCCTTTCATCGAAAGGGCAAGCACGCGGCCAAGGACTGCTTCATGCTTAAGAAGTTTGCTTCCGAGCAGGCTTCAACATCTAGCAAAGATAATCCAGATTCAGGCATAGCCGGTGATTACCAAGATCCCCAAGCTAAGCTCAACCATATCTTTGGAGGGCCACCTGCATACTAGCCCAAGAGGAAGCAGAAGCTCACAGCACGTGAAATCAACTCGGCCTCTGCAGCAGACACCCCCAATACCTACGCTGGTCAGAAACGCCAATCACGTTTGACCACATAGATCATCCCGATCGGGTTACTCATCCAGGATACTATCCAATCGTCCTGGACCCGGTCGTCAGGAGCATCAAATTGAAGAAGGTTCTCATTGATGGAGGCAATGCTCTTAATATTCTATTCGCCAAGACACTAGACGAGATGAAGATCCCTCGTTCAGAGCTACGGCCGAGTACAGCACCCTTCCACGGGGTAATCCCCGGCCTGTCTTCTACTCCACTCAGACAGATAACTCTGCCAGTTACTTTTGGCACATGGGATAATTTCCGCACCGAGAATATCTGCTTCGAGGTTGCCGACTTCGAGACAGCGCATCACGCTATACTCAAACGGCCGGTGCTTGCCAAGTACATGGCAGTGCCACATTATACCTACATGATGCTTAAGATGCCAGGGCCAGCCGGAGTTTTTTCCCTTCGCACGATGTCAAGCAAGCCTTCACCTGCGACAAGGAGAGCTGCGAGCTGGCTCAATCTCAAGAAGCGGCAGTCGGGTGCAACAACATTTGGCTATCCGCTACAACTCTTTGTGAGGACAATCAGGTTCCGGCCAAAAAAACAACCAAGTCGGGAATTTCAGCGGATTCTGAAACCAAGAAGATCCCCCTGGACCCTTCCGACCCCTCCAAAACTGCTCTAGTTGGGACCGGACTCGACCCCAAATAGGAAGACGTGCTCGTCACCTTCCTCTAGGCAAACAGGGATATATTTGCTTGGAAACCTTCCGACATGCTTGGTGTACCAAGGGAGGTGATCAAGCATGCCCTCAACATCAAGCCAGACACCAAGCCAGTCAAACAACGGCTACGGCGCTTCGCATAAGACCGCAAAGATGCTATTCGGGAGGAGATAACAAAGCTCCTTGTAGCCAGGTTCATCAAAGAGGTCTACCACCCGGATTGGCTAGCAAACCCAGTCTTAGTCCAGAAGAAGAACGGTAAATGGCGTATGTGTGCTGACTATACCGACTTAAACAAGGAGTGCCCCAAAGATCCATTTGGTTTACCCAGAATAGATCAGGTGGTGGATTCAACTGCGGGGTGCGAACTTCTCAACTTTCTTGACTGTTACTCAGGATATCACCAAATCAGCTTGAAGGAGGAGGACCGCCTGAAAACTTCTTTCATCACGCCGTTTGGAGCATACTGCTATATCACTATGCCGTTCGTGTTGAAAAGCACTGGAGCAATGTACCGAAGGTAAACGGGGCATGCCCTTTTTCAAACTATTGAAGAAAGCAGACAATTTTCAATGGACACTCGAAGCCTAGCAAGCCTTCGAAGACTTCAAAAAATTTCTCACATCACCACTAGTGTTGGCGTCACCTATGCCCCAGGAATCACTAATGCTATACTTGGCGGCAACCACTCAGGTAGTGAGCACGGTGCTGGTAGTCGAGAGATTAGAGCCAGGTGATATATAGAAAATTCAACGATCAGTCTACTTCGTCAGTGAGATCCTAGCCGACTCCAAGATGAGGTATCCTTAAGTCCAGAAGCTATTATATGGCCTACTCATCACTATCCGGAAGTTGGTGCACTATTTTTAGTCACATCAAGTCACCGTTATGACATCATATCCACTCGGGAACGTCCTACACAATCGCGAGGCCACTGGCAGAATCGCAAAATGGGCGCTCGAATTAATGGTGTTTGACATCATTTTTTAACCACGAACAGCAATCAAATCTCAAGCTCTAGCTGACTTTGTGGCTGAGTGGACAGAAGTTCAGATGACTACAAATGCGGACAAGCTAGAGTACTAGACAATGTACTTTGATGGTTTTTTACGGATCAGCGGTGCGGGGGCTGGCGTTGTATTGACGTCACCCACTGGCGAAAAACTCAAGTATGTCCTCTAGATTCACTTTCTGGCTTCCCACAATGTCACCGAGTATGAGGCACTTATCCACGGGCTCCGCATCGCCATATCACTCGATATCCGTCGACTGGTTGTGCGCGGAGATTCTCAACTCGTGGTCAGCCAAGTCATGAAAGACTGGACATATCTCGATGACACTATGGCGGCGTATTGTCAGGAGGTCAGAAAGATAGAAAACAAGTTCGATGGGCTGGAGATAACTCATGTATTACGACAATATAATGATGCTGCACATGAATTGCCAACATGGGATTCAAATGAGAAGTGGTCCCGACTAGGATTTTTGTTGAATAACTAATGGAACCATCAGTCAAGAAGAAACCAGTGCTTGAACAGTCGAGGGCTGAACCTACCCCAGCAACAAATGAAGTACTAATCATCTCTCAAGATTGGCGGACTCCAGTTCTCAAATTCCTCTTGGACGACGAACTCTCAGAAGAACACTGTGAAGCCGAACGGATCAAGCGTCGAAGCAAATGTTTCATTGAAGTCAGGCAAGACCTATACCGTAGAAGCACATCCGGGGTCCTCATGCGATGCGTCACACCCGAGGAGGGGAAGCAGATTCTACAATCGATCCACTCGGGTATCTATGACAAACATGCCGCATCCAGGACATTAGTCGAAAAGGCTTACAGGTAGGGTTTTTTCTAGCCGACTGCATTAATAGACGCTAAAGATATAGTCCGCACATGTGAGGGATGCCAATTCTATGCAAGATCAACACATCTTCTAGCTCAAGAACTTCAAACAATTCCACTGTCTTGGCCCTTTGCTATTTGGGGACTCGACATGGTCAGGCCGCTCAAAAAAGCGCCAGGAGGGTTCACACACTTGTTCGTCGTAGTGGATAAATTCACAAAGTGGATTGAGACAAAACTCGTTGCTACCATAACAGCGGCACGAGCAAAGGACTTCATCATGAGTATTTTATACCGATTTGGAGTTCCTAACCGCATCATAACGAACAACGGTACTCAGTTCACGAGCGGCGCATTTCAAGATTTCTGTGACAATTTTGGCATCAAGATCTTTTATGCTTCTGTGGCACACCCACAAAGTAATGGGCAGGTCGAGCGTGCTAATGACATGGTCTTACAATGTATCAAGGCTAGGGTGTTCGACCGATTACAACCATATGTAGGGCGGTGGGTACAAGAATTCCCATCCGTTCTCTGGTCTCTAAGAACCACGGTTAGTCAGGCAACAGAGCAATCCCCTTTCTTCCTAGTCTATGGTGCTGAGGTTGTGTTACCAACCGAGTTGGAGTTCGGCTCTCCGCGAGTTCGGGCCCACTCAGAAGATGAATCAAACAAAACCCGATTGGTCGAACTCGATCAGTAGGAGGAAGCGAGGGATATCGCAACTATCCAGTTGGCAAGGTATCTTCAAGGCCTATGTCATTATCACAATTGAAATGTCCGTGGCTGTGCCTTTTTGTGGGGGATCTCGTCTTGAGAAAAATACAAACCACCAAAGACAGGCATAAACTATCCCCTTTGTGGGAAGGGTCGTTCATTATCGCTGAGGTGACACGTCTAGGCGCCTACCGACTGAAGACCGAAGATGGTGCCCTCGTCAGCAACTCATGGAATATAGAACAGCTACGTCCTTTCTATACCTGAGTTTTGTATTTCCTATATATATGTACAAAGTCTTTTCTCTGACTCACTACATCGCTTGTTTCAACCGAGTAGTGAGTCGGGGGCTGCATGTATTATGTGCCTTGTTAATAAAATACAAGCTTGTTTTATTTCAGTTATGAAGTTTTACAACGGTTCTGCTAAGTTTGCCCGAGTATAGTTTTTAGAAGTGAACTTTTTTTCTTAAGTTCCTATCGATCTACTCGGCGTAGACTACATAGTCAGGTGAAGCTAATGACAACTATGAATAAGCAAAGTACTCAGCAGCATTTTACAAGATATATACATGCTTTCACCAAAAGTTATACATACACCAACTGCATAATCGCTTTGTTTCTACATACCCAGGTCTTTTGCGATTGCCTCTGCAATTGGCCTCGCCTAGCTGACCAACTCCAGTGCCTCTTTGGGTGTTGTTTCTTCAGCAAAACCCTCACTAATGGCCTCGATATCTACCCTAGGGTAGATTGATTTGGTCATAGCGAGTGTTTGGGCAACACCGACAGTGACACGCTCATCCGAGTAATTTTTCAAGATGCTTGGGGCTTCGCTAAGGCGTGCTTGCACCTGGGAGACTGTACTGGAGTTTGTCCTAGCATGTTGAGGCTCCATAATGTCAAGGAGCCCTTTCACGGATTTGACAAGAATTTCCCGTTACTCCTTGACAACCATGATCTCCTCTGCAAAGGCGTTGAATTGGGTCTAGGCATTGGCTTTTGAAGTTGTTCAGATTCATCGACAAGTATACTTGTTAGCCAAAAAATACAGCCAGAGCAACAAGAAGACGTGATATGGTTATTATCAGGAAGGAGGTTTACTCGCATAGTCGGCCTCCACTTTGGCTATGGCGTTCTCCAGTTCAGCTTTGGCCTTCTTAACTTCCTTCAATTTAATTTCTTATTGTTTCCTCTCTTCTGCTTGGGTTTTCAATTCGACTTCGAGGGCTGCAAATTAGAATAGTCAAGAACTTGAGATTGCAGTCAGGACTCAACAAGGCAGTCGGGAATCAACAAAGTTGGAGAGATATACTCAGGATTTACTCGGGAGGATAACATAGAAGACATACTTCTGATCTTCTCGGCTAGAGCCCACTTTTCTTCCCTGAGCTGATCCACTGCTCCCCTTAGCCAAGTTTCCTTCTCCTGGCTAATCCGTTCTAGGTCGTCCTTGGTGGCATGGAGCTGGCCCAGTCGTTGGAGATAGGGGACGAGCTGGGTCAGGACCTTGTTCACTTTCTCTGAGTGGTCGACAATCTTCTGCTCAGAGCAAAACAGAGTCGAATGGCAGAGTACCGGATTAAGGAGAACCGTCAAGAACTCAACATGGCAAGATTTGCTACATACCTGAACTCCCCTGGACGCGGCAATTGCGGCACGAAGAAGAACTTCATGCTCCCTTGACGCGGCTTGTTCATCATGCTCGTAGCTCTCCGCTACTCCCTCAGGGGATACCCAATGGAACATTCTCGGGAAGTCGCAAGGAGGGGCTTTGAGCCGAGAGATGTCCACCTCATCAGAAGACGACGACGATATGAGTGGCAATGGTGTCCTGGCCCTGGACTCAGTGGCTGCTGGGGCTTCAGCGATTTGCTCAGGGGCTGGAGTAGTAGCTTCAGCACTCACCCCTTGGTCAGCCGGCACTATTGGTCCTACTGTCAGGACTGCTTCAGCTTCTGCAGCTGAGGCAGCCTCTGGCTCAGCAGAAGAACTTGTCGGTGCTGGCTCGACTAGGGATGGCTCCGTAACAGGAGCAGTTGGCACGGTCCCCTTGGGGTCAATGTTAACTCGTTTCCTACACAGTGAATCAAATATCAAGGTACTATCGCATCATTCAAGATTCTTGGAAGATTGAAGCTTGCTTACCTCTTGGAAATCTTGTACTTCCACGAGGGAGCTCAGAAGATATCGGCGGTGGAGAGTTTCTGGCTGTCGGGCCAGTCAGCACGGCGGTTAGTGATGGCGTTTTACCTCCAGTCGACTCTGCTTCTGGCACAGCCGACTGGGGCATCGAGGTACTTGGCGACGCCGCCCTTGGACTCGATGTTACTGATCTTGTACTTGGCAGCATTGGCCTTGGCCTCAATGTTGCTGGGCTTGATGCTGCTGAGCTTAGCGGAGCTGGTCTTGAGCTTGATGTTGCTGGCCTTGGACTTGGAGGAGAAGGCCTCGGGCTTGGCGGCCTAGGGGCTAAACTGATGGAATCTTTGATCTTCAGACTCCCCGGTGCTGCACTCAGTTTGCTTGCTCTTTTCTTGCCTGGATCTTCAATGGGTTTCTTCCTAACTCTCTTGGAGCTGGGTTGAGCAGTAGAAGGGCTGGCCGGCCTCTTCTTCGTTTTGGTGGCCGACAGGGTTTGGGAATCATCATCAAATTACTCACAATCTTGCAAATGTTTCAACAACATACATCATACATTGGAAGACGATTCCACACAAATGTCCATAGATATTTATCACCAATGGATGGCAATTCCAAATCATCTTTTCAAGATTACCTGTGGCTGAGGCCTTTTCTGGCTATAGGCTGCAGTGGCGTGCTCGGCATCTTCGGTCTCCACAACCCCGTTGATGAATAAGCCGAGCAAGGTGTCAGTCACCTTGTTCTCATCAGTCAAGTCCGGGTATCTCGACTGGGATCATTTTTGCTCTGGTAATCCTAGCCGAAGTGGCTTCTCAGTTTCAGCGGCCTGGTGCGGTGGTTCAAGAAACACCTCGCCACCCAGGGACTAGTTAATCCCAAGCTCTTCAGTTCATCAATCTTCTCTATCAGTTGGTACACTTGGCCCATCTCTTCATAGCTCGGCACAGAAAATCAGCTAGGAAGGACCACCAGAGAAGAGCCAGTGAAAGGGGGCAGAGAAGGTTCGAGATCGGAGCAATAGAACCATTCTCTATGCCAGCCTTTGAGGGAGGTTTTCAAAGGAACATGGAGATAAATCTTTTTCATTTCGTTTCTGAGTTGGAGACCGGCTCCCACAATCACTTGGACTTTGTTTTTGGATGGCTGGGGCTTAATGTGGAACAAATATCGGAAAAGGTTGAAATGGGGCTTAACCCCTAGAAAACTTTCACACAATGTGACGAAGATGGAGATTTGTAGAATGGAGTTGGGATTCAAATTCACCAACTCTAGTTGATAGAAGGACAAAAGTTGGCGGAAGAAATCCGAAGAGAGAAGGGCGAGACCACGATGGAAGAAAGAGGTGAAGGCGACTGTCTCACCAGATCGGGGCGCCGGCATAGTTTCCCCTTTGGCGGTGCACCAATGGATGACTCCTTGTCGCTGCAGCATCAGTTGCTTCTCCAAATACTTCAGCTTCATCAAGCCGCAGTCCGAAACCGGCCAGGCTTCCGTGGATATCTCTGGGATCTCGAGCGAAGCTCTCGGCATTGCTGGGAGTGAGAAGATTTGGGGGAAACGCTATTGAAGGCTTGGGATGGCTGCGGCGGTGCGAAATCACGCGAGTTTCAAGCGGGAGACGCCGGCTATGGCAAACCCTAGCGAGACGTAGTGCGAAATTTCGGCGCGGAAGCTAGAACACGAAACGATTGGTGGATTGGAGAAGATGAGAGAATCTTTTCTCTTTCTCCCCGCTTTTATAGAGCCTGTGCTGATAAGTAGGCTTGGACCGACTGATTCGGTACTGGGCCACAAAATATGAGTTTCTAAATGGCATGCTCTGTAGAGCCAACTGCTGGCTATGTTAAAATCACAATGCAGATGCTATTGATAGAAACCGATTAAATAATTAAATATACTTCATGAAAGCCTAATTTCTAGACACATGTGTTCAGATTCTGCATTATTTACCAGGTATTGAGGATACATCCTTATAAGCATCGACGGCTGGTCTCCATTAAAATTGGGGATGCAGGTAGCTCTCAAGTACACCTGATCACATATTGGGTTAAAATCCAAGAAGTGGTACTCGGCTTAGATGCTTAGCCACCAATTGCCATGAGCAAAAATTATACCAGCTGACATGATGCTGAAGAGTCTACATACCGTGTAGTACACTACTCGGGAAAGACTACAAGGTTAAAGATCTTTGACTTTATGTTTAATTATTTCACAATTAAGCACAAACTCAGGGGCTACACCTAATAGGTGTGCCTATTCGGCGTACACTATTCATATTTTTCTATGAAGCCCTTCATAGCCTCGTTGCCAGCTGATATAAAGCAGGACTCGGGAGAAGAAGCACTCAGACAAAGAGTACTCGGGAGCAATACACTAGGGAATTCTTCATCGTGGACGATGAGTACTCAGCATCAGCTGTGACTCAACGATGAAGGTCTCAGGGGCTGCTGTGAAGGCCATGGGCCCCAGGTACCTCATGAGAAGCATTTAGGCCACTCAGACAAAGGATGGGCCCAACCTTGTAATTAGGGATATAATAGGACTCGGCATACATAACCATGTACGACAAGGAAAAGATATAGTCCTAGTCGGGCATGTTGTATTCCTAGAAGGAAATCGCTTGGTCGAAGTCCGACTAGGATTCCTACTCGGTAACCCTGTCCCTCGGTATATAAGGGGAGGCAGGGCGTTCCCTAAGGGCAGAAGCGCAATCTCACCAGAGAAACCTCAGAGGCAATACACCACAACTGGACGTAGGGTATTACCTCATCTCGAGGGCCTGAACCAGTATAAATGGTTTTGTGTTCCTTTGCAATCCATCAAGTTCAGCTCTCACGAGTAGCCCCATATTATTATTGCCAATATTAAACATCGATAGGTTTGATGTAGTATAATCCAGAGGATAAAGATATAATCTTTTCTAATACTTGTTTACCATATCCATTGTTATTAAGAAGAGATATTCCTCTCTGTTGTTGTCACATCCAAAAATTCACCAGAATTTCCAAAGCTAATTTATGCAATAAATCCTCATCCAGGAATCAGTCGAGGTACACAAATCGACAATTTGATAAACATAACCAAAAACGATAAATGATATATACATACAACAGAGGCACTTAGTCCTTACACCGAAGAAAACAGTAGCGGAACTAAACACCTAACGCAGCTTCAGCACCAAGCCATAGGCAGCTCAACTGGGGTATAAGTCAAACACCGAACTTCCCCTCCTCACTAAGTTTTACTCTGATGATTGCAATAATGCAAGAGTGAGTACCACCCACCATACTCAACAAGCCACACTAGGGAATGCAAAATAATGCAACAAGAATCCAAAGAAAAGGCATAATATGGCTTATTTGCATAAAACAACATTTAAAACATTTGCATTTACAAACATTGAAAAACAGTTTAGTTTAATTATTATCAACATTTAACCAATCCCTGAACAGCGCTCCAATGCAGTTCAGGCCCAAACCACAACTCTCCAAACTAGAGCTATCATGTTTCCATCATCATTTATCATTAATAAGTAGAGTGGGACTAATCACAGAAAACATTGCTAGGCTCGCTCATTAATCATGAGCACAGCTATTCGAATAGTTTTACTCTGACCAGAGATGTACCAATTTACCCACATGACACAATCTCAACATCATGTCAGCCATGCGTCGCGATACTTGAAAGTACCCGAATAGAGACTGTGACAAGACCATCCATATAACTCGCACAATAGGAGAGCCTCCCGCCAAGCCTCCGGTCTCCGGTAGGGGTGATCAAGTGCCTTCCCACGAGGCGGCTCAACGCCCAAATGCATGGTCTTATTGTCACTACCATGTGTGGACTTATACCAGCCACAAACCTGCCCTGGTGCCTTCTATTGAACTCGTCACACTTCAAGTCTTGCTATCCCATTCTAGCTTGTGGTTAGCACGGATAATGCTTCGCAACAAGTAGTCCGCAAACCGGTACTTAACTGTCATGAGCATCGCTAGCAACAACACAATTCTGGTGCTCACAACCCACCATTCAGTCAAGTTTTAGTGGACATATTTAATTAACCAACCACGACCACAGCCGTGAAAATATAGCCATTGTCCACTACTTATTGATAAGTGATTCCTTAACTTTCCCCACATAAAATGATGCTACAATTTCTATGCATGACTAAGCAAATCCTAAATAATCTAGCTAGATAAATAATTAAGCATCCAGCTAGTCAATATTATTTACCCAAGGTATCAAGGTAAAGGAATCAATATCAACATGGCCATAATAATCAAGGATTATTGGATAATAAATAAATACCCATATAATGTCATTTCAAAACATTTCATGCAATAACATTAAAATAAAATAGATTTCACAAATGGGTTCAACATGCACAAGGAGATTGTCGTGTGACTTGCCTTGCAACCGAAAACGTCTTCAGCAAATTTTCCGAACTCTTCCGCAGACTCCGCAATCTTCCGAAACGGTGATTATACGCGACTACAAGCAAAATGATAAAAACCCTAAGAAACTCTAAATAAACAGTACATAAACAGGTAAATCATGATTTTAGATGGATTTAGGAAGAAGAACGGGTCCAATCGGAGTTCAGACGGAAAAGATACGGCTTCCCGGAAGATTGAATTCAGAATAAATCCGATAGAAAAAAGGAAAAGGAATATTCTCTGGATATTCTTCAGAATAATTATTGAACCCACCGAATTGTTTCGATAGAATAAATGAAAGTGGGCTCACTATCAATGGCTCGGCCCTTCTGACTAACTCCATGACCCAAGGAATGTTGGAAGTGGTGAACTGGCCGAAGTGTACTGCATGTGACATGAAGAATGACCTGCAGCTGAGTTAGACGACAGCTAGTCTTTTAGGGCTGACGTGCTTAGAGGGTTTATGAATGATCCACTGGATGATCCGAGTCAACCTCGGCGAGATCCAACGGTCGAGATCGCTTCGGGGGATCGATGTTAACCCAACGGCTTAGGTTGAATTGGATGGATCAGAGAGCTCCTTGATGGATTGCATAGAGGGCCCACTCGTCATACAGAGTAGAGGAAAAACACCGGGCCCACGCGCCTTGTCACTGGATGGGAATACCGATCGGACCCACAAAGCCGAGGTGCAGCGGGAGAGAAAGAGCCTCCTGCCATGGGGCTTGGCCAAGGAGGACAGGCAACGCCACGAGGGCGACGGGGCAGAGCAACGATCGGCAATGAAGCGATGCCTAGACTGTGCGGCGACCAATGTGGGCGGAGTGCTGGCGACGCTGCAGGGAGCACAGGGCCAGCGGCACGGCGGCGTCCGGCACGGCAGCGACGGCCGACCGGCGCGGGTACGTGGCTAGGCGACG
This sequence comes from Oryza meyeriana var. granulata, assembly GCA_003991445.1. Lineage (NCBI taxonomy): Eukaryota > Viridiplantae > Streptophyta > Magnoliopsida > Poales > Poaceae > Oryza > Oryza meyeriana. The sequence goes on along the minus strand of RYFJ01002643.1, from coordinate 180,645 downwards.
CAACGGCCCGCTCCTTGCGCGGCGGTGTCGATGACAGACCGGAGCAGTGCCGGGCTGAGGAGGAACGGGCGCCTGTGTAGATGGCAACGGCTGACCTACGATGACAGAGACGCAAGCACAGAAGGAAAAGGACAGAGGCACCAAAGAGGAAGAGAGGATGGATGGTTCGAGACGACCGGAGTGATGACGCACGGCGCATGGATAGTAGGTAGGGATGACAAACGACCATGCAACCTCTGCAGCAGCGGGACAATGAAGCGAGTGAGCCGTGCACGCTCCGGGTAGGGCGGCGCGACCTAGAGCCTCCAAGCAGTAGCGCTATTATGGCTCGGGAGGCGCAGGCGGGTGCGTGCCAGATATGCGGGCAGTTGGCAGTGAGGAGGCGACGGCAGCGGCACATGGCTCGGGCCGGCCTAGCGGTGTCGCCAGTTGGCTAGGACGGCGGCGGGCAGTAGGCTGGGAGGCGCAGCTGAGGCAGCAGGCGCCCTGGCCCAAGAGCTCGCAGAGAGAGCCCCCAAGGAAGAAGAAGGAGGAGAAAGAAGAAAGAAAGAAAGAAAGAAGGGGGGAAAAGGAAAAATGGAAGAAAAAGAGAAAAGAAGGGGATTTTTGGGAAAAATTCCAAAAAGTTGGAAAATTGGAATTTAAGAATCAATTGTATTTCCCAACTTGAAGATAAGGAAATATTCAAATTATGGAATATTCCGAAGATCAGGGTATATATATATATATATATATATATATATATATATATATATATATATATATATATATATATATATATTTGGGGAATGCGAAAATATGTGGAGAAAACAAATAAGGGGTTTTTGAGGAAATTCCAATTCTGTAAAATTGGAATTTAGGAATATTCACAGAATGTGAGTATTCTCGAAATTAGGAATTGTGCGATACTCAGCGACTTGTAATATTCCGGTATAAGGATATATATATACGACATATATATAGGAGTCGAAGAATATTTGGGGCAAATTAAATATCCAAAACACATGAATATTTTGGGGAATTCGAGAAGGGGAATATTTTGCGGGATTCGGAAAATGACAGATATTTTACCGATCGATTACAGAGGTATCCGGAATAGTATAAATATTTATGAAGAGTGAAGTAGGGCGAAACTCAGAAAATATAATAATATTGGAGAATCCAAATATTTCTCAAGAGTAGGGCTTAGGTGGAAACAAGGGGATTTAAATAGAACGAGAAGGGGTATTTCATAAAGGAGTTGGATATATCCGAGGATTCGGATTCTGAATTTCGAGATTTTCGAAATCGGACCTTTTTGGGGATTCAAGGGTCCGGGATCAGTACAACATAGGAGGAGGGGAAACTAGACCAGCCCAGTTGACGCAGAGATGCTAAAGTACTGAAACAGGAACGACCCACAGCGGGAAAATGAAAAGAAATTTATTTTTATATTTAATTATTTACTGAAGTGAATCTTTATTGAATTAAAATCAATCTGGAGCTCCGAAAAATGCCGAGAAAATTTCAAAGGGTCTATTAAATCATGGGGAATTTACTAGAAATAAATGTCACCAAGAAACATGAAGAATTAATTATTATAAATACTTAAACGCTTACAATATTCCAAGAAAACCCCAAGAATATAAAAGGGTCCAAGCATTTATTTAAAATTTCAACTTGGAATTTTTAATATTGGAAATTTTAAAATTTTACTCAAACACTTTCACAAACAAATTTTCCGCATATTCTAGATTTCCTTTTACCCAATATGATTTTTTAAATAGGCCGATTTTTAGGGCATGACAGTTCTCATCTTGTGTTTCAATTTAAAGTCCATTCTGACGGATATCTGTATAACTTATTGGAGTACGAGTAGAATCGGAATACAATAGTGCATCCTTGATTATCAACTGAATACCCATCGGGATAGTGGCACGACCAGAGCCAACTATCGTTGCATCGCGTTTGGCGATGTTGAACACAATTTCTTATCTCTTTTCAAGAGTCAAGAAATATTTGTGTCCTGAATTATAGAGTTTGTGGAAGTATTGTCCACAAGGCATAATTGCTCCTTCATTGGATTGACTCCCGTAAATCTATATATAGAAAGAAAAATTTCATCAGAAATTATTGTCAGATATATAGGATACGAACTTTATTCAATACCGAATATGTTCGATACAGTATTGTAGCTTCATAGCATACAATATAGATGACAAATATTTATATTACAATACATAGTAGGACTTGGTCAACATAGTATCTATGTAGTCGAGAGACTAATTGAGGTCTCCAGTCATGTCTTGGGAAGTGAATTCCACAAGCATGTCTTCAGTGCTCATGAGATCATCCTTTTGTGGAAGAGACGTGTTTTGTTGCTAAGTTCCTCTAGGAACTGCTGTGAACAACTGGCTTCCTCTATGTTGTCGGGTTGGAGACTGAAATTTGTTTCAAATCTCTTCTCTTGAGCAGGTTTATTCTTCCCCATGGATTTGAGATATAGATCAACCAGATGTTTTAGGGTGCGGCATTTCTTAGTGATGTGGTTGTAGCAACCACATTTGTGACAAATTTCAGTTTTGTCGTTTTTGTTCTTGGGAATGCCTTTACCCTTTCTGAACCCTCTAGTGGATGTTGAGATCCTATTAGCAGGAAACATAGTAGATAATCTTTTTTCTACTTTTTCTGCATTGATAGGTTCAAATCTTGTTTTAAGTGCAAGCCACAGAGAATGAGGGTCTAGTTCTGAGAAATGCTTAGTTTTGAGATCTAGGTATATATGGCTTCTTATAATGTATAAGGTACCATATTTCTCTTGATTTAATAGCGGTGGATTTCCCTCTTGAGGAGGTTCAACTGCCGCTTGAAATCCGTGGGACGAAAGGTTGACCTTGATGTCCTTCAACCATGTTGGATAGTTGTGACCGTCTGCTGCAAGAATTTCAAATTCTTTGCCCATGATTTTCTACATTGTTTACCATAAATTTGATTAATTTACAAGTAGTAAATTAATATAGTATGGTAATGTTGTAATATGAGGCAAAATATGTGGACACAAGATGCATCCTATATCACATTGTAGTGTGATGGGGGACGGGGCTTCCCGATCTTCCGTCAGGTAGAGATAACTATCGTTTTGGTGGAACGCGACACACCGATCTGGCTTCAGATCAACAGACCCGATCCCTGCAACCTTAGCACCACGACTCCTCTGGTTATCAACCGTGTCACAAATCCGGTTGACCTTGCCAAGAAGGCTAATCCCTGCCTGCGAAACGAAGAACACAAGCAAGAACCCGAAAGTACGCAACTCAATTAAAGTGATAATTGCAGATGAATGATTAAGCACTCAAAGTTGGGGTTTCACAACCGATGACGGCGACTGTTCAAAGACAGATTGATCTAAAGCAAAACCCAAACCCCAATGGGAGTGGCGGCTACTGAATATATAGTCTAAGGGTCGTCACACCCCCTCGACGCGCCCTCTAACGGGCTCTAAGACGATACACGGCCCAACAGACCAAAAGACGGTGACGCAGCACCCTGGCAGATTCTGGACGCTGACTTGTTTCGACGATTCCTATTGACTTCGGTGGAATTTGGATGTCAAACCAAAGCCATTGGTTAGCTTATGAAATTATCTTTCCATGCATATGTGGATCGTCAAAAACGAAGTCCGTATGCATCCTGGGCGTCCGTTTTACTGCAGGCTGGTCCTGAAGGCCCAGGCAGACTCAAACTCGAGTTGGACTGGGCCTCCGGCTTGTCTTGGGTGTCCTTGCGGTTCTTCTCCGCCTCCACAACTCTCTCCAAGTACTTCATGATCCTCTCCAATGTTCCTAAGCAAGATAATATCATTAGGTAGCAATCTATTCTCAAAACTATGAAAAGGATCGCTTAAGAACGAGCTCACCTCTAGATTTAATTGTCGCATTCGAGCTCGGGGTCATTGGACCTTGCATAACGGTTGGAGGATCAGCGGGTGCATCCGAAGGAGTGATGTCCTCATCATAGTGTATACCTCAAAATTTTGGAATATAACAATATGGATGACAGAGCTCTTGCTAATGGCATAGTCTACAGTAATTTGTAGTAGATGTCTTAGACTCCATAGTTTTGAGTTATATTTATAAATACCGAATAATCACATTGTTTTGGTAAACACCAAATTAGTGGATGAGATAACTCGTTGCTAATAGCATAATCTACAAAGTTGTAGTAAATGCCTTAGTCTCCACATAATATTTGTGATTTTTCAGTAAACATGGAGGTATGTACTACTAAGATTTTGCATGTAAAATTCCTATAGAATTAAGCACATAGGGCTTAATTAAGGAGAATTTGAATTTGAATTTTGCAAAATCAAAGAAATTGCAAATATTCAAATATGATTGATTACAATATTGGTGAAACCTCATATATGGAGTATAACAATGATGTAAACACCAATTATGGTGTAAATCCTATGTTGTGGACGAGATAACTCGTTGCTAAGAGATGTTTTAGGCTCCACATTATTTTGGATTATACTCATAAGATATTGAAATTTTTCAATATGTGTCTAGAGGTAATCGCTAATATTTTGCATATTATCCTATTTGAATTAAGTTGTTGAAACTTAATTAATGGGATAATATGTGAGAAAGATTGCAAGAAATAAATCAATTGCAATTAAGGGAATAAATCCCCAAATATGTATATGTTATTGGGAATGCCTATGGGCATTCACTTTGAACATTTACATAATTTCCAGTACTCATAAGATTTGGAATGATAATTTACAGTATTTAAATTAAATAACACTATAATTTGTATTGAACCAAAGGGCCCAAAACAAAATTTGCATATGTATATTTTGCAAATGCATTTTCCGAAGACCGATAAGTCTGGAATGTATAATTACATTAGGCAAATAAAATATAGTGTAATTCTTGTATAGTCTAAGGACTATATCAAAACTGACAGAATGTATGTCAATTTATTTAACCTTTTTATTGAATTGTGAAAATTCAGGGGCTAAAACAGAAATAGTACTAAATAGTACTACTTACAGGAATTATTTTCCTAGAAATCCAGGGATTTTTTTTTCACGAAATAGTCTAAACCTGGCATGTTTAGTCACGCACATGCGTTGCATGTGGGCCGACTCGGCCAGCATGTCACACCCTGAGTTTCCCCTTAAATAGAGTCACACAAAATATACCTAAGAAAATGCCCCAAGAAAATATTTTAAAAAGGGCCAAGTGAATTAATTGTTTTTGAAAATACAAAATAATAAATTACCATGACTGGGAATATTTTTCTTATATTCCTCTTGCCAAAATACATTAACAGGATTTTTATTGGAAGTTTTAGAGCACTAGAAGTATTCTTAATAAATCAAAAACTCTTATCGGAATTAAAAGGGCACTAGAAAATCTTTTTTCTTCTTTTCCTCCTCCCTTTTTCCTTTTTCTTTTCTTTTCCCTCCCGCTGGACCGACTACCCAGTACTGTACCGGCCTGCTCGCGCAGCCCGCGCACGCTACGCCTCCTCGTGGGCCCACCTGTTGGCCGCTCTCCCTGCGCCCGCGCCCTCTCTCCCTCTCGCTGACATGTGAGACCAGGGCCCACATGTCAGCATCGTTCCCAACCTCCGACCAACTCGGCTAGAGGGGATCGAGCTGCCCCGTCCGTTGGATTATGCTGTTCCCCCTCCCCCGTGCCTCGGCTCTTGATTCAAACGCCGCGGACCAAGTCCCCGCCCGTTCCCCCACCTTCTCCGCCCCTCTCGCCCACGACCGTGGTTGAATCACGCCCACTAGCCACTGTGGCCGCCGCCCGCATCCCCGAGAAATTCGACCAAATCTGCCACGAACTCCCACAGCCGAGTATATATAAACTCTCCCTGTGATCGGTCCTCACTTTCCCCTCAGTTGCCCACGCCTGCCGAGTACCCAAACCCCTACAGTGCCGAGTTCCCGAATCACCGCCGCCGACTCCAGTCACACATCGCCGTCGCTACAACCGTCGCCGACTACCGCGCTCGTGCTTGCTAGCTTCGCAGCACCCCGCTACATCTTGTCCAATAGTCGGCCGTCTCGGATTCCCGCTGGAACTCCGTCATCCCCATTCGGTAAGCCTCTCCACCGGCAATCGGCCGTGAATTTCCTTCGACCCACTCTGTCTAATAATTAATTTTGTATAGGAAATCACGGTGAACTTGCAAAATTCATAACTAATTCATTTGAACTCTGATTAAGTCCATTCAAATTTCATTAAAACCAAAAAAAAGCCAAGAATCCATTAAGAATATTTTTATCCCATGTTTGACTGCCCACATGTAGTGCTTTTAATTGTTTGTGCATTGCCTGTATTAGAATCTGACACAGTCGACCCTCCCATGTGCTACGCGGTCGTAACTGAGTACGTCGAACCAGAGCAAGGCAAGTCACACTGTAATCTTGATCATTTTGTACCTACTTTTTGCTAAAATATTTTGTTTACTTAAATAAACATGCATGTTTTTATTAATTCATGTGGTATGGATTATGACCTCTATATAAATAAGATTATGCCTTAGTTGTTGAACCTTGTTCCTTGTCACCTAGGTAACAACATGATTAGAATATTATTCTTAGGATGCTTAGCTATGCTTAGAAACTATTAGTTCACCTGGGAATTAAATATTATCATTTACTTTCATGGTTCAGCTCTATGTCGAGAAATGTAATCTTGGACATATTACTATTGAAGTACTAAAATTTGACTCAAATAGTGGGCTGTGGGTGTATGGTTTTGCTAGTCGCACCTATGACAATTAAGGACCGGTTCATGGGAACCCTTTGGGCAAATACTCATGCTTTCCATAAGCCAGTGTGGACAACGATTGGGCTTGTAGCGTCTCTTCTCCCTCTCCTAGGCACCGATGGTGAGGATGGACGTGATGGAGTTGGGTGGTACTCAGTCTTGCTCTTTTCCCCCCTCTCAGTGGTGGAGTACCTGTCCGACGTGGATCAGCAAGAGGACTAGGCTAGCTCCGCCGTCAAGATGCCTGTGGAATGGAAGCTTTCGATTGGCCAGTGGTGTATAGACTTTATTTGTTTTACCGCTGCATTTATGTAAGACCATTTTATTCTGTTTGTAAGACGCACTCTGTGTGGCAACTTGGTAATGTGTACCCTGGCTTTCCTGGACAGGGATTTAATACACATGAATGTTCAGAATTTTGGTGGTGAATTTCTGGGCATTACAGAGTTGGTAACAGAGCCGAACTTGACTGTAGGACCAGCCAAATGGAAACCTTAAGAGCTCTCTGAAATTCTCATTTGCATATGCTTCTTGCACTTGGAGTTATTTCGGGAAAAGTGGGAATTTACTCTCGGATTGGGATAAAATCTTGATCTTTTATTTGACTGAAACTTTTGAGTCAGGTCAAGTTTAGGGTGGAAATTTTATTCAAGGGTTATGGCATAGGTATCCAAATTTTGGGAAAACATTGGTTATTAGGGTTATGTACGATTTTAAGCATGCATAAAATATTTTTATTTGCTTTGCCATTATCATTTTAAAAAATTATTAATTTGTTACTATATGGTTCTGTAATACTAATTCGTCAGTTTCTCAATAAAGTTTATATGCAAAATTATTTCATGCATAAAATTGTTGTTTATTTCCAAATTATTTACTATTCACTCTATTTGGATCTGAGCATACATTAATTCTCCTTCCTTGCCGTCTATAGATGGACAGTCTCCCCAACCAACGTGGTGCAGACATGGGTGGATTCATCAAAAAGCTTTGCATGATGAGCTTCACTTTGGAGTACAGCCACGCCCCGGAGTACACTGCAGTGGAGCTCATGAAGGGTGAGCTTCCTCACCATGTTCGCTTAGAGTTGCCAGGAGAACTATACCTCCTACCAACCATGGAGGTCGAGATCGGCGGGCATACCTACGATCATGCCTGTCAGGAGGTAGCTTTCTATCTGATCACTCTACCCTCCGCACCACTGCCTACCGCTACCTCCCCAGCCGAGCTCACTACCAGGTCTACAGCACCTTCCAGCCCGCTGACGACGAGAACGACACCACCATCGTCCACATGAGGCGGGCGATGTGGGCCATGGACTACATGCACGCCAACTAGGTGCGTGCAGCCCACGACCGGGAGGATGCCAATCGGATGACCATCATTGGTCTCCAAAACCAGATTGACTGTCTGAAGAAGGAGGACGCGGAATTGAAGGGACAGCCGCCACCCGGTGGGGCCAGGATTTGTCTGACCCCAAGGAAGAGGACCCTTCCTCCGGTGCGCGTTCAGTTGGCCCCTAGGAACGAGCCACACGCACCGCCACCGGCATCAGCACCAGCTCCAACTCCAGCACCTACACCAACACCAACCGGAGGCAGGATCAGTGTGTCGTCGAGCGACGGCAGCTCTCTGGGAGGCACCAACATCCATGGCGGCTTCACCTTCACCGACGACAGCAGCTCCCTCAGAGGATCCCGCACCCACGGCAAGGCCAATTCATCGACTCACGGTAGTGAGGACTACGTGAGCAGATCCAGGAGCCGCACCGACGATGAGGTGGGCGACGAGCAAGAACCGGAGTACAATTCAGATGACCGTAGGAGCCGTTCAGAGCACTAGGCGCGCCGTCCTTAGTTTTCATCGTTTTCCTTAGTTTGATTTCATGATTAGTTGTAATGTTAGGATGTTTTGCTTGGGGTTAGTTGGTGGCATACCGTTTGTTGTGGTATGGCTGCCTTAGTTAGGAGTTGAATTGCTTTTGTTATGTTTTCAAACTATGCACTTCAGTTAATTTAATCCAGGCACTTAATTAACACTCCTGTTTCTGAGCCATGTGTTTTCCTCCTTTCCTCCTATTTCCATCTCCCCCTTCAGATGGTGAACACAAGGAATGGTAATCGCACCGCCAGTGATGCCAGTGCTACCAACCAGCAGGATAGAGTACCCCAGAACCCCGGAGCTCCCAATCACATGCCACCTCCGCTATCGAAGAACCCGACGCTTGCACAGGTTCTGGCTAACCAAAACCAGATGTTGGCAATCATGATGCAGCAGATGCAGCAAAATAATTTGTAGCAGCAACATCAGCAACCTCACATCTCGGCCATTGCTCCTCAGTCAAAGCTGCCTGAGTTCTTGCGGGTCAAGCCGCCAACCTTCTCTAGCACTACCAACCCCATGGACGCCAACAACTAGCTGTTGGCAATCGAGAAGAAGCTCAATCTCCTCCAGTGCAACCATCAGGAAAAGGTCGCTTTTGCAACACACCAGCTCCAAGGTCCTACCTCAGCTTGGTGGGACAGCTTCCTCGTGACCCGCACTGCCATAACGGAGGTCACTTGGGCAGAATTCTGCCACAACTTTCGAAAGTCTCAGATTCCGGCCGGCATTGTGGCACAAAAGAAGAGGAAATTTTGAGATTTGGTGCAGGGGAACAGGACTGTCACAAAGTATCTCCATGACTTCAACCGTTTGGCGTGCTACGCGCCCGAGGATGTCCGCACTGATGCGGAGAGACAGGAGAAGTTCCTAGACGGACTGGACGACGAGCTGACCAACCAGCTCCTCTCAGTGACTATCCAGACTTCGAGAAGCTGGTGGATAAGGCGATCCACCAGGAAGATCAGCGTAACAAGATGGACCACAAGAGGAAATCGGCCCAGTTTCGACCTCACAAGGGGCAGCACCAAAGGCCAAGAGTGATGCTAGGGCATCAGGGTGGACCTTCCACCATGATCGTCTGCCAGCAGCGTCTGTTCCACCCAGGGCACTTCGGAGGCAACAGCGGCAGCAGCGGGCAGCACAACCATCATCCCGCTCCGCGCCCACCAATGGCGCCAGCGCAGCAGAGTCAGCCACGAAAGGACAGCGGGAGCAAGACTCTCATCTGCTTTAACTGCAATGAACCGGGCCACTTCGTCGACAAGTGTCCGAAGCCAAAGCAAATGGGACCCAGGCCTACAGCTCCCCAGAACCCCAACGCCAACCAGCAGGTGATAAAGGGGCGTGTTAACCACGTCTCCGTAGAAGAGGCACAGGCTGCACCGAAAGTGATACTGGGTACGTTTCTCATAAACTCAATACCTGCAACCGTATTTTTTGATTCTGGTGTAACGCATTCTTTCATATCTAAGAAATTCATGGGAACACATGGGATTAAAGTAGTGGAACTTAAGATCCCCATGCGGGTTCATACACCTGCGAACCGCATGACCACAGCTCACTATAGTCCTTCAGTGAGCCTAGAAATCCAAGGATCACCTTGCCTAGCCAATCTCATCCTTCTAGAATCCAAAGACCTAGATGTCATCCTAGGGATGGTTGGTTGACCCGACACAAAGGAGTGATCAACTGTGCCGACCGGACCGTTACAGTGACATGTTCAGAAGGAAAGGCAATTACCTTCAAGTCACTGGTGCCACAGAGACAGGAAGCAAGCTTAAATAAGGTCATAGCAGAGCAACCGTTGGAAAGTGGGAAGAAGCCAGATCGGAAAATAGAGGAAATTCTGATAGTGAGGGAATACCCGGATATGTTCCCAGAAGATCTACCGGGGATGCCACCAGAAAGGGAAATTGAGTTCAGAATTGATTTGGTACCAGGAACTGCGCCTATCTACAAGAGACCATACAGAATGGTACCAAACGAGATGGCAGAAGTCGAGAAGCAAGTCGACGACCTGCTACAGAAGGGTTACATTCGACCAAGCACATCACCTTGGGGTGCACCAGTCATCTTCGTGGAAAAGAAAGACAAAACAAAGTGGATGTGCATGGACTATCGCACACTAAATGACGTCACCATCAAGAACAAGTACCCCTTGCCAAGGATTGATGATCTTTTCGATCAATTAGAGGGTGCCACCATCTTCTCCAAGATAGACCTGTGATCAGGCTATCATCAGCTGAGGATCCAAGAGGAGGACATTCCGAAGACAGCTTTCACCACTCGGTATGGGTTGTACGAGTGCACTGTTATGTTCTTCAGACTAACAAATACACCGGCCTTCTTCATGAATCTGATGAACAAGGTGTTCATGGAGTTTCTGGACAAGTTTGTGGTGGTTTTCATCGATGACATCCTTATCTACTCGAAATCAACAGAAGAGCATGAGCAACATCTCCGGTTGGTTCTCGAGAAGTTGAGAGAGCACTAGTTGGATGCCAAGTTTAGCAAGTGTGACTTCTGGTTGAAAGAAGTGCAGTTCCTCAGACACATCATCACCACCTAGGGAGTCACTGTGGATCCAACGAATGTGGAGTCTGTTACCAATTCAAACCCCCCAAAACAGTGACACAAGTGCGGAGTTTTCTTGGACTTGCGGGTTATTACCGCCGGTTCATTGAGAACTTCTCAAGGATTGCAAGACCCATGACACAATTGTTGAAGAAAGATGTGAAGTTTGTTTGGATGACCAAGTGCAATCGTAGCTTTGAAGAACTCAAAAGGAAGTTAGTTTCGGCACTGGTCCTGATCTTGCCAGATCCCAAGAAAGACTTCCAGGTGTACTATGATGCATCTCGCCAAGGGCTAGGATGCATGTTGATGCAAGAAGGTAGAGTTGTGGCCTACGCATCGCGTTAGTTACGCCCCCATGAGGGCAACTATCCGACACATGACCTGGAATTGGCTGCAGTGGTCCATGCTTTGAAGATTTGGTGGCATTACCTCATCAGTAACCACAACAAGATCTATACGGACCACAAGAGTTTGAAATACATATTTACCCAGCCCGACCTGAACCTCCGTCAAAGAAGGTGGCTGGAGTTGATTAAAGATTATGATGTGGGAATACACTACCACCTGGGTAAAGCCAATGTCGTGGCAGACGTTTTGAGCAGGAAAAGTTACTACAACACTACTCGAGTAGAGACATTGTGCAAGGAAATACAGCAGGAATTCGAACACTTGAATCTGGGCATTGTCGATCATGGATTCGTGGCAACCCTAGAGGCCTAGCCTACACTCTTCGATCAAGTTCGCGAGGCACAAGCGAATGATCCAGAGATTAAAGAACTCAAGAAGAACATGAGAGTTGAAAAAGCCCAAGGTTTCATGGAAGATGAAAGCGGGACCTTATGGATGGGTGAACGTTTATGTGTCCCAAAGAATAAGGAGCTCAAAGACTTCATACTCCGGGAAGCTCATGAGACTTAGTACTCCATTCACCCCGGAAGCACCAAGATGTACTAAGACCTCAAGACGAAGTTTTTGTGGGCCAGTATGAGGAGAGAAATCACAGAATTCGTGGCACTTTGTGATGTGTGTCGGCGAGTCAAAGCAAAACACCAACGGCCTGCAAGACTTTTACAACCGCTCAGAGTCCCAGAGTGGAAGTGGGAAGAGATCGGGATGGACTTCATCACCGGTTTGCCACGCACATCTTCGGGATATGACTCAATCTGGGTGATCGTTGACAGACTTACCAAGGTAGCTCATTTCATTCCCGTGCATACAACATATTCGAGTAAAAGACTAGCAGAACTTTACATGGCTCATATAATGTGTCTACACGGAGTACCCAAGAGGATTGTATCCGACCGTGGTAGCCAGTTCACTTCCAAGTTTTGGCGGAAGTTACAAGCAAAACTGGGAACTCGACTAAACTTCAGCATAGCTTATCATCCACAAACTGATGGTCAGACCGAAAGAGTCAACCAGATATTGAAGGATATGCTAAGGGCTTGTGTGTTGGACTTCGGAGGGACATGGGATAAGAGCCTACCCTATGCCGAGTTCTCATACAACAACAGTTACCAAGCCAGCTTGCAGATGGCACCATTCGAAGCTCTATATGGCAGGAAATGCCATACACCCCTTTTCTGGGATCAGACAGGTGAACGTCAGGTATTCGGAACCGACACACTCAAAGAGGTAGAAGAGAAAGTAGCTATAATATGGGAGCGCTTAAAGACAACTCAATCCCGACAGAAGTGTTACGCCGACAACCATCGCAGAGATCTAAGTTTCGAGGAAGGAGACTATGTGTATCTTCGTGTCACACCACTCCGAGGAGTACACAGGTTTCAAACGAAAGGGAAGCTAGCACCTCGTTTCGTGGGACCCTACCAAGTGCTAGCTCAGAAAGGTGAAGTTGCATATCAGTTGGACCTTCCAGTTTCAATGGCAGGTATACACGATGTGTTCCACATCTCACAACTGAAGAAATGTCTGAGGGTACCAACAGAACAGGCCGATACGGAACAGATCGAGATCCAGGAAGACCTCACCTATGTGGAAAAGCCAATTTGGATCTTGGAGATCAGTGAAAGGAATACCAGAAGCTGAGTGATTAGGTTCTGCAAGGTACAGTGGAGCCATCATTCAGACGAAGAAACCACATGGGAACGAGAGGATGAACTAAAGTCCGCCTATCCACACCTTTCCACCAGCATGTCTGAATCTCGAGGACGAGATTCCATTTAAGGGGGTAGGTTTGTCACACCCTGAGTTTTCCCTTAAATAGAACCACACAAAATATACCTAAGAAAATGCCCCAAGAAAATATTTTAAAAAGGGCCAAGTGAATTAATTAAATTTGAAAATGCAAAATAATAAATTACCACGGTTGGGAATATTTTTCTTATATTCCTCTTGCCAAAATACATTAATAGGATTTTTATTGGAAGTTTTAGAGCACTGGAAGTATTCTTAATAAATCAAAAACTCTTATTGGAATTAAAAGAGCACTAGAAAATCCTTTTTCTTCTTTTCCTCCTCCCTTTTTCCTTTTTCTTTTCTTTTCCCTCCCTCTGGGCCGACTGCCTAGTACTGTGCCAACCTACTCGCGCGGCCCGCGCGCACTACGCCTCCTCGTGGGCCCACCTGTCGACCGCTCTCCCCGCGCACGCACCCTCTCTCCCTCTCACCGACATGTGGGACCGGGGCCCACGTGTCAGCATTGTCCCTAACCTCCGGCCGACTCAGCCGGAGGGGATCGAGCTGCCCCATTCGTCGGATTACGCCGTCCCCGCTCTCCCGCGCCTCAGCCCTTGACTCAAACGCCACGGACCGAGTCCCCGCCCGTTTCCCCCACCTTCTCCGCCCCTCTCGCCCACGACCGCGGTTGAATCACACCTACTAGCCGCCGTGGATATAAACTGTCCCCGTGATCTGTCCTCACTTTCCGCTCAGTTGCCCACGCCTGCCGAGTACCCAAACCCCCTCAGTGCCGAGTTCCCGAATCGCCGCCACTGACTCCAGTCGCACATCACCGTCGCTACAGCCGTCACTGACTACCGCGCTCGTGCTCGCTAGCTTCGCCACACCCTGCTACGTCTTGTCTAGCAGTCGGCCGTCTCGGATTCCCGCTGGAACTCCGTCCTCTCCGTCATCCCCTTTCGGTAAGCCTCTCCGCCGGTAGTCAGCCATGGATTTCCATCGACCCACTCGGTCTTTTTCCTCCTAACACGTTCTACACCTTCGCCAGGTCCTCCCGCACCTCGTTCACGTCTCTGTCCTCGTTTTGAGCCGCCAGAACGCCGTCGCCATTGACATCCCAAAACTCGGCCGCCGCCAACTCCCTCTGTTCACCGTCGTTTACCGCACTCCGGTCGCTGCGAGCCCTCGGTGAGCACTCGGCCGTATTCCTTACCTCCTCCGCCGCTCGCCGCTGCCCTCCGCCGCGCCGGATGGTCGCCGGCTGCAACCATCGAGCCACGTGTGCCGTTGCCGCGCCACGCGCGCCGACAGGGCTCGTTCCCATCTTGGTCCGAGTCATCCGATCTGTCTCGATAGATCGGGGCCGCTCGTGTACCTATGTCCGCGGTCAACGCACGCATGTGGACTGCGTCCTCCGTGCGTCGCCCTCTCCTGTGTCACTGACCCGTGGATCCCGCCTGTCGGCGCCGGTTCCCCGTGGTCTGCTGACACCTTTAATCCTTGTTGTTGCGCAATAAATCGTCTAATAATTAATTTTGTATAGGAAATCACAGTGAACTTCCAAAATTCATAACTAATTCATTTGAACTCCAATTAAGTCCATTCAAATTTCATTAAATCCAGAAAAATGCCAAGAATCTATTAAGAATATTTTTAGCCCATGTTTGACTGCCCTCATGTAGTGCTTTTAATTGTTTGTGCATTGCCTGTATTAGAATCCGACGCAGTCGACCCTCCCTGTACTACGCGGTCGTAGCCAAGTATGTCGAGCCGGAGCAAGGCAAGTCACACTGTAATCTTGATCATTTTGTACCTACTTTTTGCTAAAATATTTTGTTTACTTAAATAAACATGCATGTTTTTATTAATTCATGTGGTATGGATTATGACCTCTATATAGATAAGATTATGCCTTAGTTGTTAAACCTTGTTCCTTGTCACTTAGGTAACAAAAGATTAGAATATTATTCTTAGGATGCTTAGCCATGCTTAGAAACTATTAGTTCACCTGGGAATTAAATATTATCATTTACTTTTATGGTTCGGCTCTATGTCGGGAAATGTAATCTTGGACATATTACTATTGAATTACTAAAATTTGACTCAAATAGTGGGCTGTGGGTACATGGTTTTGCTGGTCACACCTATGACAATTAAGGACCGGTTCACGGGAACCCCTTGGACAAATACTTGTGCTTTCCACAAGCCAGCCTGGGCAACGACTGGGCTTATGTAGCGTCTCTTCTCCCTCTCCTAGGCACCGATTGGTAAAGGATGGGCATGATGGAGTTGGGTGGTACTCAGTCTTGCTCTTTTTCCCCCCTCTCAGTGGTGGAGTACCTATCCGATGTGGATCAGCAAGAGGACTAGGCTGGCTCCGCCGTCAAGATGCCTGTGGAATAGAAGCTTTCGCTTGGCCAGTGGTGTATAGACTTTATTTGTTTTATCGCTGCATTTATGTAAGACCATTTTATTCTATTTGTAAGACGCACTCTGTATAGCAACTTGGTATTGTGTACCCTGACTTTTCTGGACAGAGATTTAATACATATGAATGTTCAGAATTTCGGTGGTGAATTTCTGGGCGTTACATAGCGTGAGGTTAGGGAAAAGGGGCAATAACATGGGCGGCTTGGGCCATATATAGGCCAGCCCATTAGGCCTGCAAACAAATAAGTGGGCAGGGCAACTGTTAGGGTTCTCCCCAAACTGCCACCGCTGGCTGTCGTCGCGCTGCTGCTCTAGGGCGCCGCCGCAGGCTGCCGCTGCACTACGGGCCACTGTCGAACACAGCGGCCCCGTGAGCCAACGCCGCGCCGCTGCCAGCCGTCGCCACGGCCACCGGCGTGCCAACTGCCGCCGTCGCCTTCAGTCAACCGGCGCCAATGCGTTGCGCTGCTGCGCTGCGGGGCCGCGCCGCCCGTCGATCGCTACTATGCCGGCACGCCACTGGGCCACCGTGCTCCACCCCGCTGCCATCCTCACCGGCCACTGCGCCGTTGTGCTGCTGCCGCTGGCATCCACTGCGCCGGTTCAGCCGGGATGCCGCTGCTAGCCACGACCGCCTCTCAGTAGGCCACCGCCGTGCCGGTTCAGCCGCCGCAACAGTTCGGCTGCCGCCGCTGTGCCGTTGGCCGTTGTAACGCCTGCATGCCGCCGCCACTGCGCCGTTGCTGTTCAACTGTAGCCGCCATAGTTTGCCGTGACGAAGCCCGCCTGTAGCGCGTGAACGATGGGCGCGAATCCAGGTCATAGGGTTCTAGGCGATAGATCAACGGCGGTTAGGCACTGTGGAGGGGTTCTGGTGTGGTTATTCGCCGCCTCCATGGCCATGCAGGGACAAAACAAAGGTGTCCCTTCGCGTGGCAGGGATGTAGGCGATTGGGTTCGTCAGGCGGCTGGAACAGCAGAAGCCATGAGGTTGGTGGTGGGCATGGCCGCGGTTCTTCGATATTGCCAATGATGAAGAAGCACGGTGACGGGATTTGCCGAAGGATCACTCGGAGGCGATGGCAAAGGTAGGAAGAGTGAAATTGATTCTTACCGATTTTGGTAGAATTTGGTCTCGCTTCTTCTTTGTACTTCTTTGTTGGCCTTCTCTGAATAACTCAGTGGAGTTTCTAGCGTGTGTGATAACGTGTTAGAAGTCAAGACTGAAAGAATTGAGAGATGAAGTCATGTATTCAATCAGTGAGTGTGTATAGGATGATTACAAGTATTTATAAAGGATGAAGGAATGTAAATATAGTGTGAACAGGTGCTACTCATGAAGATGTGTCTGTTCACAAACAAGCACAATTAACATGCGTTAATTGATCATCAACCAATCTTTATTTGTAACACCCACATTTCTACAGTGCAATCACGCATATGATGTCTAGTGGTCCAGTGACCATTTCTGCTGGGGCAGCAAAGACTCCTCTATTCGATCAACTTCAAATATGCGCGATGTAAATATATAGTATTTACTTGTTTGAACTAAATATTAAATTATTTTATAATATCAGAAAATGGAGTCAATTTGTAAAAGCTATAAAAGTAGTGGTGGGATGATAAATTCACTGTCATCACCACTAAAGCTTTTAAAATTATATAGATAATAACTATTTTATTTAGATATAAGTAAAATTAGATATAGATAGAGGTTATCCATACCCTTTTCGGTGACAGGCCTTGTCAGCGCTGCTGAATACCAAAAGCAAATTAAACGTGCGATTTTTTTTTGTAAGTGACTAGCAGACCGATATATAAAATTTGAAGGCGAATTAGTTAATTACGGATAGGAATTGCCACGTGAAGCAGAAACAAATTGTCCATAATCATATTTAAATCATACTTGATGCATCAGGATATTCCACGAGCATGCAGGAACATAACGAGGAGCAGAGACCAGCTAGCGTTTGCTTGGACGAATAATATATCCAACAACAAGAAGTGCTAATGAACAAGAGGTGATCACTATGTACTATAGACTATAGAGTACTCCCTCTATTATAAAATATAAGGACTTTTAGAGTTAACATGGTTATTAAAAAGTTATTAAAATTAAATAGAGAAGATTATAATAACTAGAAAATAAGTTGGTGAAAAAATTTTTTGGTAAAAGCTTATGATCGGTTCAAAAGAGAATATACGTGTAGAAGTTGTTATATTTTAAAATAAATTTTAAATACTAAAAATTATTATATTTTGAGGCTAAGGACGTATATCACCTAATACTTATATATTACGTCATACTTTCTCTATTTAAGGTTGGTTAGTTCGAGATACGTCAGAAAAAAGGAATGGAGGGAGTATATGGTCAAGTGGCGAATGATCGATATACAGATGCTTAATTTGCTAGACGTGCACGCTTTGCGCCTGCGCACGCACACCATTTCTCGTTCCCACCACGGAGGGCCCGTTTGACCTCCAGATTTATGTATTTCGGCGCCGCGCCGCGCCGTGCTCTGCACTTGCTGTCTACCTCTTCGCACAGTGTTCGATCGGGCGGACCAAAACATGACAAAAGATGCGTCTTTGTTTTGTTAATTGTTTAGATCTATGGAGTTCAGAGACTAATAACTGGAGTTACGATGCAATAACACGAGTTGAGTGACGTCCATATTTCCTTACCTTTTTTCCGTTCTGTTCGCTACCTCAATAGCAGCGTACTGCATGCGCCCAAGTTAGCAGCCACGTGTGTCCGTGATTACTTCATAATAACAAATATACGTGCTAAGTCAAATAACTTTTATTATTAATAAAAAGTCTATGAAGATCGATGGTGTAAGAAGATGTTGGTAGATTTGCCATTAAACATATTTATCGTAACATGCCACTCTTTTTATTTAAAATAATTTATTTTTATAGATATTATTAGTCTAGTAGCATATTAAAAATAAAAAATATTTATATTGTTGAACGCATAAAGTAATACAGTAGTATAGGTCATTAAAGCACAGAGGCTGCATCAAGCAGCTGCCTTTCCCGCGTATCTGAAACTCCTTCACCCATTTTTGCATATCTATGTGAAATTCGTCAAAATTTCTGCGAATTCAAGCTTTCCTTTTCCTATGCGGGGGACTTAAGCTTTCAATCATCCAAACACAACATAGTATATTTGGATGGAGCAAATCTAGCATATGTTCTTTTTAGCTTATTTATCATATTATCAAAACGGACTATCTATTCCATACTTTAAAAAATATGTTTTTAAAAAACATTATTCTACTTACATTGCTTAGACATTTGTTTTAAGCTATTTATTAAGTTTATTTTTAAAATATTTTATTTATATTTATAATTAAATTAATAAATGTGACAATAGTACGTTAATAATCTAAATCCAACACAACAGAGCTAAACTGTTAGGCAGGCCGACGTGGAACTCAATCAGATCAGCAATTATCCTATGATTTTTTGGAGACCGACATCCAATCAAATTCGTGCGTCCAGCATTCACACAGCGGACCTTAACCACGCAAACGATCAAATCACCAACCTCCCCAAAAATCTCCCAAAACCCGTCACCACAAAACCCCCAAAAAGGAAAAACAAAAGGCCCCTCCTAATACAAAAGAATGAAAAAAATATAAAGAATTCCAAATGCCAATCCCACGAAAGGGTGATGCATCATTGAGAAGAGGGAATCAAATTAAACCACAAAAGAAAAATGCTTATTAAATATTAATCCATTTCGTCTCCCCTAATCCCAATCCCACGAAAGCGTGATGCATCATATCATTGGATTAGAAGAGGGAATCAAATTAAGCCGCAAAAGGAAAATGCTTATTAAATATTAATCCATTTCGTCTCCACTAATCTCGCTGGCTCAGCTCAGCCTTTGACTCTCCACGCCCGCAACGCCTGGTTAAAAAGATCCTCGCGACGCGAGCAGCAGCCAGCCACGCGCCGCGCGCAGCAGCAGCCATGGCGAACCCCATCATCCCGAGCAGCAGCAGCCGCAGCGACGGGGAGGAGGTGAGGACGAAGCTGGGGCGGCTCAACGCGGCGGTGGAACGGTCGTGGGTCGGGCGGCGGTTCAGGCTGGCGGCGCGCGGGACGACGTTCACCACGGAGCTCCGCGCCGGGACGACCACGTTCCTCACCATGGCCTACATCCTCGCCGTGAACGCCTCCATCCTGTCCGACTCCGGCGCGACGTGCACCGTCGACGACTGCGACGCGCCGTCCCCGGCGTGCAAGTTCCCGCCGGTGGACCCTGGGTACGCCGCGTGCGTGGCCCGCGCGCGGCGTGACCTTATCGTCGCCACGGCAGCGTCGTCAGTGATCGGCTCCTTCATCATGGGCTCCTTCGCCAACCTGCCGATCGCGCTGGCCCCGGGGATGGGCACCAATGCCTACTTCGCTTACACGGTCGTGGGGTTCCACGGCTCCGGCACGCTCTCCTACCGCACCGCGCTCGCCGCCGTGTTCCTCGAGGGGCTCATCTTCCTCTTCATCTCCGTCGTCGGGCTGCGGTCCAAGCTCGCCAAGTTCATCCCCAAGCCCGTGCGGGTATCGTCGTCGGCGGGGATCGGGTTGTTCTTGGCGTTCATCGGGCTGCAGAGCGGCGAGGGCATCGGGCTCGTCGGCTTCAGCTCGTCGACGCTGGTCACGCTCGGCGCGTGCCCGGCATCGCAGCGAGCGTCCGTGGCGCCGGTCGTGACGTTCCCCAATGGCACGGTGGCGCTGATGCCGGGCGGCACCGTCTCCGGCAGCATACTCTGCCTCTCCGGCCGGATGACCTCCCCGACCTTCTGGCTCGCCGTCGTTGGCTTCCTGATCATCGCCTTCTGCCTCATCAAGAACGTCAAGGGCGCCATGATCTACGGCATCCTCTTCGTGACCTTCATCTCCTGGCCGCGCAACACCGCCGTCACGGTGTTCCCGGACACGCCCGCCGGCGACGAGAGCTTCAGTTACTTCAAGAAGGTGGTCGACGTGCACCACATCCAGTCCACCGCCGGCGCGCTCGACTTCCGCGGCGCCAGCCACGGCTACTTCTGGGAGGCGCTCTTCACATTCCTCTACGTCGACATCCTCGACACCACCGGCGGGCTCTACTCGATGGCGCGGTTCGCCGGCTTCGTGGACGACGCGACGGGGGACTTCGAGGGGCAGTACTTCGCCTTCATGTCTGACGCGACGGCCATCGTGTTCGGGTCGCTGCTGGGCACGTCTCCGGTGACGGCATTCATCGAGTCATCGACGGGGATCCGGGAGGGCGGGCGGACGGGGCTGACAGCGCTGACCGCCGCGGCCTACTTCACGGCGGCGCTGTTCATCACGCCGCTGCTGGCGTCTATCCCGTCGTGGGCGGTCGGCCCGCCGCTGGTGCTCGTCGGCGTGATGATGATGCGCGCGGTGGCGGAGGTGGACTGGGCCGACATGCGGCAGGCCGTGCCGGCGTTCTTGACGCTGGCGCTCATGCCGCTCACCTACTCCATTGCCTACGGCCTCATCGGCGGCATCGCCTCCTACATGCTGCTCAACTCGTGGGACTGGGCGTGCCAAGCCGTCGCGGCGCTCTGCTCCCGCCGAAAGGGGGCGCGCGTCGAGAGGAGGAGCAGCAACGGCGGCGCCGCCGCCGGAGACAATGGGCAACAGGGGAAGAATTTGGAAATGGCTTAATTAGTGCTTTTCCCTTTTTTTTCCTCTGTAGGTATTTTTATGATTTTCTTTTTGCATAATTTACTTTTTAGAAGTTTTAGAAGGTGATTAGGATTTACTATACTACTCCTATGTGAAGATGGTTCCAAATGCATAGTAGAATGTTCAACTATTTTTAAATTGATCCATCAAGTTTCATCAAGTGAGTACCTGCTTGTCCATTCTTCTGACAAAACAATCATGTGGAAGGAAGTCGAACATTTCAAAATAGACATAGAGTGCATACATTTCTTTTCATATGAAAAGTGTAAAAGATTTGCACCTATTCCATCAAAATAAAATATAAACAACAGAAATACAATAGAAGCTCTAAATAAGCAGTTCTAAAATCAGTTATCTGTCTATTTTTAGGTGAAATAACTTGCTCGAGTACCCATCTTCTTTTTGGAATTTTTTTTAAAGACATAAAGAAACATTTCTTCATCCAAATGGAACTAAACCAATTTGACCCTTCGGAGTGGGCTCAGGTTGGGATTTATTGTTTTTAAGGGAGGAATTACCGAAATGTTCTGAAAAATAAAGGGAAAACGATATTGGCGAAAGTAGCATTGCGTATCAAGTAAACGGTTATGACCTTAGCTGATGGTATCTACAATTAAATATTGCTACCACATCCTGATGCCAAATGTGAATGGGCATGATGGAGCTTTGAAGTGGCACTATCAATCTGTCATAGCATTTTGACTTGTTGAGTTCCATCACATACTAAACTACGAATTTGTATTGATTTCCTATGGCATGATGATCTGGTAGAGTATGTGTACGTGTATATGAGTATATTGTTCTGAAAAAAAAGTTTAGTGTGTATACACATGCCTATTGTTTAATGCCGCAGTATTATTCAAGTATGTAGAGGATACCCGCACATGTATGTGTATGATATATATAGGATACCCGCACATGTATGGAAGTGTGATATATATGAAATTGTGCCTCCAAATATAGTAGTACTATAAAAGTATCTTCTCTCTTTAGAACCTCCAAGGAGCTTCCATTCTAGACACAATATAGAGTATACTCCTATATTCAACCAAAGTACTGGAATAGTACTGCTCTATATTACTCCTCTGTCCCTTCCCTCTCTCTCTCAATCTCCAAAGCTCTGTCTCTTGTAAAAGAAAACAACTGTAGAGGCCATAGGTCCTGAGTATCTCATGACAAACATATAGGCCACTCGGATAGAGGATAGGTCTAGTCTTGTAATTAGAGATATGATGGAATCCGGCAGACTTTGTCTTGTACGATAAGGAAAATACAGTTCTAGTTGGGTACGTTATATCTCTAAGAGGAGATCCTTTGGCCGTAGCTCGGCTAGGACTCCTACTTTGTAACCCTATCCCCCAGTATATAAGGAGAGACAGGACGCCCCCCTGAGGGCAAGAAGCATCGGATCACCAAGATCACGATCATATATCCTCAAAGGAAATACACCATAACTGGACGTAGAGTATTACCTTACATCGAGGGCCTAAACCAGTATAAACCTTTCATGTTCCTTTGCAATCCATCAAGTTTCGGTCCGATGAGTAGCCCTATATATTTATTGCCGGTGTAAAACATCGACAGTTGGTGCGCCAGGTAGGGGCTTCGTCAAGATCATCTTCATCAAGCCCGATGGATCCAATCACCGGAGTCGACGGCATCAACTTCTTTCCCGGGCAAACAATCAGCTTCGGGAGCCTCGACTTCGTTGCCGACTAATTCGGCAACCTCACCCTGTCCAAACCGAACTCGATCCGATCGGCCAGGAAACAAGCCGACTCTGCACTGGTTGGCCCACGCAACACTACAGCAACCCTTGTCGACCTGCTGCGGCAATCTTCGTCTTGTCCGGGTCTCGGGATAACTCTTTCCTTCTGTGTTCGACTCGGACTCGGCCTCGAGCCGGCCGAGATTGGGCTAAGAAAGGAAGAGATCGTCAATCTCCTATTCGGACTCAGCACCAACATCCGATGCAGCAGACATGATCCCCTAGAGTTCGATTCGGATACAGCCCAGAGCCGTTCGAGTTCGGATCTAGGGAGGTCGGAGTCGTCATCACTCCCATCAATTATTCCGACTTCGACTCTCAGTCGGATTTCGATTTTCAGTTGGACTCCGACTCTAAGTCGGACAGCAGTTCGGCAAGCTTCTCTTCGCCACGTGAAGTCCTTATGATATCCAAGGGTTCAGCTCCCACTCAGGAATCACGCCGACTACGCGAGCAGCAAGAGGAGGAGACCCGCCGACTGCGAGAACACCAAGAGGAGGAAGCAAGACGCCTGCACGCCCACAACGACAATCTGCGCAGGGCTGGCCGGACTGCTCAACGGCAAATCCTCCAAACCCGAGTCGGTGACCACGACGTTTTTGTAACTCCTCAACAGAACGTCATAGCCGCTACAACTCTACTGAATACACTCCAGTTCGGGCCTGATAGGTCGATTGGCCAACAGGCTTCAAGCCAACTGGAATTGAAAAATACGACGGGAAGACCAACCCCGAATCCTGGCTCACAGTCTACACTCTAGCAATCCGAGCAGCTGGAGGAGATCACAAGGCCATGGCTAACTACCTCCCAGTCGCTCTAGCCGACTCAGCGAGGACATGGCTAACAGGACTCTCAAAGAAGTCAATCAGCTCCTAGGGAAAACTCCGGGAATGCTTCATCGCCAACTTCCAGGGAACTTACGAAAGGCCATCTTCCGAGTATGACCTATATCAGTTGCATCAAAGGAAGAACGAGTCTCTTCGTGACTTTATCAAGAGGTTTTCTGAAAAGAAGAACTCAATCCCGAAGATCAAGGACGAGGTCGTCATCGCCGCCTTTCGAAAAGGAGTCAAAGACACCCCCGTTCATCGCTAAATTCACTCGGAAACCTCCCAACTCTGTCAAAACTCTATTCGACATGGCAAACAAGTACTGAAGCCCTCGATGACAAAAGGGCACCTTGACAGAAGGAGCGGAAGAACACCGATGACGCGGCCTCGACTAAGGTTGGGAACCGCAAACACAAGTCGGACGACTTCATTGTGGCAGTCGGTCACAAGCGTCTTCGACCTTCAACAACTGGAGATTATCAGAACGACAAGTCACATGTTTGGGGGCTCACAAGCTCAACTGCAAGGATGGGATCCCCACTCCCAAATACCAAACAGCTAAGTCGCTTTCTGATAAATATTTCCTCACTTGGCCTCGCCAATGCCGCAGCTGCTTACACCTAGTAGGTGTACAAGCTACATAAGCTGCATATTTTTTTTCTGTTTTTTCTCTTAAATGATTGCAAAAGTACTTGAGTAGCATAAATTCCGATCCATGAAACTTTGCTCCATGAAAGACGAACTCAAGTCACCCAAAACGCGTGTCTGGGAAAGAATCATGAGCCGACTCCTGACACTAGGGGGCTATGACTAGTAGGGCAGAGTACTTAAATGTAAGGGGTCAACTACTCGGAGAAATTAATGCCAAAAAGAGGAAGAACATGTGTTTACATATATTGTAAAATACATAAATTTTCTTCGGGTGATTATTTTCATCATCAGATGCTACTCATTCGATATGTTTATAATGCAGGGCTAGTTCCGGATACGCATGACAGGAACTCAGGGCTACGAGCCTATCTCCTACGCTCGGGGGCTAGACCAGTCTGCCAAGAATTACTCAAAATGCTCCATGAGGGCTACTGACCGAGTACTTGCACTAGTCGAGACGTCATCTTCCCTAGCTATGCTCCTTGTGGGCTAATAACCGACCTCCGGCACCAGTCGGAGCTCGGGTACCATTCTACTGGGTGAGGTACGCTCCATGAGGATCGCTAGCCGAATCCTATGCTAATGCGAGGTTCAGGTACCTTATTCGGCTAATAACCGACCTCCGGCGCTAGTCGGGGCTTGAGTACTACTCGGTTGGGTAAGGTACGCCCCATGAGGGTCGCCAGCCGAATCCTATGCTAATGCTAGGTTCGGGTACCTTATTCGGTTAATAACTGACCTCCGACGCTAGTCGGGGCTTGTGTACCACTTGGCCAGGTAGGGTACACCCCATGAGGATCGCCAACTGAATCCTATGCTAATGCAAGGTTCAGGTATCATATTTAGCTATAATTCTGTTGGGTAGGGTATGCCCCATGAGGGTCGCCAGCCGAATCCTATGCTAATGCAAGGTTCGGGTACCTTATTTAGCTTTGTCGAAGTCAGAGAAGACCTATGTCGTCAAAGCGCATCCGGAGTTCTCATGCACTGTGTCACACCTGAGGAGGGCAAGCAGATCCTGCAATATACCTACTCAGGCATTTGTGGCAACCATGCTGCATCCAGAATATAAGTCGGAAAGGCTTGCGGATAAGGATTCCTCTGGCTAATTGCGGTTATCGTCGCTGAAGTACTCATCCTGACATGCGAGGGATGCTACTTTTATAGGGCCGTATTGGGTACGTCGGTTTAGGCAAGCTTATTCGGTAGTAGACCAAGATATGAGTTTCTACAGTAACATTCTCAATTTGGGCCGATCGCTGGCTATGTTAAAATCACAGTGCTGGTGTTACTTACAGAGACCAATTGGGTAATCAGATATGCTTTATGAAAGCCTCATTGCTGAACATACATGTTTGGATATCTGTATTATTCACCAGGTATTGAGAATATATCCTTATAAGGATCACAAGCTGGTCCCCATTAAAATTAGAGATGCAGTATCTCTCAAGTACACCTGACCACATATTGGATTAAAATCCATAAAGTGATACTCAGCCTATATGCTTGGTCAACAATTGCCATGAGCAAATATTTTTCTAGCCGACATGACGCTGAAGAGTCTAACTTTCGAGTGGTATATTACTCGGGAAAGACTATGAACACTTTTTCTAGCTGACATGAAGATGAAGAGTCTAGTTTTTGAGTGACATACTACTCGGGAAAGACTATAAATAATCATTCTGGCTGACATGATGCCGATGAGTCTCATATACCGGTAGTATACTAATCGGGAAAGACTATAAAATTATTCCGGTTGATATGATACCAAAGAATCCCACATACCAGTAGTGCACTACTCGATATAGACTACAAGGTTAAAGATCTTTGACTTTATGTTTAATTGTTTCATAATTAAGCACAAAGTCGGGGGCTACACCTAATAGGTGTGCCTATTCGGCGCACACTATTTATATTTTTACATGAAGCCCTTCATAGCCTCGTTGCCAGCTGACATGAAGCAGGACTCGGGAGAAGAAGCACTCAGACAAAGAGTACTCGGGAGCAATGCACTCGGGAATACTTCACCGTGGAGGATGAGCACTCGGCATCAGCTATGACTCAACTATAAAGGTCTCAGGGGCTGCTGTGGAGGCCATGGGCCCTGGGTACCTCATGACAAGCATATGGGTCACTCGGATAGAGGATAGGTCTAGTCTTGTAATTAGAGATATGATGAAACCCAGCAGACTTTGCCTTATACGATAAGGAAAATACAGTCCTAGTTAGGTACATTATATCTCTAAGAGGAAATCCCTTGGCCATAGCCTGGCGGGACTCCTACTTTATAACCCTGTCCCCCAGTATATAAGGGGAGGCAGGGCGCCCCCTGAGGGCAAGAAGCATCGGATCACCAAGATCACGATCATACATCCTCAAACGAAATACACCACAACTGGACGTAGGTTATTACCTCACATCGAGGGCCTGAACCAGTATAAACCTTTCGTGTTCCTTTGCAATCCATCAAGTTTCGGTCCGACGGGTAGCCCTATATATTTATTGCCAGTGTAAAACATCGACAACAACAAGAACAAATCTAGAGCTGCAGGGTTTGGCAGGCAGACGGGCGGCGATGCTAGCTGCCGAGCAGGCGGTGGCCCTCCAGCTGGCAAGAGAGCGTGCAGGCGGATGAAGAGGCAAGTGTACGGGTGGCACCGCCAGCAACCACCTAGGTGGTGGCCCTCTGGCCAGCGGAAGGGCATGCGGTGAGCCAAATACGGGCGCCTGTGTGCACGGTGGTGGCCAGTGGCCGGTGGCCGGAGGGCGTGCGGATGACGGGCGATGGATCTATTAGAGGTAAGGGGCAAATCTCACCTTTTTGGGCCAATCTTGCTGGAGGTGCAGGGAAGGTCAATGGCAGCTACCGGAGGAGATCCAGAGGAGACGTTGTGATGCACAAGAACAAGAGGAGAGCGCCCAAAGTGAAATGTTGTCAGTGACAACAAAAACGTCAATAGAGGCTATGGGATGGAGCCCCTAGGACTGGGGGCCTGAGGCGAATTTGAGGGCTTCCTCATTTTGGGGGCCCAAGTAGGATTCCTGCTGGACCTAGTCTTTTTTACCTCAACCCCCAAAAATTATTTAGGGGCTGGATTTAGGGTCCATGTTGGAGATGCTCTGAGAAAATAAAATATGCTAGCATATCACAGTGGTTGACCACATAGACGTACTAGGATTTACATCCCTGTTGGGATTGCACATTTAGCTAGTGCACGCATTATCGTCCGTCTGTTTTCTTGATGAGTGAAACAGATTTTCGCTATAGTAATACAGAGGGTTTTCTTAAGTCTCTTTTTTATAGTCCAAGTGTTGCTTTAGTGGAGTTTGAGGATGAAGATCAATTGTGATTGTAGTTTATTGTGGCATGATATTTGTTGTTATCGGTGTATACACACCGTATGCAGGGATTCTGCAGGACCCCCTTTGTGAGTTCGGCCAAGGGGAGAATGTGTTCGATTTATCGTAGGTTGTTGCACAAGTAAATGAGGCTAAGTGTTTATATAGTTTCAGGCCGCACGGTGGCGTAATACCCTACTCTTATTATGTTCTTGGTGTTTTCTCTGGGTTGATTGCGAGAAGTGTTTACAAGACTTAGGCTCCCCCAATTTTCTGGATCTGGCCTTCTCTTTTCTTGGGCTTAGCTCTCTCCTTATAGCTCTTGGGGAATACCATAGTTGCCATACTATGTTAAATGTCATTACAGAATTAGGTACGGTAGGTCTTTCCTCCCTTTGGCCTGTGGGCCAGGTCGTCTATGTTCCAGGGGACCCCCCTTGGAGCCGGTCTGGAGTGAAGGGGAGATTGCTCGCCACATGCCCTGGTATGGCCATCGAGTACTTGCTAGGGAAGATTAGGCTTTCCATGCTAGTCGTGGGCCCCTCCTATCAGCTTCCCATAGAAGTAGGTGCAAAACAGTGAGCCTAAGCGAGTGGCACAGTAGTCAACCGTGCCGCCTGCCAGCCCACGCCTCCTACCAAGAAAGTGTGATAGTGGCGCACGGCGTGGGGTATAGCATCGTCTTATCCCCCACGCCGCATGCCCAGTAGATATACATCCCGTCGCCCTTAATTAGAAGGGCACGTGAGGACCAAAGCGAGGTAGCACGCTCCGTTGTGTCATTATTAATGCCCCTGCCTCCACGCCACCCTTGAGCTGCTCGGGGAAGCTGAGCTCAGGGGCGGAGCAAGGTTGTGCCTCGAGCGCGGCCGTTGTGGCCTCGAGTTCGGCATACGCCCCAAGCTCAACTCTTGCAGCCATGAGCTCAGTGCCTTACTTCCTGGACCTGGGGGACCCTAGGTGTAGCTTTGTAGTTGCCGTGAGTTGTGCGTACTGCTCTTGGCGATGTGATGACGTGGCGCCAAGCTGCCCTGGGCCGCCGGTGGTGGGAGACCCGGTTCCCACTTCACTGACAGTTGTTATGTCATTCTTCTTTTTCCTTTTTTAATAATTAATAATCATAGGTTGTGTTTATCCTAGTTATACAAAGGCCGGGAGTGATTATAGAGTAATTGTATCATCTTCATATAGTCGTGTAAGATAAATAAAGTTTCCTTTATCAATGGTAAATTGATGTCTTAAGCCTGCTGGGAATTTTCCTTAGATGAGTTTGACATATCACAAATACTGATTTTTTTTCTCACATTAATGTATCAACAGATCAGGAGGACCTTATCTATCCTATTATGACCCCTTGCTCAAGCATAATACTGTCTTGTCAAACATTTTTATTCATCGAATGTCTCATGTCATAGAGATGTGCTGCATAAAAATTAAAAATTGTACCCCTCCAAATACCAGCAACACAGAGACATGCTTTTACACAATGTTGCATAAGTGGTGTACAAGAGGTATCTCTATTGCTGATAATGTCCTCATCTTTGTATCCAATTTATCTTGAGGCCCATTCTACTTCACAAATTCTTTTTTTAGATTTTTGTCAAATATTGACCTCTATCAATAGTACACTGTAAAATTCGTAGTGGCATTGAATAGAGAAATAGGTGTGATTGTTTCACGCTTGCACATGTGTAGCGCATGCAATCCTTGATATTCCTTTGCTAGGTGTGATATGTTAAAACGAACTTTCAAGATTTCTTACGAAATCACAACTTCAAAGTTGTCCAAACTAGTGCCACAATTTGTCTAGTTTCTATGCTTTTGATCTTAACTAAGAGGTACTATGCAAACAATTTGCACATGAGCTACGTGGTTAAACTCTACTGCAATTACATCTGTTTTAATTCAAATTTTGCCAAGACTCTAATCCTACAAAACAGATTTAACAGCTTGTATACATATCGACATGCCCAAGGAGTAAGTATATGAATCAACTAAGGAACATGTAGGTTCTTTCTGTTCTATTCTATTCACATTTAGAGTCTAGAGAGGTGCTAATTTGTTTCCTGACAAGAAAATCGTGCAAATCTTACAGTAGTTACCGACGGTTGGGGCCATACATGGTTGAATAATTCGCATTAAGATTTTAGTTAATTTTCCATTCAAATGTTTTGACATCGGTGAGTGAATAGCATACATTGGTATGTATGTTGAAATTGAAAAAGAAAATAAAAAGAACCCTTCAGACATGATGAAGATCCCACATCCCTAGTGCTGCTGCCAGGCGTCTCACTATGCTAGCATGCTGACATGGCCCAATTTACCTATATATGTGGCACCTCTTAAGCCCAAAAGATCAACCACTATCCAAGTTGTGACACTGGTTTACACTACTCTCAAGCTTTTGTAGATCCTACATTCCTACTCACTCGCCAGGTTTTGCATTGTGAGCAATTTACTCCTATTTAACACATCCTTTGCTATCATTTTCAGCTCTTCAAATTTTGCCAGCATTGGCAAAGGAATCCTAAAATTTCCCAAAGCAACCCCTCTAATCCAAACACACAACCTTAGTTTTCATCTTATTTCTGTCTCACAGCTCTCCAAAATGCATAAAAGGCTCAAAGGAGTACATTCACCAAAATGTGCAGTTTTTGCTGGGTAGGTATGACCGTATGAGTCGGTCTCTTGAAATCAGATGCAACTCTAAGCTTTTTGATTGATACAGAAGTTGAATTCAAATGGATGAACAAATCAAAACTAGCGATCTAAAATGTACACCTCATGAAGTTCTCATTTAATTTGTTACAAAGTCTAAAGGCGGTTTTTGGGACCTTGGGTGTGAGACATCATACTCTGAGGCTAATAACATATCACTTTAATATGGAGATAAATCTCATATGGGTAAAAGTTGGACATATATGAAATTTGTGAAACTTGTAAAAGTCAAAAGTTGAATATATACCAAATCTCCTTGCTTCCCCTCTTTCTACACATTTTGATCGTCTGAAGATGCCTAATCTAGACTTATCACTTGCTACTCTTTCCCCTTCTTGACCAAAATGTTTCGATCTTACATTCGGTCATAAAAGAATTGAAGCTACCAGGTTTCTATTCACCAAATGCGTAGTTTTGCTGGGTAGGTATGACCATATGAGCTGGTATCTAGAAATCAGACGCAACTCTAAGCTTTTTGACTGATATAGAAGCTGAATTCAAATGGATGAATTGGAGGGTCAAATGGATGAACCGATCGAAACTAGAGATCTAAATTTTGTACACCTCATGAAGTTCTCGTTTAATTTCTTAGGAAGTTTAGGGATGGTTTTTGAAATCTTGGTTGTGAGACATCATACTCTAAGGCTAACAATGTGTCACAAATCTAATATTGGTAAAAGTTGAACATATATGAAATTTGTAAAAGTCAAAAAGTTGATTATATACTAAATCTCCTTGCTTCCCTTCTTTCTACACATTTTGATCAAGATTCCTAATCTAGACTTATCACTTGCTACTCTTTCCCCCTTCTTATGTTTGCACAGTTTTTACTCAGATGCAGTGAAACAAGGAACAATTTGACCCATTGATCTCCAAAAGGAAATGCTTTTGCAGTAACAAACGGGAATATTTACATGGTCTGGGGTCCTCATAATATATGTCCATCAGGATATTGCCTTTACAAGGTTTCCTTCTGCATCGATAACATTTTCAATGCAGCGTAAACAAGAAATTAAACTATAATCCCAGAAATTCTCTACGAAGTAGGCAAGAGAATAATTGAAATGATCTTGGGTGCCTTAAAGTGGATGCAAGATTTGTAGTAAATCTTTTAAGTGGCTTCAATAAGTTAAATTACTCAATCGTGGTTACACCACTATGTAGTGGTGGCACAAATTATATGTACAGTGCTGGCGGTACTATCTCAAAAGTTTCAGTACAAAGTATTTGTAGCCAATTTAAAGGGGGTAAAAGGTAAACAGAACATTTTCTTGTTACTAATTCCTTTGGATTAACCTTTAACTGTACCGGCAAATCAAACTTTTGAACTAAATGAACCTAAAAGAGGACATGGATTCTTGCCATCGTCTGCCATTTGACTATTCACAATATTGAAACTTGGAGTATTGAGACTAAAACATGAAAGAAGTATCCAAATTTATTTATGTGCAGTTGAAGGATAAATGAACTGTCCGTCTTTTCTCGTACTTTCAAAAAGCTTAGTGTACACTCCACAATGATGGAGATCACGGTTGTAAAATATGAAACAGTGGGTTGGAGTTGCAATAAGGAGGAACAAGCAAGGTGATGGAAAAGTTCAGCCTACCTACGTCTACGAATAAAATGTCTCAATCAAAAGTAAGTCAGAAGCCAAAAACTGAAGCTAATCTCTTTATCGGTTCAATAATTTCTTGGACCACATGAAATTTCCCAGATACTTACACAAATCAAACTATTTTCCATGAAATTCCTGCAGGCACTTATTTGAGCAAGCAAAAAACTAGCTCTTAGCCCATAGCGGCGATAGCGAACTCCACTGCTCAAAACAATGATCCAAACAAGCCCTGAAAGCTCCCTTTCCCCAAGACAACAGCTAACTGAACCAGCAAAATTCGTCTGAAGACCCTTTCCCTCCCTTCTCACGGCACTGGCCAACTTGCAACTGATGTGAAGCACTCACTGAGACTCCAAGCACTCATGCAGGTAGCTCTCGCATGCTGATGAGTTGGTGGTGCCTTGATTCCCACTGTTTCGTCCGTCAAAATACTACTGCGACGACGACAACAACGATAGCGATGACGACGACGATGTCGTGGCCCTTGCAGAACCATGTTAGCTGATGATCAATGCAATGCCAATCAGAGTAGCTTTTGCAAAGGATGGAAGAAAGTGACCTCCATTTCTTGGCCTCTGGTGTGTTTCAGACCAGAGGATCTAAGGCCAATCTCAAGCAGAAGTTTCACTTATTAAATGAAACTCTACAGTGCCCAACACATATTGTCGATGTTAGGATTTAATTAGTACAACTTTAGGAGATTTAATTCGTACACTTGACATATTTCAGTTCCCAACACTGATAAAATTCAGGTTCAAGCTTCTTAGAAGGCACAGCTCTCTGGAGGCTCGCCATAATTAAACAAGAAGTGAGCTGTGAGATTGCTCTAGGGCTCCAGGCCTTTATCTCATGAGATCCATTCAGAACACGACGATTTCACAAAAAATCAGTTAAAATTCCCATATGAAACGTAAAAAAGAACTTAAAAAAGTGCCATGCCCTAGACAAGGCTTAAAGACCCCAACAATTTTAGTTCTGAGACAGGATTCCTGCTAATTTGGCATTGAATGGACAGGTAGGGTTCTCTTGTTGTCCCCCTGCCACATTCATGAAGATAAGCATGCCTGATGTGCACAAATATCTGCTTGTAGAGCATAACATTATAGATTCCATAAGCATACAACTTTGGTCCACTCACTCTCTCTGGATGATCCCATTACATCACATCAGTCCATCAGGGTCTGGGGCCAGGGTGATACTCAGAATGAATCAGGGTTCCAGTCTAAAGCAACTACATAATAAAGATAAGGTTTTTGTAAAGCAAACCAAAGGATTTCTTTACTACTGGTTCCACAAGGATGAGTATGATAAAAGCAGCTTTTCTTACCTGCTGGCTACTGGTTCCTCCAACAAAAAGGGAGAATGAAAAGAAAAGGACTCATAGCATAGCGGTGCTCCCTGATTTGCAGCTCCTTAATTTAGATCATTATTAGTTGTTGTTCCTTTGCCTTTGTTGATAGATATCTTTTTACAGACAACTGACAGCAATTGGAAATTGACAACCAGAAAAGTCACAATGATTTTTTTATAGCAGCTACTATCGACAAGCAACCAATTTTTCCATTGCTTTTGGAGTACAACTACTAGTGTCCGCCAACCATTTTTTTCATTAATATCTTTAGAACTAGTGTTGGTAATCTGTCAAGGATGAAAAGGATGCAGTCCTAAAAAAGGATCAAGTGTATGTAGTCCTGAAAAGAAAAGATATAGAGTTTGCCAACCAAATGACGAACCATTTGTCGGAAGAATGAAAATTAACTGAGTGCATCAAACTTCTGGATCTTTGGGCTTTTGTAAACTTATATAAAATCTCTGTAAGCAGCATGGTAAACCTGATATCCTTCAATCAGCAATCAAATCACGAAAACATGTATAGGTACTCAAAGATTAACTAGGTGTTATGTTCATCTAGATGACGATGTTCAGACTTGAGGCATTAAAGCATCAAATATTGAATTAGGTAGCATATTCTTTGATATATTTCTAATACTAAGATTAAACAAGATTTATTAACATTAAAACAACTATTATACTGCATTTGAAGTTCAGAATCCAATTACAGTGTTATGCAAATTTCATTGAGCAATTAATTTGAAAAGGCCAGAAGATCGAACGAATACAAGAAAAGGAGATACAGCTTTGGTATGCCAATAAGATAAGCAGTGCCTTTACCATGGCGACAAATCAGTTCAACAACGAAATAAATCTATGGCTGGCCATGATCTTCAGGTTGCCGATCCTGACGTTCACCTTGCCAAGCCCAAACAATGTCCTGAAGAGCTGGTTTCATGTCCTGCTTCCACAAATTCTGGTATTCTAGTGTATCTCCATTGTTCTTCTTG
Source organism: Oryza meyeriana var. granulata (assembly GCA_003991445.1). Lineage (NCBI taxonomy): Eukaryota > Viridiplantae > Streptophyta > Magnoliopsida > Poales > Poaceae > Oryza > Oryza meyeriana. Next base: position 145,873 of record RYFJ01002643.1, on the reverse strand, counting down.
ATTTCTACCAAATGAAATGAAGGAGTCACCTCGAAGATCTCTGCATCAATTGCCAATACACCTTTCCTGCCTTCACTTGCACCTTCCATTTTCAGCACACCACCTTCTTTTGTTTTCACTGTCAACTTCGAACATGAGGCGACATCCTCTAGTTTTGAGATGATAGCTGAAGCTGATTGACTTGATGTAAACCTTGACTCTTTCCTTTTATCTGTCTCCTCAAACAAGCCAGAAAGATCAAAGCCTTCTGAAAGAGAAATAATATCAAAAGCGTTAAGGTTGGTCAGCTTTCCTGCATCCTGTTTCTCCTCAGTCTTTTTGCTGCTACTGCTACCCATGGAGGAGAAAACTACATTAACATCAGCAAGAGCTGTAACTGATTCCTTTGTCTCCACGTTCTTAAGGATTAGCTTGCTGTCAAGTCCTTTTTTGAACCAGTAAGTATCCATTATTTTTGTAATTGGCATTCTACTTCTTGGGTTTGGATCAAGAATTCTTGAAACTAGTTTTCGTACATCAGACGGAAACCAAGCTGGGCATTTGAACTCTGCTTTCCCAATCTTTCTGTACATCTCCATCAAATTTGAATCTTGGAAAGGAAGATAACCCGCCATCAGAACAAACAGTATAACACCACAAGACCATGTGTCAACCTTGACACCGTCATACCCTTTCCGGCTGATCACCTCAGGCGCCACGTATGCTGGTGTTCCACAAGTTGTGTGTAGAAGGCCATCTTGTCGTCTTGATTCAGCAAGAGCACTCAATCCAAAATCGGAAATTTTCAGGTTTCCATTTTCATCAACAAGTAGGTTTTCTGGCTTCAGATCACGATGATAAACACCTCTACTGTGGCAGAAATCAACAGCACTTACCAACTGCTGGAAGTATTTCCTTGCAGCATCTTCTTTTAACCTACCTTTAGCTACTTTGTTAAACAATTCACCGCCCTTGACATATTCTAGCACAAAATATATCTTCGATTTGGTAGCCATGACCTCATACAGCTGTACAATGTTGGGGTGCCTCACTAATTTCATCACTGATATCTCTCGTTTAATCTGATCCATTAGGCCAACCTTAAAAATTTTGTCCTTGTCGATCACCTTGATAGCCACACTTTGGGAAGTCACAATGTTCCTACCATGATACACCTTCGCAAAAGTTCCTTGCCCCAATAATTTTCCAATCTCATACCTTTGCAGTAGAATGTTTCCATTCTTCTCAAGTTCCATCATTCAAAAAAATGCTAGCAGACAATTCTTTACTGGAATTTTAGTGAGAAAATGTAAAAGCAAAAGCTTCAACCGTCATCAGAAATTGCATGATCTAGCATAGCAGTATTTCTGACATTGATAGCATTATTATTACTTTGTGATTGCAGAATGCACCAGGTGAGCAACTGAAATCCTCGCTCATCAAGAATTAGTGATCTTAAATCAATGGGAGAAATGCCCTCCTCTTCACAGGAGATATCTCTGGCGTGCAAGCACATCTTTCTGCATTCCCTAGAATGGCCTTTCACTGCAATTTGCAATACTGCAATACAAACAAAAAGCATGATTAACTATTTGGCAGAAATGAAATACAATGATTACAAAGTTTCAAAATGCGATATTGCAGATACACAAGTGATGGGCAGAAGACAAATTCTATCTTCGTAAACTAATTGAAAAACAAAGTGCACATGCAGATAAAAGGAAAGACATGCTGTAGCCATGAAGGTAGATGTGGTGTTAATAATGGATTACCAGTGTCAGTTTGTGTGTAGATGTGTATGTCTGTTCCATATAAGCTTGGTCTAGCAGAATGAGGCTACCTTTCAAGCCTTTGAAACAAATGACAGGCCCAATGAAGCTTGGGCTTAAGGGGGTGTGGCAAGCCTACTCTCAACTTGGGCCAACACATAGCCTGGCCCATAGTGTGAAGTGTGAACAATCCACCTAGCTAGGAGCCACATCCACTCAAGAAAAAGAAAAGCTAGGACCAGCCATGCACTCATGCACATGGATAGGTATGTGGCCAGTTAACCTAATTGATAATTCAAACTCCAGTAAGTCCAAATCCTATACTGGACAAAAGCCAGCTAACAGCGCATGTGAACATGTGCACCTAAAGACAAAGACAATGCATACATATAAACATTATGCAAAATTTTCCAAATAAACTCTGTGAAAGAGAAACTCAGACTATATTTCATTTGTTGGCTTAAAACCTTTATAAGTAGACAACGCATGGCTAAAAAATGATGATGTAAATATCTTAATAGAAATTAAAACTAGTAATCAGCACTTTAGATATATCTATATACTTCAATAGACTAGAAACCAGGAATAATTTCATTAGTAAGGCCCCCTGCACAATTTCCATTACTGGTGTGCTTCTCAGCAGATTATTAAAGCTTGATAAGAAAGATGTGGAGAACAAAGTAGATCACCTAAATGTTGGAAGGATTTTGTTTTTACAAGAAAAAGCAGGAGACACTGAGAAAGCACAAGGTAAAAGGCAGTGATAAATCCACCCAGTAGATCATATGAAATTTTCATCCTGTGGCAAGACAAGTGTTGGGATAGTCTGAGAGCTCACTAAAACGGCGTTGACACATTCCATAGATTTAATAACAGCTTTCCAATTTACTCAAGTAGGTCTCTAACCAGTTCAACCAAAAGATCTAGAGAAACGTTTTATGGAAAAGAGTTAAACTATTTGGCTGCATACACTAATTAGCAGCAAAAATATGCGAAATTAGTTAAACAAGAAGGCCAGGCATCCTTGACGGCTTGAACTGTATCACTTCAATATAAGTATGGACACTCAATGGAAATGAATTGAAGCCCATGAGGAAATGAACATACATGATGGTTTTCGAACACATATCAGATGGAGGCTATCTAGGGGTTCAGGTGATATAATGTAGATATTGGACCACACAATATTTTTATTAAAAGTGGAAATTTTGTTCGGCCCTATGTGATGAACATATAATTGAGAAAAGTACTTTCTGCAAACGAAAAGTGAATAATATATACTTGCCATATTTTATCATAGGCATAGTTTACCCCCATGAATTTGTAGTGGGCCCAGTGGCTAAATTAATTGTGCAGAGAAAGGAAGTCTAGATCTGAACTGCAAATTGCTATTTAACATATCGATTCATTCAGTTTCACCAGAAGACACAAGTAATACCAACTGAATTTATTGAAAATCCGTTCATTTTCACCAGAAGACACAGGTTATACCAGCTGAGTTAATTAAAAACCTCAGTACTAGAAATGGCTTCACAGTTCATAGTCTCTCTAACTCTCTTAATCCTGCTACAGCCTATGACCAGTCAAGATCCCGTTCTGTTGTTTATGCTTCTTAAAAGGGTAAAATTCTTTATGAAAGAGAGCTGAATTGTACATTTGGCACTAAACAAACACCCATGTATCATCGGCAACACCGACAACGTAATTGGGAACGTATCGATCTAGCATTCTAGCCACAATCCAAGGCTCGATGGAAACTCATCACTAGCTGTTAGTCACTAGGACAAATTCCTTGCTAGACTTCTCCCCGTGTGTGTTAGATTCACGCTGAAATGATATATTTCCCCCCGTCAGCTTCGTCAGGTCCCAGAACACAAAAAAGACTGCAAATCCATGGACGTCATTCGGCACAACTGCAATCGAACCGAAATCCACTGACGGCTAAACGGCAGACTCGTGTTCTTACCTACGAAACAGACTAATATCAACTGGCAAGAAAGAAAAAAAAAAGCAAGCAAAGAAGCACACACAATTCGCAGATTAAAGAGGGGAGGATGGATACCTTGAAGGCACCGATGATCGCAGGAGCAAACAAACCGAATCTGGCGACCAAGAATCCCCCAAGACAGCAATGCAGGGACAAAGCTGCTCCGATTGCTTCCTTCTCCGCTGCTGTTCTTGGGGGTTGGGGCGGGGGTGGTGGGGGACTGTAGAGGGAAGGGAAGGCAGGAAAGTGGGGAGGAGGGTGGCCTAGGCCGCGGATTTATGGTGAGGCGCGAGAGGGAGAGTTGCGTGGTGTGGTCCGGTCCTTCGCTGGCCACTAAGCCTTCATTGCAACGGGTGGCCTCAATTATGCCTTTTGGCCCTTTGCTGGAGCATTATTGCTCACTTGGTTCTTGATTTCTAGGGGCTCCTGTGAATTGCCTCCCAACAGTCAGACTCGTAGCCAACGGTAATAAGCATGTAAGGGATCGTTCGTTAATCCCTTTTCCAAAGGGATTGGAGGGGATTTTAGATGATTAATTCCATATCTATTATCCAATCTTTCTAATCTCACGAGAAAGGTTGCTAACAGCAACCCCGACACAATCCTTAACAAGATCTTAGGGACTGAGAGAAAAAAAAACCGAGACTCAGTTGGCATCTACTAGAGCTAAAAATAGAAAGGCTCTAAATTTTATACCACGGCCCTCATTTCTAGGGGCTCTAGCTCATAGCCTATATTTCCTCTTCCTACCCCTGCCGATTTTTCCTCCCGTACGCCTCCATCACACTGCCGGTCCATCGTTTACTCGGTTTCACACCATCTGACGCTGTCCCCACCTCCACCACGACGTCCCGCGCCGGTCCGCTAGTTCTCCTTCGTGCGTTCGTCGACAGAAGAGCGGATTGATGCCATGCCACCACCGGACCTAAAGCTCTCCCCCACATCATGCCACGTCGCCGGTCCTCCCCCATTGCTCCTCACTAGGTTCCGCATTGGCTGCCGAGCTACTTCATCTGGGCACCACGCCACCGCCATGTTAGAAAAATATTGAATTTAAATTGGAGTTGTATTGGAGGAAAATATCGGCGTTTGATAAATCCACAAAATGAGTAGGACTCAGCACAGCAAAAGGACAACTGTATAATTGTTTACTTCGGGTAAGGAATAATCCATCGCGAATGGTGAACAACTGCCTACCAACTTACACCAATGCACTAGAGGTAACGTGGCCGATTACATAGGACAAATGGGGCTATCACCACCCGAACGACTACATCATCAGTTTCTCTAACTTACCTTTCTTGCTAATGTAAGGCCTTGGCACCACGCCTACAACTTAAACTAGTATTCTACCTTTAATCAAAAGGAAGAACTCCCAAACTTAGTTGGATGAACTTCCTTTTGAGATAAGCTAGATGAACTTAGTCTAAACAAGAACCTGTAAACAAATTTTATAGGGTATTGAAGCTATGCATAACTGATGATCGGTCGAACGGTTGATCAAAGATATATTCCACACAAAAGTAAATTCAGAAAGTAAATATGAAAAGAACTCGACAAGGAATGAATGAAATATAAATATATTACTCGAAATGTATGAAATCGAAAACATACAAGACCATTAGCAAACTTCCGAAGACAAGTCCGCCAGAACAGGGATGGTCACCCACTCAAACTCGACTCACAACTTGTCGGCCCCTGTTTTCATAACAAGAAACCTTTGTGATTCACATACCAATCCCTAGATCAAGTAGTTGATATACACGAGCACATTGCTAAGAATATCAAAAGTACATTCACGGAAGTCTCACACAACTTATTACATAACGGCTAGACAGGCACCTTAGAGTACTTAAAACCACATGGTTCATGGATTACATTCAATTACAGAAAGTAGATAAGGCTACAGACATAAGACAGCAGCACCACCATTGCCATAGGCAATGACCGAGACTAAGACCTACTGAGCGCCCATGTTCACCGCCATCTTTTGTATAGTGGTTGTAGGGGTCCTCAGCTTCAGGGACTAACTCTTGAGGTGATTTTAGCAAGAGTGAGTACGAGGGTACTCAACAAGCCACCATACGAAAGTGCATATGCTCAGGGTATAACAAGGAAGACTTGGTTACTTTACAGAGCTAGTTTCACAACTTCTTTGCAAACCTATGACCTAGCATAGACTGAATAAGTTTTAGTTCCATTGTTCATTAATTAGTGAAGGTTCTGTCTACCATCCCTGGTTAGGAAAGGATGGCTTCCCACCACTGTCCATCATGATTTTCTAGGGTCTATCTCTTCTCGTCTCTTAAGAAGTTCATCACCCAGTCCAAAATAGTCATGTATTACCCAATACCTACAAGTTAAAAGTTGGAGTCTAGCCAAGTGTATCACATGTCCTGGTGCTCCATCAACCACGAGCACAGCTATTTGAATAGATTGGTTTATTCACACTGCAATGGATGTACGCTTTACCCGCACTCCATGACTTGCCCAATGAATGAGACGTGTCATGGCGAAGCATTTCGTTAACCTGGCATTGGCAGTACCCGCTCCATGAACTTTGACCCTCATGCACTCTGGGCGTACATGATTTCTAGCTGTGAGAGGAGTTCTGGTGTTCCCAGTGGTAAAGTGTATTCTTCATCTTCAAGCTTGTCGTCGAAGTTGATAGGTTAGTTTGTAGTCTTCATCTTTCTCTCTGACAAGAATTCCACCACAGCTTGGGTATCACCTCCGCTTAGCTAACTACTTTGCTAGGTCTACACCCATGCGAGATGTATGGCCGTACTCTGTTCGTTTCATGCATAGCTTCATGGCTCGGTCCTTAATTAACTAGGGCGGCACTAACCTTTTCCCGAATACCACCCAATTCCACCATGCCGCCCCAGTCCAAAACATTTTGGTTGGTTTTATTTCACAAACCATTTCATCAACAATATGGCAATGTGGCGCTCATGTCTCCACATGCCGATATCCAATCACCTTCCCTAAGGTGATTTCCCAAGCATATAGCATTGATAAAACATGATTGAATGCATCTAAATTAGCATAGCTAAGCAATTGTCATAATTGACTACGGACTCATACGCATAAGGGTACAAGGTAGCATGGTATTCAATGTAGGCTTATAGCGATTTAGGATATTTTATTTATAGCATGCAACTTTATTTCTAAACAAAGCATTTTCATAAAATGGATTCAATGTGATCATAGGGTAGTGGTGACTTGCCTTGCTCAAGCTCTTGATCTTCTTGCTCTTCCATCAACTCAACAACTCCTTCGGAATCTAAATTTACGAGCGAGGGATTTAGGTTGAATTTGATTTGAATTCAAATAAAATAACCAAAATTCTAAATAAAATCAACTAAATGCAAAATTGGTACCAACAGATAGATCTTCATTTTAGATGAATTTAGGTTCAAGTTTCATTAGAATCGGAGCTACGGTTTGAGAGATATTAACTTTTGAAGATTCAAATTTGAATTTAATCAAATAATTGTGAAATGTCACTGTGCTATAGGCGGCCCAACAGTACAAGGCCCAACCTAGGTGGCGCCGAGACTGACCTGCGGGACCGGCCTAGGATTTAGTTTCTCGTGAATTATTTTTCCTAAGGAAAACCCGGAGTCATTGACATATGGGGCCGACCCCCTTTGACTTGGATCAAACCGGTCACTTAAACCCGGTGGGGCCCACTTGTTAGCGACACAAAGCTTTAAATGGGTTTTAATTAGATTTTATCCACAGAAGGGCCCACCTATCATACAGTGATTAGAGGGGATTACTGTGCGCTAATGGCGGGGATTAAAAAGGAGTGGGCCCTAGCTGTTAGCCACAACGGGGCCAGTGTCGTCTTCCTCCTCTCGCCCACACGAGAGGTAGGCAGAGGCATGGCGGTACGCGCTGGCTAGAGCCGAGAACGGCTTGGCAGCGGCTGAGGAGGGGCTGGGGGTACTCCGGTGACACTCCGTCGGTGATGGTAGCCCAAGGCGGCGCACGACGGAGCGGTGACGCACAGCATGGCGCGGCAGAGCGGCTTTGAGCTTGATTTTGATTGGGAAACTTGGATCAAGGGGCGAACATGGCTGGGCGCGGCTAGGGTGGATTTCTATGAAACATATCGGTTCGATTTCCAGCGATAACACGAAAAGGGAGAGCCTTGGGGTGGCATGCCTATGGAAAGCTTGAAGGCGGCAGCATTGCACGCGGGCTGGTAACACAATGGGGCACAATCGGCCAAAGGTGCTAAGGTGGCGGCTACTAGAGGTCTAGAGGAAGCTACGGGCGCAAGAGCTTACCGAATCGTGGCTGGACGGTGAGAAGCGGCTTCTTGCAGGGCGGCGAAGAGCGGCGTGATCCCGAGGTGCTTCAGCTCGGGGACGGCAGTCCCTGCCTCCTTCTTGGCGTCCTGGGCTCCTAGGAGTCTAGCTCGGTTCATGCGAGGGCCTCATCCTGTGGTGGTGGCACAGGCGGCGATGCGAGTCCATGCCCCGCAGGTGTTTGGTCACGCGTGGCGCGGCGGCGTAGAGAGCTTATGTGGTCGATTCGGTGGCGTAGGGTGGAATGGGGTACGGCTGCAGCAGCTAAAGAGGGGCTCTATTTATATCTGAAGCTAATCTTGGTTGGCAGCCAGTGATGGCGACGGATGGGCTTAGACTCGGCGGTGAGGCGATGGCCTTATGCGGCTATGGACAGGAGGCCGGCGCAGGGCCATGCGGTGTGGAATTGACATGGCCGGGTCGCCAGCAAGGTCTAGTGGAGCTAGGGGACACGCGGCGGTGTCGGGTTGGTCGGAGTGCTGGGCGGTGGCAGATCAACGTGGTGATGGGACGTGGTGGCACAATCATCGTCGTCAGGGTCAGGGAGCGGTGACGACATGCGATAGGGAGAATTGGACAACCCGGCATGGTCGGTTGCTTCATCTCGAGGTGATGAGGCAATGGCCGGCGCGGTGTGGGGTCCCTAGGCGATCGAGGTAGTTGCCATCCTTGGCTCCATCTCGGTTGCGAGGCATTTGGTGGGGTGACAGCGCACTGGACGTGGTGGTGGATCGACGAGACATGGCGGTGGGCTCGGCGACTGGCGGATGGGACGCCAACAGGGACGTGGGGTCCCGAGGTTCCCTTTCCCTGGATTCCCAAGGTCACGACGCGGCTGGCGAGGGTGAACAAATGGGTGCGGCCAAGGTTTGCACCGAAGAGAGGCGGCGGATGGGACCGCGGTTGGTTGGCATTTTTCCAAACAGGGTAAGGACATCCTGAGCTGGAAAAAGGAAAGATGGGGAGATGAGGAAAAAGAGAAAAAAAGGAGGGCCTAACTATAAAAATCCAGCAGATTTAGAGAATAAAGAATAAATTATTTTAGAGAATTTTGTATAGCACAACTATTTTAGAAATGGATTCACAATATTAGAAATAACTCAATTTTTATTTATTAAATTATTTAGATTTATTTTTATGGACTTAAATGATTTATAGATCTCAACTTATTTGGGAAAACCCTAAACCTATTTATTAAGAGATTTTCATTATTGACCTAAACAATTTACAATTAAGCATAAAGAGATAAATTGAGGAACATCAGCATGATGCAATTTTAAATAAAATTTTTTTGATGGCTCGTGTTTTTGGGTTATAAATTATTGTTCGAAATTTTGGGTGTTACAAAACTGTTACTCCTCCTATTATACAAACTAGAGTTGGCGGATCCGACTTGAACTCCTCCGAACTAAACTACCGAACTCTCAAAATGATGGAAGGATGAGTGGACAAGTGGATGATTTCTCCAGGCAAAATGACCACCTATTTATAGTGAAATGGAGTGGACGAGGGACATTTGTAGGTAGTGGAGAACAGGCGGTGGCCGGCCGATCCATGCAGGAGGGGGCCAACCAGCTAGGTGGGACCGGCCAACCACGTGGGTGGCTGGCTAACCGTTCCTAGGTTGGTTTCCCCCTCTAACGGCTTGGATCATCTCCTAATGGCGGTTTCTAGCCTTGGATGCTTCGGCATTGGCAGTTGTGACAATTGGAAGTCAGATGGAGCGAAGTAGGCTTGGCCAGCCATTGGTGGGCCTACCAACCCCCTTGGTAGGTCAGTCGGCCCCTTATGTTGGTCAGTCTCTCCGCCTAGAGGTAGGCCAAGCCAGGGAGGTGGCCGGCTGGCCTGGCTTGACCTCCTATGGTGTGTTTGGTTTGTGGACTAGGTGGAATGGGTTGGACCTAATAGGGAATATTCCTCTCAAATTCGGGATAGATCGATCCGGCCAAAACGGCCAGACCGCGCCGACCCACTTCTCGCGGGAGCGGCGACGGCGCAGGAGCTCCTCCTAGACCGGCGACGCGGCGCAGGGAGCGGCGACAACGGGCGACGGGGCAGGGACCGGCGGGTGACGGCGCAGGGACTGGCAACGGCGGGCGATAGTGCAGGGAGCAACGGCGGGTGACGGGGCGATGGCGGGCGACGGGGCGACGGTGGGTGACGTGGTAGGGAGCAGCGACGGCGGGTGACGGCGCAGGGACCGGCGACGGCAGGCGACGGGGTGATGGCGCAGGGAGCTCCTCCTGGACCGGCCACGTCCATCCTAGCATCATCCTTCCATCCAAACAGGTGATAGGATCACTCCATCCCCTTCTATTCCTCCAACTAAACAAAAAACAGAGTTCATTCCATCCCTCCAACCAAACAAAAACTGGGATCAACCCATCCCAAAAAATAGGAATGGATCTAACCCATCCCACTTCGTTCTCAAACCAAACACATCCCTAGCTGCCTTGCCCAAGTGAAGGGGTCAGCTGGCCTCCCTACCTTGGTCGGTCGGCTGGACCCTCTGGCCTGATCCATCCATCTTGCTCCAAAACTTCATGCATTTACCTTTTATTTGATAGACACATCCAAAATAACTTAGAAACAACAAAAATAGTGGAAATATATTAGTTTAAAACAAATTGATGCATTGAACAACAAATTTACCCATTTATTTAATGAGAGTTAGGATCATAATGATATTTAACCACCGCTGACATCCATGTTCTCTGCCTACATTGTATTTAGAATTTTTATATTGGAGCGCACATACAAGTACATGCATGGTACTTCTGGCATTGATAAGTACTCACAAAATTTATTCATATCTTTGATGGACTATCAGTTGGTCATCAAGTGGAGGTTGACACAACCGATTATTATTACTAATGGATTTCCTTTAAGTTTTTCAAAGGAGTATTAGGTCCTATTGTGATGATAATATTTGATGGCATCATGGGTTGATGGTCATCAAGTTAAAGGCATCATGATGTGTCGATGAGGATGGAGTTAAGCTCCTGATGAGAAGATAGTCTTAATGGAGGTTGATCAAGACGCTGGCATGAAACATTCAATTGGTTGATCACAAGTGTCGATGAGAAATATAGAATTAACCGCCAATTCGATAGGTGCATGTCAAAAGTACAATTCTTCATGATCTTTTTCCGGTCTTAGTGTTTGGAGTAGAGACCATGTTGCCATATAGGCGATGTACTATTAAGAGGGGTCAATAAGTAGTAGCATGGTTTGACCTGTGTGCAAATTGCTTAATCTCAACTGCATAATCGTTTGTTTAGGCATACACATTAAGGTTTTGTCAAGTTAGACTAAGGAATCCGAGTTGGATCTCGATCCTTTGGAGACTCAACTAGGGCCTTTGATATGCATGTGCTAAGACTTATTTAGAGGTTGTCTACAATTAGTAAACCAACAATAATATCTTAAATACCTTGGATTGTTTATTTAATGGTGGAGGATTATGAACCCGCAATGCACTCAAGGATTTATACAGGTTCGGGTCCGCCTAGATTAATAACCCTAAAGTTTTGTTGGGATGTATATATATCTGGATGTGAATGATACGAAATATGGAGTACGGAATTGTATGGATCTAAACCCTATCGAGAAATCCGGCCATTGAGCACTAGAACTAATCCGTGTGACTTCCATCGAGGGGTTGTCAAGGAGAGTTTTGGCTAGGGCTTGATCAATCCTTACTCAATCAGGGTGAGTAAGGAGGTTTGATGATAGACACATGCAGAAATTTGTTCCCTCCCCATCCAGTTTAGTAATTGGTGGGCTATGTAAGGAGATGAGTTAGCTCAGTTTGATGGTTGAGCCCATTATGCAGAATTGAGCTTGTGTAAGCACTCTTCTCTCCTGTAGTCCATTAAAACCAGGTCCTTGGGGGGGGGGGGGGGGGGGGGGTTTGGGGGGGTATTATTTTTGGCTGGTTTTGATAGTTGAGTGGTGTAATATCCGATTTTATAGTTAAGGGATATTTTACATAGAAACTCAATAGTTAATGGGTGTAATATGGACTTAATGAGTTGCAGCCATGGCGCATGGTTTTTAATGAGAAAGAGGGGGTTTGTTTGCTTACCTATAAGGACCAGCATGGAGTGTCATAATCATCCGTAGCATGTAGGAGAAACAAAACTTAGCCGGAGTTTGCTGCACCGGAAGGGAAAGAGAGAGAGGAATAAAATGGGGCAAAAGGTTTGTGTCGAGACACCTAGGATTAGGAACTGGTTTAGGTTTTCAATAGAAATTGAGCCCGTGTTCGCTGATTCTAAAAGAAAGCCATGGTTAAGGGCAGCAAATGGTTGGCAATTAAGGAGTGACTTTGTTTTCAGATCGAGTGTCAGATCACGCGACTCTTGTTGGACATCTGGACAAAAGCATTATCCCAAATTTTAGTTAAAACTGAGCAAAATTTGAGAAGCCCCAAACGTGCGGTGGAGCCATAGTTGCAGACTTAACTCATTCCGGTTAAAACCTAGGTGCCCATAATATTACGCGCAGACGGGTACAGTTTAATCGTATATTGTGCCTACGAAGTGATCTGTGTGTCTTGTATGTAATGGAAAGAAAACATATAGTGCTTCTGCTCGGTCGCCTTATCTAAGATGAAAAACCGACCTCATCTCTTTGTCTCTCAGTGGATGCAAGTAATATACGCCTCTCTGTATCCCTTTCTTCTTGCAATTAGTACAAGCCTCTCTCTATCTCTATGCGTGCAAGTAGTCTCCCTAAACAAGGATAACGCTCTATTAGCAAGTTTTAAATGATTTTTCTCCTAAAATATTTATCTGATATGTGGTCTAATCACGTCATTATATTCATTGCAATTAAATATTTACAGATGTGTATATTTTGTTAAAAATATATATATGTTTTAACCATTAAAATTCGATATTTTATGCATAAGAGAGAAAATTTTTCAACTTGATTTTACTTTACTGTGTTTCACATTTCCTTTCAAATGTTTCAATTCCTTTCAAATGTTTCAATGAATAATTTTTTTTTGTTTCACAATGTATAGTTCAATGCAAGAATTATCTGCTGCTTAGTTACAGAACCTACCAATATCAAAGCTTCATGGGCCATTCCAGGAACAAGAACAACCCAGCCAGATGGATCCAAGTACTTCTCGATTTGCTTTTCAGAAGTACTGTCCAAAGTTTGGATACCTGGGAAACCCGACTTATATAAAAAGTTAGGCTCAGAATAATTAGATTGATTACTACTCCAGAAAACCACAACTTCGAGATTGTACAGAAATCATTAGAGAAGGATTACCCAGCACCAATTTCTGCCTCTGAGTAAGTTCACACCGTTGTCTGCTTTTCTAAGGGCTTTCCCAACAAACCTATTAACAAGACAGCCACACAGAATCTCAGTTCGAAACATAACCAAACAAGACGAAAAGTCTGATTGCAAAACTTGTATGGTCAAACATCATAAAGAAAATATAAATCTTTAGGAATGGCCATCTGGTTTTCCATACTTGGAGGGAACTGCTTATATGCCACTGAAAATGTCGCATCCCAGAAATGCCACTGAAATTTTGTTCTTCCATTTTTACCACTGCTTTTTTAATTCATTCCTGAAATTGTAATTGATGTTAATGTTGTGAGGGATCAGCTCAGTTGACATGCCAGTTTTTGTTCTGACATGGCAGTCCTACTTTGCCTTCCTCAACATGTGAAAATAGATTGACAATAACCGTAGATACCCATTCACCAGGTTATTCCATCTTAAGTTTTATCCTTCTCAGGTGGTCGGCAACCTTTGGAAAAGTGAAGTGCAGAGGTGGTAGGCAGCGTGCAGGATGGAGCTCACACATGACAGGGGTGTGAGCCAGAGCTCACACTTGTTTTTTAGATAATGGACAGGGCTCACACTTGAGAGGGTTTGGGGCTTGAGGAGGATATGTGTGTTGCCATAATGGCAGCCACCCGCAGAACCAGGCTGTGTTCAGGAGACACACCAGCTGATTAGACTATGTGTTTACATTTGTTGGATAATAATATATGACAACATTGTATCTTCATATTTGTTTCATTCAACTGCATGCATGCTGTTGTGTGCATGCTGATCAGGATATTGCATGCATGCACCAGCACATCAAGAAGACGTTCAGGAATGCAAACAGAGCACACACTTGTCTTATTCTTCTCTGATATTTTTAACAAATTTCTGGAACATGTGTTAGTTTTAAAACAGTGGGATAAATGTGATCAATAAACCTAACATGCTGGCAGTACAGGAAAATCAGACTTCCCTAGCTTGCACACAAGGGTAAAATTGGCATTTTCCACTCTTTCACAACAAGACTTCACACCGTTTGGTCAAAAGTCGCATTTTCAGGCAAGGATTAAAACCTCTTGTGGGCTACCAGTTCTATCTTGTTATACTAAAGAGAAGTGGCAAATAAATAAGCAAAATTTCAGTGGCATATCTAGGACAGGACAAATTTTCGATGGCACTCCACTAAGGAATTTTCCATAGGAAGGTTTGGTTTGAGTCTGAAGCAGATTATGATAATCGCATTCAGTTTATTAAAATGCTTTTAATTTTTCTTGTCCATCTAGCTACTTTTTTCTTAATCAAGTTGCAAATGGATATATTTTTCCAGACCATTTGATATGAAATGTGACAATAATTGAGAAAAAATGATTTATCTAACTTAAACCTGACTTAGCAAGCAGTAGATACTTAACATCTATTACACAACGGTTTCATTTTTTAAAAGAGCAAATCATATATAAGAACTAAGCCTGAGTCAAGAAATAAGAAGGGCACATAGTTGTCTACCATTTAACATTTTTGCACTTATGGTCATTGGCTCAATCTACTCTGGATTCAGTAAATACACTCACCATAACTTTTTCAGGGAATATAGAAAGAAGTGCTTCAGAGTACTCTTCCATTAATCTTCATGCTCTATCCAGTGTAGCATTAAGTCTTAGTGCCCAAATATATTTTTCCCATCTTCACAGCCTACATAATGACAAGAAACGCTTTCAGGATATTTCTCAGTCCTGACTACAATAAAAGGTATTTAGGCATGGGCATTTACAATAGATAAGACATTAGATAGATATTAAAGAAGAAAACGGTACCTTCACTTTCAGATAGACCTTTTTACTTCCAAGATAGCCATTCACTATGGCAATACATTCATCCATTTTCCAACCTGGAAGGCTAACTTGATTGATGCCAATGACAAAGGCATCAAGAGTAGTATCCCATAACATCCAGGGGCGGATACAAGCCTAGGGCAATTAGGGCTTGAGCCATAGGCTTGCCTCCTTAATTTCTTGTAAATCCATTCAAAAAAATCATGGAAAATTTGAAGACTCAACAAATTACATTGGTTGACCCTAGGCTTCACAGTAATGAGCAATGAATCCATCTTAACAATGAATTGATCCCAGACCAGTACTACCTGCTCCTCTATTGAAATAGATACTAAGTAACAAACATCAGCATGAGATTTACACTATATTATCAATTGCCAAAACATAGAAACAACAAGGACATGATGCAGGGCAAGGTGACAAAAATTCATATTTTCTAAGTTTATTTGATTTTGTTATGTTAGGTAACCAGAGCACAGGAGGGCCTGAATCATTGATAATTGAGAGTGGCCCCTGGTAGAGCGTTAACTCGCAACTTCAATGCAATGGAATATAATGAATTGATGGTCGCACATATAAAGAAAAATTCTTTTGGGTGGAATAAGTTGCAACAACCAACAAAAATTAGAGTCAAACGGTGTAGCAGAAAAGCTAAAAGGATAAAAAAAACAAGGATTGATCTTACTCAATGGCCACGCAAGGTTTCGAGGCTTGCTCCCATCAGAACCCTCGCTAGAGTTGGGAGTGAATAAAACTACAAAAACCTCCTTCCTTGCTTGTGTCTGATGAATTGGTTGCTACATCAAAAGTATCTGATAGAGAAGGTCCAGGAGCTGCTGGAATGCAGGTTTGCTTCCCTAAGAAAGCATACATAGTATTAACTTCAAAAGAAACGTCTCTCTGAGAAACACTTCTATGTCACTGAAACTGAGAATGTGTAATTATGGGAAACTAAGTGAGGTAGTTCAAGGAGTGTATGGCCCTGTCACAAGCTGGACAAAGAAATTTCAAATTTTATTCTTGCTTGCTGTGCATATTAGGGAAATCACACATAATAAAAATTCATTAACTATTGTATAATCAAACACACAAATTTAGAAACAGAGAACATATGTATGGTGGTCATGGGAAAGAAAATAACTTCATCAGTTGATTTATAAAATATCAGATGTAAATAGCTTAAACATCAGAATGAACCATCATTCATAACAAACCATTTTAATACTAGGCAATACATACGAATTAGGCACCATCCTATTCAGGCTATCTAGTCCACAAGGACGACGTCAACGTAACCCACACACTATTCAGCCTCATCCAGCAAAGATAAACTTGCTTCTTGACGACAGGAGGATAAGATGTGAAATTTCCATCTTGGTGAGCAGGAGGACAAAATGAGAAACTTCCATTTTGGTGGGCAGGAGGACCAAAGGTCACTGGCGTACAGAAGCATTCACTGATAACCTCCAAGAAGTGGAAACTGAAAGTATCCATCCGAAGTAGCCGGTCGATACGCTCAGGATATGTCTCGGTTGGGACTGGTCCGCCGAGGGGGCACGCCACGCTGAGGACACCGAGCGCCTTAATCAACTTTTGGCCAGCGGAAGCTATATCTTTGCACGGTTTGTGAATAGACGTGTGAACAGCCAGGTTTGGGATTGCACAGAATGTCTTCTCCATCGCAACCAGGAGGTCTCTAAGCTCTGCGTATCGGACCTCCCCCTTCCCCATTGAGTATAGAGCTCGAAGAAGAGCTTCTGCAACTGCTACCGGTGGTTCATCCTTGACATCCTCCATGGAGGCCAGAAGGGCAGTCGCTGCAGCCTCCAGGCAGCCTTCCTCGACGCACAGAGAAGGGGGCGGTTCGTCATCAACCTCAGCATTGGGATGACGGCCGATCAGAGGATACTAATGCCATACGGCACCAGCCAAGCGGATGCGGATTTTCTGGACGCCGTTGTACAAGTCCTCCAGCGAGTTGTACAGCCTCAGCCCTCTCTTCAGCCTGTCCTCCGCGTGACGAGCACCCAGCCGTTCTTGTTCGCCACCTTAAGCACTGGATCCAATTCTGTGAGTCGGTAGAGCATGGGGATCGATACCTCCACTCTGATGTGGACGCCCAAGAACTCGCGGGCGACAGCTTCTGCTTCCTCAATGGACCGAACGGTGCGGATTTCCTCCCCGATGCGCACTACCTCCGGGGGGAGTCTGGCCTCCCAGGCTCGGGGGATATGGTCAGAATGTTCACATCCATGGCGACGTGCGGCGGCCGCGGCCGGTCGGAGGAAGAGGTGTCAGGACTAGCAGATCTAGGGCAGCCGACGGCGGGGATGTCGTGTGAGGGAGCTATACATCTTAGGGCGAGCTGGGGCCTGGGACGGGAGAAGGGAGGAGGCGGCGCCGTCGAACCGGCGTAGTGGACTGCAGAGTGGGGGAATTTTTACTGTTACTAATTTAATTTTTTTTTTAAATTTATAAAACTAATTTTTGATTTGGGTCATTTGCAAAACTAATCTCTTGCCGCCCTGGGCCACGGCGGTTTTTAAAAACCGCCGTGGCCCAGGGCGGCGAATGGCACCCCGTCACCCGGGGCTAACGGCGCCGGCCGCCGTTAGCCCCGGGGAGGCCACGTGGATTCGCCGCCCTGGGGGACGGCGGCGAATGCCTTCACCGCCGTCCCCCAGGGCGGGTTATAGCCATTCGCCGCCCTGGGGGAGGGCGGTTTTTTGCCCTCCCCTATAAAATCCCTTCCTGCAGTCACCGCGCGTCATTTCTCCCTTTCGCCTCCAGCGTTCGTCCAATAGAGCTGAGGGAAAGGAGGAGAAGTACAGCGGCGAAGCCCTCACAGATTTTTTAGCCGAATCCAGGTATTTTTTTGATCTCCCTCTGTTATGTAGTCAATTTTTTAGACAAATGTTAATTAGTAGTAGACTTGTAGTGTAATATCCGATATAGTATGAAAATATTAGCGGTTTGGCATAACCATCGTTAGTGTTAAATTTATTTGGCCGTACTAGAAGAACATAGCGGAGAGGTAGTAAATTGTAGATATTTTAAAAATAAATATGCTCCGCCATGGCCATCGTTGGTATACGTCATTTTGACACGTTAGATAAACCTAGCGTATAACTTTATTAGCGCCGCTGGGTCAGTTTGTAAAATATAGAAACGGTAATGGTTTGACTCATACGTATAGCCTTTTTATGGAACGAATATTGATCAGTACAGATTAATAAAATCTTTTTTGTGAACAGAAATGGCAAATAGAGTTGTATTCGCGATATATCACGGTGAAGGAAATGTCAGACAAGGACAATATGGGGGTAGATTTATCGGAGTTCAACGTAGCACAAAAGGGAATTATAGCTCCAGCTGAGAGAAGTTTTCCTGGAGTTTACAATTGGTTAATGAGGGGATTCGGAGTAGATCCTCAAGTAAATGCAATTACGGTGTACGCACTGGTTAGCTGGGCTGTGGAAGGTTTTTTGTGGGAATTGATGCCAATAGATTCAACGGCCAGCTGGGTATTTTTTGTGGAGAGTGCACTGCAGCGAGGATGGACACCGAGCATCCTAGTGGTAGTGCATGACGTGGTCAGCATTGATCAGGCTGGTCCGAGTACAGCGGAAGGGCCCGATGAAACAGGGGAGCAAAATGAGGCAGAAGACGAGGGTGCCGGAGAGGAAGGAGGCCAAGAAGACATGGGACTGGGGGGTTTGCAGATGAAGGGGAGAGACACTCAGGTCTAGTACAGGAGATGGAAATTGAAGACTCAGAACCTGAGCATATGGAGGATGATGATTGTTCGGAGGACGATGTACACCCGGCAGAATGGGACAATGAGGACTTCTCCGAACTCGTTGTCTCAGAGGGGCACACCGTGGCATGGGAGTATCGGCAGAATGAAGTGGTGCAAGGCGCTAGATACGCCGAAAAAGCACAGTTGACAGAGGCTGTGAAGATGTGGGCCGTGTCATTTGGGAGGGAGTTCTGGGTATCAAAGTCCACAAGATCGGTGTACGAAGTGAAATGTTCAAGTTCAAGCGATGGGTGTCCATGGAGGATGTACGCATCCAGGAAGAAATATGACGACTGTTGGTCCGTGTCAATCGTGACGGAGCACAACTGCCATCTTCCGGGTGTTCAGAAGTACCACAAGAACATATCATCTGCATTCATCGCTTCAGAGCTGTATTATGCTGTTGTGGAGAACCTCCGGTTCGAGCCCAAGTCAATTATCAGGCGCATCGAGGAGAAGTACAAGTACACCATTACATATGCAGGGGCCAGTACGTCGTGGGGAGCAGGTCCTTCTGGTACCGCCGGAGGATCGAGGTCGGCAGCCTCCACGATCGGGCGAGGATTGTCAGGTACGTCAGGATTGAACCTATTCTACATAACTAACTGCACTTTTTATGCGGCTAACGCGAGATTTTCTTTACCAAACCCACGCAGCGGATCTCACCTCCACCTGGGGGACACTGGGCGGGGATCTGCCCCGAGCACCTCTGCTTGGATCTCTACCGAGGACGACCTCCTTCCGGAGCAGGACGTGATCGGGTCGTCACAGCTCGGAGGTGCACCGCACACACAGCCGCACGACGCCGGTGCTTCCCCTGCTGCTCAGGCGGTCCGAGCCACCCGTGGGGTATCGGCGGACCGCCTGACGTACTCGCGCGGGCACGTGCGAGCGCAGCCTAGGAGGACGAGGAGGCGTATGACCTAGGGGCTATTGTTGTATTTATTTATTTATAGGTCTCGCATTACTTGTTTAAATTTGTCATGTCCATATTCACCTCCTGTAGACTCGATCCCATCCTTCAGATACATTGTACTGCTAACAATGTAGTCTCGCTTGTTGTATTTCGTACTATGGGTGTCGCATTCATCATGCCGCAATGCGAATGGCTCGCATCTACCTAATATCATGTCATTAAAACGGACCGGCCTATTACCATGTCATTAATTAAGTTTTACCAGAAATAAACTTGAAAAAATGATCAGCACGATTTTACAAACCAACGCCCACCATCGTCGGATTATAAAAAAAAACTTTCAAAAACATACCCTAAACCACAATTAAAACTAAATTTTGTTAAGCATGTAGGCGAAAGACGGGGAGGAGTGGATTGCGAGTGCCAATCCAGACATACGAGGAGTGGAATGCGAGTGGCGATCCGGGAATACCCTCAGTTTGACAAGTTCTTTTCACGACGTGAACAATATATGATATTTGGTTTTTTTTAAACATCGACTCAATAAATGCAATGGCACAATAAATAGAATTTAAGAATTTAATTTTGACAAATAAATTTTCAAAAATTTTGGGGTTAAAAATTAGCAACAAAATTTTCAAATTTGGTAATTTGCAAATGGCTCCAGGGGGCCGAGGCCTGGGCTGGGCAATGGTCCGATCGGGAGGGAACGGTCCGATCGGACGATTCGGACGGTCCGATATCTAATCGGACGGTCCGATCCCTGTGCGGACGATCCAATCCGAGGATTCGGACCGTCCGATCGCTGTGCGGACGGTCCAGTGCATTTGCCGCCCTGGGGGACGGCGGCGAATGCCCCCAGGGGGCCGAATGCATGCAATCATGCATTCGGCCCCCTGGGGGCATTCGCCGCCGTCCCCCAGGGCGGCGAATCCACGTGGCCTCCCTGGGGCTAACGGCGGCCGGCGCCGTTAGCCCCGGGTGACGGGGATGCCATTCGCCGCCAGAATGCAATTTTGCATTCGGCCCCCTGGGGGCATTCGCCGCCGTCCCCCAGGGCGGCGAATCCACGTGGCCTCCCGGCGCCGTTAGCCCCGGGTGACGGGGATGCCATTCGCCGCCCTGGGCCACGGCGGTTTTTAAATACCGCCGTGGCCCAGGGCGGCAAAAGGTTAGTTTTGCAAATGACCCAAATCGAAAATTAGTTTTGTAAATTAAAAAAAAATTAAATTAGTAACAGTAAAAATTCGCAGAGTGGGAGTGGGTGGCTACGATGCGGTATGGGTCGATGTAAGACCTAGTGAAGCGTGGGTTGGGCCTCTGACCCATTGGAGAGGCCTTTTCTGTTTTGGAGCCGGCCCAATTACCCATTGGACCACCAAACTAAGTTTGTGGGACGGATGGGCCAACGAGTCCGGTGGGTTGGCCCAGACCACGCTATCCCTACCTGTATAGAGCTATAGTATAGATGCAGCACCGGAGATCCGTTCGAGCATTCAACTGCTTAAGTCCCAACTAAAATTGCACAATTCCATGGCCATGGCGTCTTCTGCTTTACCATGGTAATTAGAAAAACTACTGGAGGTCATCTGCATTGCCATGAAGGGCATAGTCTTCAGCCGTGCCGATGTGTATCCGCTGCCGGGGCAGTGCCTGGAGCATGGTAAAAAAAAAATGGGGACCGGTGGTCACCCGCTCAGGCTGTCGTTCACCAGGGGTAGAGAGAGTACAGGGATATGGGTGTACACATGTACACCCAGAGATTATTCGGTTATTTCTAAAGCCTAGACATTATAAAACATCTACAGGTTTGACTTAAGCAGCGCTAAGCATAAACCTAAAAAGTTCTATTAAGCATCAGATATAGAGTACTTATTAGCTGGTTTTTGTTATCTAGGGTTGATGAAGAATAACATACAAATAATAAGGTTATAATAAGAAATATAGATACGGCTAAGTAAAACAGTGATAAACACAGGGATTTAATAAAGTAAAATACAATAATTTAAATCAAAATAATTTTACAAACATTAGTTTAGCAATATCAAAGATGGCAACTTGTTAATTGTTATGTAGCAAACTATAGGCCACTGGCCTTTTGCTGTACTTGGTGGCTTGTAGCCTCCTGTTCCTGTACGAAGTAACTTATATACACTGTTAGGCTCATGTACTATTGAACTGAAATGGTTATTGGTGAACTTGGTTGAATTAGACACACTACAGTTAAATTTACATCTCAACTTCTCATTTGCATGTGCTCTTTATTTCTGCTAAATTGGATGCACTATTTAACTTAATTTGACTATCACTTTGTCATACATATGTCACTACGATCAGTGCATTGTTTATTTGTTTTATTTGATGTGGGTCACCCGTAGATATATTTTACCCATGTGGGTATGGGCTTGGGAAAAATTTGTACCCGTACGTGTGTTTGGAGTAGTGAAACCCAACGGGTATAGACCCGTTGCCATCTATAAGAAATATGCTCAAGGAATTAGTATGACTTTCCTTGCTCACAACCCACGTCTTAGCAATCAACCTCGAGAAACAGCGGGCCTTCCGGATCTACAGCGTCTACACGACAAACACAAAGAAAAAGGCTTTTATCCTAAGAAATCCACATAAATAGCAGTAACTAAGCACATAAATGGGCTTTTGACATTTCAAGGAAAAATTAGATACTTGTACGGGTCAATTCCGAGTTTGAACGGTCGAGATACGGCCGATTGAAGTTTACATGTAATTTAAATGGAGATTTACCAATTTCTTGAATTATTTTTCTAAACAAAATCCTTTTATTGCATCAACAAGGGGTAGTTGGCATCGGTGCCGACACGTGGGCCCCACACGTCAGCCTCTCGGGCGGCTAACAAACGGGCCCCGTGGCCAGCTCTGCTGGCGCGTGTGTTGACACGGCTGCCACATGGCGGCCACCATCGGCACCTAGCAACCAGGAGCAGCACCCGCACCGTGATGGTCACCGCCGGCGACCATCGGCACGGCAGCGGCGTCGTGGGCAAGGGAGAGCGAAGAGAGGGCAACGCGATGATCCTCACCACGATGAATGCGACGGGGAGCTACGAGGACCACGTTGGTGACAAGGAAGATGCGGTGAAGGGGTTTGGGTTCATCATGGCGTTGGTGTTCCAGCGGGCGACGAGCTCGATGGAGGTGTGGCCAGGTTGCGAGAGGTCGAGGCGAAGCCGACGATGGCCTTGCCGAGTATCACACCCTAGAACTCGTTTAATTATCAAATCATATAATAATGAATCTTTAGAAATGAATTAAAAATAGCAAGGAAAGCTTTAGTAAAAATCCATGCAAATCTTCAACATAAAAATGGGCTAGATAAAATTTTATTAAATTCTTTGCTTATTCATCTAGCTCCTGGATTTTTCTAGGAATTAATTGATCAAGGAAAGTATTTTTAATAAATAAAAGAACATTTCAGTGAATTTTTAAAATTAAAAATCCTTTTAAATCTCTTTCGGGGCCAGTGGGCCGAATCCAGCCTACCATTTCTCCCTCCCCTGCATGCGCGCTATGCCGGCCTGGCCTCTCTCCTCTCCGTCTCGCTCGCATGACCTTGGCCTAGTCGGCCCACCTTTTTCGCCAGCGTTGTGGCCTGCCGAGCCAGCCCGTTTGCGCCTCTCTTCCTGCAGGCAGGTGGGCCCCACCGGTCAACATTGTCGTCGACTCAGCATAGCAGTCCTGTTCCTCCCCGACTCGGCCGCCACGAAATCCTCCCAAATCCAGTCATTTCGCACACGTTTTCTCCAAATTTGTTAGAGGGAAATCTTTTGTTTATCCTCCTCCGCCGATCCCCCATGGCTGTGTTTTGAGCTCGGATGGAAACCAACGGAGACCCTCGCGCTGCCGCCGCAATCCCGCCATATCTAGGGCAGATTGTTCCCCTTGGGCTATAAATATAGAGCCCCCGCCCTCCGCCGCCTAACTCTAGCCCCTCCCAAGCTCACCATGACGCCTAGCACCGCCCTCGCCATGAGATTGAGCGTTGCCATTGTCTGCCGCCCGTAGTCGCCGCTCGCCGTCGTTCCAAGCTTTGTTGGACCTCGCAGTCGCCATCGTCGGGACCGCAAGGAGGAGACGAACCTTGGCCGCCACTTCCTTGCCACCGGAGACCGCCGGAGCACCGCCGTCGACGCTGACCCGATCCGCTGTCGCTTGAAGCTCGTCGCTGGTCACTGTTAGTCGTCACCTGTCATCGCACCGTTGCTCGGTGAGTTCTCCTCATCGCATTCTATCTCCCGGTGCCATCCGTTAGCGCCACCATGCCTTGGATCACTAGCGACCCTCGGATTCTATGCCGCCACACCGCCAGTTGGTCCATGTGACCACCCCGTCAGTGCCGCGTCACGCTCCGTCCGCCGTGGCCGCTTCGTCAGCACTACGTGGCAGCCCCACCCTCAGATCCGATCAGGATCAATCTCAGCCGTTGGTTTTAAATCCGATCCATCCCGTCCATCCGTTCCCGTGTGCCATTTCGGTGGACACGATCCATGGTGAACCCTCCCCTCCTCTCTCTCTGCCACATGGGGCCCACGTGTCAAAGGCCGGTTGGCCCTCTCTCCCTTAGGGCTAACGTCATAAATCTTTAATTAATTTCTGTTAATGCAATAAATAGGTTAAAATTCTAAAATTCATAACTAATTGATCCGAACTCCGTTGGGGTGATTCGACTTACAAAATTCTTTAGAAATCAAGATCTATCCAAAAATATAATTTTGTTCTGTTGATGTGTTCTTATGTACTATTTTTGGTCGTTTTGTTATTCGTCTATAGCCATCGACTGTCGATGTTTTGTATCGACAATAATGAATATGGGGCTATGCGTTGGACCGAAAGACCGATGGTGGCACAAGTCAAGGAGATTTATACTGGTTGAAGCCCTCAGGGTGAGGTGATACCCTAGTCTAGCCCGGCGGAATGGAACTCGCCAAGTTGTATTGCTCACAATGACTTGTGTCGGGTGATTGTGGTTGTGTGTTGATTTGACGATCTAAGAGGCTATGGCCTTGAGAGGGCTCCCTGCCCGCCTATATGACAAGGGGGTAGGATTACATGGTAGAGAAACTCAGTCGGATACGACCTAGAGTTCCCTTATTAGAGATTACAATAGCCGGCTAGGATTCTATGCCTTTCCTTGTCATGCAAGATAACATGAGGCCAAATTCTACTCTATCCCTAATTACATTGGCTGGCCCACTGTCACGCTTGGAATTTCCATCCAAAATTCCAAACGCTTTCATGTATATTTAACCCTCGTCCAGGAATCAGCTGAGGCACACAATAATAATGTTGATAACAAAGTACAAGTCTTTAACTAATAAAGAAACAAGTGTATAATTATTACAGAGGCAGATGGAACCTCTCAACCAATAAAAATCTAAGCAACGGAATATAACTAGGGAAGACGATGACTCCAAACTCCACAAGCAGCTCGACCCGGACTCAGCCTAGTCCTCCAGATCACCTTCATCACTGTAGAACTCCTTCTCTGATGATTGGTTATAGCAAGGTGAGTAGATGGAATACTCAACAAGCCACACAACAAGTATGCAAGTACACAGGAAAAACAAAAGATGACATAATAGGGCTAAATTGCATAAAGAGCATTTAAGAGAGTAATAAAACATTTGGACAATTAAACCATAATAACTCAACACTGTACAACCCAACCTGGCTGTATAGGCCCAAACCACTCCAAACCCAGAGTTACCATATCACCATCAATTACCACATTATCAACCATTAAATGATAAGTGAGACTAATCACGAAAAACATTATTAGGCTCGCCCATAACCACGGGCATGACTATTTGAACAGTTTTACTCTAGCCAGAGGTGTACCAATTTACCCACAAGACACAACTCTACAACATGTCACCGTGCGCCTCAATACCACCATGGTACCTCGGAAAGGAGTTGTGGCAGGACCCTTCGCATAACATGCCTAACAGAGTGGCCACCGGCCAAGTCCCCAGTAGAGGTGGCCCAACCTCTAGGCTAGAGGAACTCTTGGCTCCCAAAATATGGACTTATTGGCACTGCCACTGTGAATTTATTGACACTACCACCTATCAACTAAACACACCATGGTGCCTCTTGTTGGGACATGCTACACTACAAGTCCAGCCGTTGCCCATGCTGGCTTGTGGTTAGTATGGTAAATGCTTCACAACAGTAGCTCGCGAACCGGTCCTTAATTGTCATAGCACCACTAACATCATCATCATTCCATGTGCTCACAACCCACCTTTAGTCAAGTTTTAGTTGGACAATTATTAATTACCAATTAGTCCAGCACGACGAACCGTCACGGACTAACATTAATCAACCACAATTAATCATAGTTGAAGCATTAGTTATCCCATCAGTTATTCTAGGGTTTCTAAGCATGGCTAAGAAGAGCTAATCAATTTAGCTAAAACAGCATATAGTTATAGCTAATTAAGTTATAACCACAACTATCAAAGGACAAGTAATCAAGACAAAAGGGCCATAATAGGGTATATAGGATTATCCCTCCCGATGACATTCGAAAATAAATGCACATTTGAAATAAAACAATAGCTTAAATCATCGGATCAACATGCTCAAAGGGTATTGGGTCTGTGTGACTTGCCTTGCTGCTCTACAAAGTCTTCTGAACCTTCCTCAGCGTAAACGTTCTCTTCCGGAATGTCAGAAACTAAAGGCAATTAACAAAATCAACAAAAACAGTACATAAGCACAGAGAAACAACACATGTGGATATTTTTAATGGATAGATCTTGATTTTTAAAGAATTTTGAGACTTGAACAACCTCAAACCGAGTTTGTATGAATTAGTTATGAATTTTAGAAGATTAAGCCGATTTAAACCATATACAGAAATTGATTAAAGGATTATGACGCAATATTGAATTAATTTTGAATAAGAAAAGGGGCTTTATTGCGTCACATTGGTTTGGTCCACCGTAGACCAGGTTCACTGAGATGGTCTACGAGAATCGACGGTCAAGATTAAAGATGAATACTAGATCAGGATCGGATGGCCGAGATTGATCCCGATCTGGGGTCCCGGATGGCTGCCACATGGCACCTAGCTGGCGGCCACGTAGGACAGAGGGGTGACGGGGTGGCTGACGTGGACCGGCTGGCGGCAACGGTGGCACGCCGGTGTTCCGAGGCATGGCGGCAACAGTGGAAGACACCACGATGT
This sequence comes from Oryza meyeriana var. granulata, assembly GCA_003991445.1. Taxonomy (NCBI): domain Eukaryota; kingdom Viridiplantae; phylum Streptophyta; class Magnoliopsida; order Poales; family Poaceae; genus Oryza; species Oryza meyeriana. The sequence continues at coordinate 118,746 of RYFJ01002643.1, read as the reverse complement.
CGAGCGCGAAGAGGCGAACCCACCTAGGGGTGGCGTGGCAAAGGATGATGACGGACGGCGACCGGCGACGAGGACAAAGCGGTGGTGCCTTCGGGTCTCCAGTGAGGATGGCATTCCGGTGGTGGACAGCGACCACGGACCAACGAACGTGATGCAGCTCCTTTGGGCGATCACAACGGTGGCGGCGATGTAGATCGACGGTGACTAAAGCGGCGGCGCGGCACGACTGAAGACGACGGTGGCGGCGGCGTTCGAAGCTTCCGGTGCTCGGGCCTTTGCGAGATGGTGGGCTAGGGCAAAGACGGTGGCAAAAAGAGGAGGGGACGGGGCACTTTATATGGCCCCAGGATGGGCGAAACCGAGGCGAACATGGCGGCTAGGGCAGCAGCAAACTTGGGCTCGACGGTTTCCAAAAAGAGCTTGAGTTCGAGCTCGATAAGACGCCGATTTTGCTCCAGTTTTTGAGGGGAAAGGTAGAGGAGGATGAGAGAAAGAAATCCCCTCAACCAATTTGGAAGAAGATCGAACGAGGGGGCCAGATTTCATGCAGGAACAGCGGCGGCTCAGACTCGACCTCGAGCCGGAGGTTGGGGATGACCCCGACAGGTGGGGTCCACCTATTGGCGGAAGAAAGAGAGAGAGAGAGGGAGAGAAAAGCGGGCTGCTGCTGGGCCTCCTAGCTGACGCGGCAAGGTGATGAGGGGGAAGGCACTAGGCTGAATTTGGCCCAGTGGCCAGGAGGGTATTTTCAAAAGGTTTTCTATTTTAATTATTCACTGAAATGCTATTTCATTTATTAAAAATGCATCCCTTGCTCAATTAATTCCCAAAAAAAATCCAAGGGCTAAGAGAACAAGTGAAATATTTAGTAAAATTTTATCTAGGCCATTCTTATATTGAAATTTGTTAAGGATTTTTATTATGGTTTCTCTTTAAGCTTTTAAATAATTTCTAGAAATGCATTACAAAATGTATTATTAAATTAAATGATTTTTAGGGTGTGACACCCACCTCCTATTGGGGTGACCGTATTTGCCTTGTATGAGGATACCTGTGGCCCATGGCATCCACAGTAGCCCTCGAGACCTTCATAGTTAAGTCACAGCTTGCTGCTGAGTGCTCTTCCTCTTCGGTGAAAAAATTCCCGAGTAACATTGTCCCAAGTACTCTTTGTCCGAGTGGCTTCCTTCCCGAGTACCATTGTTGTAGTTGGCAATGAGGCTATGAAGGGCTTCATGAAAATGAATAGTGTGCACTTAATAGACGCACCTATAAGGTGTAGCCCCGACTCTATGCTTAGTTGTGAAGCAACTAAATGTAAAGTCGGAAACTTGTAACCTTGAAATTATGAATATGGGGTACCGAATAGGTGCACCTTATAGGTGTAGCCTCCGACTCTGTGCTTAATTGTGAAGCAATGAAACATAGAGTCAAGAAATTTTTACCTTTAAGTCCTTCTCGAGTGATTACACCCTAGGGAATTTGATTTTTAGTCTTTTAAGACTGATAGGGGCAACCAGGTCATGCCTATAAGCCATTGAGTTGAACTTCAGCCTTTTCAAGACTGGTAGGGGCAACCAGGTTATACCTATAAGCCATTGACCTCTATTTAGACTGATGCCTAATGGGCCCTTGGGTGTACTTAAGAGATATCTGCATCTCAATTTTACTGGAGACCAGTTGGCGGTCCTTATAAGGACGTATCCTTAATACCCGAATATAATCAAGATATCCAAGTGCGTTGCACTTCAGCAGCCGTCTCAACATGGAGCGTATCTGGTTACTAGTCAGTGTCCTGTAAAATAGTACCAGCACTGTGATTTTGTCACAATCTACAAGTGGCCCAATTAGGCGTACTATCCAAGAGGCTATTTTGTCTTACGGCCCATATCCGAGTGTTACGGCCCAAAGGACTGAACGCCCTAGCATGTCGTGTATATATAGATAAATCCCGAGGAAGGGGAATCTTTCCATCGTCTTCCTCGCATGCGCGTCCCTTAGCCTTCCAAACTACTGTGTCTCTCCGCCTTTGAAGCTCTCGCATCTCGTCCCCAAGCCAACTAGGGTTTCTGCGCTTCGAATTCCAGATCCAAATCACGCGCGATCCATAAATTTAAAAAATGTCTGCTTCCTCCTCTGAATCCACGCCACTTCCATCCGGCGAATGGCACACCTCAGTCTCTTTGGAGTCTCGACTGATGCATCTAGCACGGGAAGGGCTCTTGCCATCAAAGGCGACCATCGGTTGGCGCCTAACAGAAGGTGAACCTTTCCCCACTCTAGAGACCGATGAAATTGTTGTTTTTGAATCTCTTTTCTGCCATGGTTTTGGTCTTCCCTGTTGCAGCTTCTTCTGTGGTTTGCTTGATTATTACAAAATCGAGCTAGTCCACCTCAACCCCAATTCCATCCTTTAGATTGCTATTTTTATCCATCGATGTGAAATCCTCTTTGGCATTCTCCCCCACTTCAATCTCTTTCGTTATTTCTACCACCTCAAGTTGCAACCCAACAAGTAACGGCCCCAGGTAGTCGGAGGTGCCGGTCTTTAGCTCCACAGCGAGTTGAAGAAAGTTTATCTCGGTCTTCCCCTAAAATCTTCGCTCAAAGGATGGCATCAGGAGTGGTTTTACTGCTCCAACACCAATCTTTCTCTTCTGCCGTTCATTGGTCATGCCCCCAAGGTGCAAGATAGTTGGACCACGCTCCCCTCTACCGAAGACATGGAGCTGGTTCTCCTCTTATTGAAGCTCTTGGAAGGCCTGAAGAAGAGCAGTCTGACGGGGTCTGGGTTGCCCGGTCGTTTGTCATCCGCCACGTCAACCCGGGCTTCAAGTACTGTGGGAGAGATGACCCGACTCGGGAAAGCCCCGAGACATTGTGGGTCGTGGAAACTGACGAAAATCTCTTGAGGCTTTTTGTCCATGGCTTGTCTGATACCCTTCATCCAAACAAGTTCCCATTGCCGTTTAGCTTGAAAAAGCCACTACCAGAGGTAAATGCCAATTTCATAATTGTTGAACTAAACTATGCTAAAATTGTCGAGTACGTCAACATTGTCTTCTGGACTGTAGGACCGTGCCACCTTCATCTCCCATCCCCCCAACCAGCCGACTAGGGGCTCCAAGAAGCATCCTGCCGACCCTTCTACCCACGATCCCAGCTCGAGGAGAGCTGGGAAACAGCTGGCAAAAAGGTCGGCCAAGAAGCCAAAGTTGGCACCGCCATTGGGTGGCCCTATGATTAGAGACCCCAATGTTGCCACAGCAACACTGTCGCCATCTTCCGCACCATTAGCTCCTCCATTGACTATGTCATTGCCGAGTGGCAGCCCGCCACCTGATGCCGAGCCATTCGGCCCTGTGCCGAATAACACGGCAAGTCGTGATGAGCCCCCGAGCTTGCCACAGATCACATCTCTATGCCTTGGGCATGGATTTAGATTTAAGACTTCCAGCAGGTATTCCTCTGTCTTCTCGAATCCTGTTAATACTTGATGAAGGTCCCTTGAGTTATTGGCATATTGATACTTGTTGCAGGAAGTCATGCGACGATGATCCTAAGGGACCATCACCACAGCCCCTAGCTCCGAGTATCACACCGACTGGGAGTACCCAACCCCAAGGCCGGCTTCCCCCAGTGCTCCCTTAGCTCCCTTAGCTACTGAGGCTGAGGTTGAGCACCCAACCCCAAGGCCGGTGTGGAGGCCATGGGCTCCAGGTACCTCATAGAAGGCCTTGTGTCTACTTGGATAGAGAATGAGCCTAACTCTGTAATTAGGGATACAGTAGGACTCGGTACAATTATCTTACATGACAAGGAAAAGGATATAGTCCTGGTTGGGTACGATGTATTCCTAGAAGGAAATCCCTTGGTCGGAGTCCGACTAGGATTCCTACCATATAACCTTGTCTCCTCGGTATATAAGGGGAGGCAGGAAGCCCCCAGAGGGCAAAAGAAGAACGACAAGAGAACATACTCACAACCAATCTCATCAGAGAAAACCTCAAAGGCAATACACAACAACTGGAAGTAGGGTATTACCTCACCTTGAGGGCCTGAACTAGGATAAACTTGTCTCGTTTTCCTTTGTAATCCATCAAGTTTAGGTCTCGCGACTAGCCCCGTATAATTATTGCCAATACAAAGCATCAATAGTTGGCGTGCCAGGTAGGGGCTCATCGAGATCATCTCCATCAAGCCTAATGGATCTAACCATTGGAGTCGATGGCGTCAAGTTCTTCCTCAGGCAAACAATCAGCTTTGGAAGCCTCGACTTCATTGCCGACAAATTTGGCGACCTCACCCTGACCGACACGGATTCAAACCAGTTGGTCAGAAATTAAGCCGATGCCACGCCAGTCGGCCTACTCAATGCTGTGTAGAATCATTGTCATGATTAATATTTTGTGATGAACAATTGGCTTTGAAAATGATTTATTTAATAAGAGATTGGTTTGAAAATAACTCTAAATATTGGTGTAAGTGTGTATGACTAATGTGGGTCAGGTTGCGATATCTGTGCCCAGAAACGGTTGTTTTGTCTATTTATGTGCAGGTGACTTGAGGTCTAACCTTGGTCAATGGTGAGGACCGGGACTACGCTCAGGAAGGAGCCAAGGTCTAGCACGGTCGGGATGCCATGTTACAAGGTTGGACTAAAGTCAGTTTGTCTTGGGGTCAACATTGGTCAACGGCAGCATCAGGACAAAACTCAGGGAGGAGTTGAGGTCCAGAACGGTCAAGGGTGCCGGGTGACGAGATTAGACACAAGGTGGTACACGGTGGATGGATATCATATGGGAGGTCTTCACAACGGGCTTTGCAAATTGGGTGTGCAAGCGACGAAAAAATTACGAATAAATTTGGAGTAAAATTGGAGAAGGAAATCAGAAGAAATATTTAGCTACAGTGTTGCCACAGTAATCCGACTGGCTGCTGCAGTAATCCGCCTGGCTACATGTGAGGGAGTCTGAGTTGATTTTGGAACAGAGAATTTTGGTAAATTGTGTTTGTTTAGGAAATTAAGGGTTTGAGTCCTAGTGGGACTAGAAGTTCTACTCCTACTTTATGTAGGAGGTTTTAGGTATAAATAGATGAGGGGTTAGGCCCTAAAGTGAGAACGTTTGGATGAGAGAAAAGCTAGGGTTTAGCCTTGAGAGAGAAATGAGTGCTTTGTATGCACTTTGTAAACACATCTTGATGCAATAAAGAAAATAATTCTTCAAGATTTGCATTGTTCTTCGGGAGTTTCGTCGAGATCGTTTTCAGTCTGTTTGCAGGCGGTCAGACCAGGAGATAATCGGCGGTCAGACCGGTAGCAAGGACACGGTCAGACTGGCAGCAAGGACAAGGTCAGACCAGCATCATCCAGAAAGGTTAGAGATCTTGATTAAAGTAAAATTAACTTCATTGGTTCAGAGGTAACTTTTTATTCCGTGAAAAGTTTGGTTTTGGTAATCCTACTATTCACCCCCCTCTGGTAGGCTTAATTTTTGTCTTTCGATCCTACAAGTGGTATCAGAGCCTTGTTTTTGTTTCTCTTTTGATCTTAATCGATCTTGAGTTGCCATGGCGGATAAATATTCAATTAAGCCACATGTTTTTGATGGAGTTGATTTTCCTTATTGATGCAAAAAGATGCAATCTTATATTATGTCCCAAGGCTTCGACATTTGGCAAAAATTTTCAAAACCCTATGTTATTCCTGAAGAGATTACTACGGCTAATAAAATTGATTTTGAAAATAATTGTAAAGCTCATAATTATATTTTAAATGGAGTTTCTCGTTCTGATTTTGATCGAATCTCTTATTTTGAAACTGCACATGAGATGTGGAAGGCCTTATATGACTTTCACCAAGGATCTTCTAACATCAAGGAACTGCGTAAAGATGTTTTTAAAAAGGAGTATATGAAATTTGAGATGAAATCTGGAGAAGCTCTTGATGATTATTATGCTCGCTTTAACAAAATTTTGAGTGATCTTCATTCTGTTGATGATGCTTATGATGCTAATTATACTCAGTTTGAAGTTTATCGACATATTTTGAATGGTCTTGACATGTCTATTTGGGAGATGAAAGTTACATCTATTCAGGAATATGTAAACATGAATACTTTAACCTTGGAATCTTTGTATACCAAATTAAGGACACATGAGATGAATATTCTTTCATGAAAAATTGATTCAAAATCTTCTGCTTTAGTGTCTTCTTCTAGTTATTCAGTCAATGCTTCTTCATCACTTTCTTTAACTGCTTTTAATGCCATGTCTGATGACCAACTCGAACAAATCTCGGAGGAGGACTTGGTTTTGTTAACTAATAGACTCTCTCGAGCTTTGAATAATTTAAGAAGCAGAAAACGAGGAGGTCCAATCCGGTGCTTTGAATGTGGAGAGCCTAATCACATTCGCGTCAATTGCCCTAAGCTCAGGAAAGGAACAAAGGAAGATGAAGAGGACAAGAGCAAAAACGAGAAGAAGAAGAAGATATTCAAAGGCAAAAGAAACAAAGAAAGTTACAAGAAGATGCTAAACAAAGTGTGTGCTGCCTTTGAACAAGCAAGTGACGTCGACTTTGGTAGTGAGGAAGAAGATGATGACAAAGGCAAAAACATCTCTGGAGTATGCCTCATGGCTCATGGATGATCAACATCTGGAGAGTCTGATTCTGATAACGAACACATTGAGGTAACACCTTTTCAAGATATTATTGTTTCTCTTGGCTTTAAGATTCAAAAATATGAGAAAAATATAAAACAACATGATTTTATTGTTGAATCTCTTAATGCTGAAATTTCTAGATTGAAATCTCTAATTCTTGATGATGATAATTGCATATCTTGTGAAGTTTTATTTTCTGAAATTTCTTTTTTACGAGATGTTCACGCTAATAATTGTTTGAGATTAGAATCTGAAAATGAGAAAACAAAAGTTTTTGAAACTTCTTTGGCTCTTGGTCTTGCTTTACATTCTCGTATTGCTAATGAGTTAGTTTTGACAAAAAATCTTTTAAAAAAATATAAAGTTGTTTTTGGTGCAAATTCTTTGTTCAATGTTTTATGTGCTAAAAGAATTAGACAACACAAGGAGGTTTTAAGTTCTAAAACTTGCTCAACATGTTTTTTGAATGAGATAAAAGTGAAAAATGCTCTTGGTCGTGTTGAGTATATGGAGAATATTGTGAAAACTCATAAGATGATTTCTTGTTCAAACTGTAAAAAACAAAAAGGAGTTTTAGTAGATTGTGAAAAATATACTAACTTGACAAAAGAAGTTTCTTATTTGAAAAGTTCCTTGCAACGATTTTCTGATGGTAAAAAGAAACTTAACATGATTTTAGATCAATCAAAAGTAAGCACACATAATAGAGGGTTAGGTTTTGATCCACATGCTTATTTTACTAATCATCAACCTTCTATTTTGAGTGTCACAAACAATGGAGAAATTTTGACAAAACCATAACCTAAGAAAACTATTTTCAAATCTACTAGAATTATGTCTTCTCTTTCTTCTTCAAACCAAGGTGTTTCTACTGCAAAACCTTCAATTTCAAAATCATCTTCTCGCGTGAAGTATACATGTACTTTTTGTGGAAAAGATGGACATTTGGTTGGTTATTGCTTTAGACTTGCTCGTAAACAAAAAAAAAGAAAGAGAAATTGCTTTTGCAAAATTAAAATGGCAAAAAAGGCGTACTGTTTTGAGAGCTCCGGTCCAACCGACGTACAGACGCCAGTCAGACTAGCCAGTGGTCCAACTGTAGTACTACTGCCGGTCAGACCGGACTCAGCGAGTTTTTATGAAAAATAAATGTGGTACTGGTTTTACTTGTACGGTTATGCCTATTGGTTCTTCTGGTCGTGTGTCTCAGTACTGGATTCCTAAATTTCTTTTATCTAACCCCAGTACTGAGGCATCGACATCTGTGTGTTTGTAGGCTTTTACAGCAAGGAAGGAGAACGTGTGGATAATGGACTCCGATTGTTCGCGACACATGACTGGTGATAAAAATTGGTTCTCCTCCCTCAAACCGGCATCCAAGATGGAATCGATTATCTTTGGAGATGCTTCTACTAGTACAATTCTTGCTTCAGGATCGGTCAAGGTAAGTGACAAATTTACCTTGAAAGATGTTGCTTTGGTTGAAAATTTCAAATACAATTTGCTTTTAGTTTCTCAAATAATTGATGAGGACTTTGAAGTTAGATTTAAGAAATCTAAAAGTAGAATTCTTGATTCTTCCGGATCTTGTGTTTTGGAAATTTCTCGTTATGGAAGAGTTTTTAAAGCTAATTTTGAGAATTGTGTTTCTTCTAAGATTACTTGTCAAGTTGCTAAATTTTCAAAGGATTTAATGTTTTGGCATCGTAGACTTGGACATATAGGTTTTGATTATCTTACTAGAATTAGTGGTTCGGATCTTGTTCGTGGTTTGCCAAAACTCAAAAAGGATCTTGATTTGGTTTGTTCCCCCTGTCTCCATGCTAAGATGGTTGCTTCTTCACATGCCCCAATTGTTTCTGTGATGACTGATGCACCAGGATAGCTTTTACATATGGACACTGTTGGTCCAGCTCGAGTGCAATCTGTCGGAGGAAAGTGGTATGTTTTGGTTATTGTGGATGATTACTCTCGATATTCTTGGGTTTATTTTATGACAACTAAAAATGAAGCTTTTGATCATTTTCTAAACTTATATCTTCGTTTAGCTCTTGAACTTCCAGGATCCTTGAGAATGATTAGAAGTGATAATGGTGGAGAATTTAAAAATGCTTCTTTTGAACAATTTTGTGCTGAAAAAGGTCTGGAGCATCAATTTTCTTTTCCATGTAATCCTCAACAAAATGGTATTGTGGAAAGGAAAAATCGTTCTTTGATTGAGATGGCTAGGACTTTGCTTGATGAATATCATACTCCAAGAAAATTTTGGGCTGAAGCTATTAAGACAACTTGTTATATTTCCAATCGAGTTTTCTTGAGATCTAAACTTGGAAAAACTTCTTTTGAGCTTCGCTTTGGCCATCAACCTAGAGTTTCACATTTGCGTGTTTTTGGATGTAAGTGCTTTGTGTTAAAATCTAGAAATTTGGATAAATTTGAGGCACGTTCAACTGATGGAATTTTTCTTGGATATTCCGCTCACTCTCGTGGTTACCGTGTGCTTGTTTTGGGAACTAACAAGATTGTAGAAACTTGTGAAGTTACTTTTGATGAGGCTAGTCCGGGTACTAGACCAGAAATTGCAGGTACTTTATCACAAGTTCAGGGGGAGGATGGAAGCATATTTGAGGATTAAAGCGATGACGAAGAAGAAGAGGTTGAAGTGGTGGCAGGTCCAACCGGCCCTCAGATCGGTCCGACCAATGGCAACCAGACGGTCTGACCGGAGGCAGAGAGCCGGTTAGACCGGGAGGGTCCAGAGAGCTCGTGTTCACACCGGATTGAGTCCGATGGATCTCCTGAAGCAACTTCAACAATTTCAGGTTCAGATCATGATGTTGCTGCTCCTTTGCACATTCAACGTCAACATCCTCCGGAACAAATTATCGGTAACATACATGAACGTACTACACGATCTAAGGTGATATCTACTGATTTCTTTGCTCATTCTGCATTCATTGCTTCTTTCGAACCCAAGAGTGTGTCGCATGCATTAACTGATGAATCGTGGATTAACGCCATGCATAAAGAACTTGAGAATTTTGAAAGAAATAAAATTTGGACCTTAGTTGAACCACCTCCTGGTCATAATATTATTGGAACTAAATGGATTTTTAAAAACAAACAAAATGAGGATGGTTTAATAGTAAGAAATAAAGCTAGGCTTGTTGCACAAGGTTTTACTCAAATTGAAGGTTTGGATTTTGATAAAACTTTTGCTCCAGTTGCTCGTATTGAAGCAATTAGACTTTTGTTAGCTTTTGTTGTTTCAAAAGGTTTTAAATTATATCAAATGGATGTTAAAAGTGCTTTTCTAAATGGTTTTATACAGGAGGAAGTTTATGTTAGACAACCACCTGGTTTTGAAGATTCAAAATTTCCAAATCATGTTTTCAAATTGTCTAAAGCTTTGTATGGTTTGAAGCAAGCACCTAGAGCGTGGTATGATAGATTGAAAAATTTCTTGCTTAAGAAAGGTTTTCAAATGGGAAAAGTGGATAAAACTCTCTTTGTTATAAAGGTGGTAATGATTAACTTTTCGTTCAGATTTATGTAGATGATATCATTTTTGATTGTACTTCTCACATTTTGGTTGTAGAATTTTTTGAGACAATGAGCAGGGAGTTTGAGATGAGTATGATGGGAGAGTTGAGTTACTTTTTGGGATTGCAAATCAAGCAAACAGCACACGGAACATTTGTACATCAAACAAAGTACACAAAAGATCTTTTACGATGTTTTGAGATGGAGAATTGTATGCCGATTTCAACACCAATGGGATCTACTGCTGTTTTGGATCCAGACGAAGAAGGCGAGGCTGTTGATCAAAAGGAATATCGAAGTATGATTGGATCGTTGTTGTATCTCACTGCATCATGGCCAGACATACAATTTGCTGTGTGTTTGTGCGCTCGATTTCAAGCTTCTCCTCGTGTTTCACATCGTCAAGCCGTCAAGCGCATTTTAAGGTATTTATAACATACTCTTGTTTGGGATATGGTATTCTACTTCATCATCTATAAGCTTACATGCTTTTTCGGATGCGGATTTTGGAGGTTATAGAATAGATAGAAAAAGTACAAGTGGTACATGTCATTTTCTTGGTACTTCTCTTGTTGCATGGTCTTCTAGAAAACAATCTAATGTTTCTCAATCAACTGCTGAATCTGAATATGTTGCTGCTGCAAGTTGTTGTTCACAAACTCTTTGGTTGATTTCAACTTTGAAAGATTATGGTTTGAGTTTTGATAAAGTTTCAATCTTTTGTGACAACACAAGTGCTATAAACATTGCTAAAAATCCAGTGCAATATTCACGCACTAAGCACATTGACATTCGTTTTCATTTTCTAAGGGATCATGTTAAAAAAGGGGATATTATACTTCAGTTTGTTGATACAAATTTGCAATTGGTGGATATTTTCACAAAACCTTTAGATTCTTCTTATTTTGCTTTTCTTCGAGGAGAGTTAGGGGTCGTTCATCCGTTTGGTATGTTGTGAGGGGGAGTAAAGCATAAATCAAAAGACGAAAAAGTGGAGCTTTGTTTTTACTATGAGTGTATCTTTTGCTTGCTAGCAAGATACTTGAAGTTTATTGGTCTCTAGTATAGCTTTTATGGATTTTAGTATTGATATGAGTCCTTGATATTACTTTTAAGGGATATGATGCATGACACTTAAATTCTTTTATTTGAATTAAATAAATATGCAATATTGAAACTAGTGCTAAGTTTAAATAATTTATGCTTATATTTATTCTTTGTTGAATTTTCATTCCTTAAATGCTCCAAAATGGGTACCGAATCCTTGGAAACAGTATTCACAACAAGGACGTACCCGAAATAAATTAAAAAAAAGAAGAGAAAAAAATACATTCTCTTATGAGCAAAATATTTGAGAAAGAATGTGTTATTCAACTTGACTAGGTATAAGGGTATTTTGTTCAATCTATGTACTAGTAAATATATTGCATTATAAATCATTGAAATCATATATTTCTAGTGTTGATTTGATCTTAAATGTTATATCTTTGTCTCATGTTTATACTCTAATACATGCATGTTATCTACTTGAGCAATTTATTTCTCTTATCTTGCAACACATGTCTTAGGATTGCTCTAAGTAAACAAAGCTTCCATATTTTTTTCTTGATGAACTCATTGTCAAAGGGGGAGAAATATACACAAAATTAAAATTTCATTTTTTAAAAATAGTCAATTTTTTGCTTGGTTGAATTGCATCATGGGGAGAAATTTTTTCTTTTTAAAGGGGGAGAGTTTTTCTTTTCATTTTGTTTTTTGATTTTCACAAACACCAATTTATATTTTGAAGATATTGCCAATGTGTTCATCAAGGGGGAGATTGTAGAATCATTGTCATGATTAATATTTTGTGATGAACAATTGGCTTTGAAAATAATTTATTTAATAAGAGATTGGCTTGAAAATAACTCTAAATATTGGTGTAAGTGTGTGTGACTAATGTGGGTCAGGTTGCGATATCTGTGCCCAAAAACGGTTGTTTTGTCTATTTGTGTGCAGGTGACTTGAGGTCTAACCTTGGTTAACGGTGAGGACCGGGACTACGCTCAGGGAGGAGCCGAGGTCTAGCACGGTCAGGATGCCATGTTATAAGGTTGGACTAAAGTCAGTTTGTCTTGGGGTCAACATTGGTCAACGGCAGGATCAGGACAAAACTCAGGGAGGAGTTGAGGTCCAGAACGGTCAAGGGTGCCGGGTGACGAGATTAGACACAAGGTGGCACACGGTGGATGGATATCGTATGGGAGGTCTTCACAATAGGCTTCGCAAATTGGGTGTGCAAGCGGCGAAAAAATCACGAATAAATTTGGAGTAAAATTATAGAAGGAAATCAGAAGAAATATTTAGCTACAGTGTTGCTACAGTAATCCGACTGGCTGCTACAGCAATCCGGCTGGCTGCTATAGTGCTGTCTGCATGTGAGGGAGTCTGAGTTGGTTTTGGAATAGAGAATTTTGGTAAATTGTTTTTGTTTAGGAAATTGAGGGTTTGAGTCCTAGTGGGACTAGAAGTTCTACTCCTACTTTGTGTAGGAGGTTTTAGGTATAAATAGATGAGAGGTTGAGGCCCTAAAGTGAGAATGTTTGGATGAGAGAAAAGCTAGGGTTTAGCCTTGAGAGAGAAGGGAGTGCTTTGTATGCACTTTGTAAACACATCTTGATGTAATAAAGAGAATAATTCTTTAAGATTTGCTTTGTCGTTCGGCAGTTTCATCGAGGTCATTTTCAGTCTGTTTGCAGGCAGTCAGACCGGGAGATAATCGGTGGTTAGACCGGCAGCAAGGACACGGTCAGACCGGCGGCAAGGACAAGGTCGGACCGGCATCTTCCAGAAAGGTTGGAGATCTTGATTAAAGTAAAATTAACTTCATTGGTTCAGAGGTAACTTTTTATTCCGTGAAAAGTTTGGTTTTTGGTAATCCTACCATTCACCCCCCTCTGGTAGGCTTAATTTTTGTCTTTTGATCCTACATGCTGCAGCCGAGTCTAGGGACAACTCTTTTTCTCGGTGTTCGACTCGGACACGCTCAGAGCCAGCCGAGATTGGGCTAAGGGTGGAGGATGTAACAGTCTACCCTCTAGAACTGCGCAGCCCAGCCCATCTGACGGGTGGGCCCACTTACACATAGTACCCCACTAACACTTTCGCCCTCGCTTCGTGTAAAAGGGTTAACCCGGAAGTGCTATGGTTGGAGGGACAAGGCCTTATAAGTTGGTGCAACTCTTGCTCAACTAGCAAGGTGGTACTAATCAAGTGCACACAGCACTCATGGGCCACATAGGCTAAATTCTAATTGGGCCAGGATGTCACAGAGGAGATCGTCAATTTCCCGTTCGGACTCGGCAATATCGCGGATATCTTCAGTTCAAATCCGATGCGGCAAAACCAATCCTCCGGAGTTCAACTTAGATACGGCCCAGAGCTGCTCGAGATTGGATCCAGGGAGGTTGGAGTTGTGATCACACCATGGAATTACTCCGATTCTAACTCCCAGTCGGACAGCAGTTCGAGAAGCTTTTCTCCACCGCGCGAAGTATTTATGGCTTCAAAGGGTTCAACTCCCGCACAAGACTTACGCTGACAACGCGATCAGCAAGATGAGGAGGCTCGCCGACTGCGTGAGCAAGAAGAAGAAGCATGACGCTTCCAAGCTGAGCGTGAGGCTCGCAACGAAAACTTGCACAAGGCAGGGCAGACTGCTCAACAAGGAATCCTGTAGTGTCGATGTTTTACACCGGCAATATAACTATAGGGCTACTCGGCAAGGGAAAACTCGGTGGACTGCAAAGGAACACAAGGAGATTTTATACTGGTTCAGGCCCTCGATGTGAGGTAATACCCTACGTCCAGTTGTGGTGATATTCCTTTGAGAATGTATGTGGATCAATGATCTCGTGCGTTGTTCTCTGCTCTCAGGGGGCACCCTGCCTCCCCTTATATACTAGGGGGCAGGGGTACAAGGTAGGAATCCCAGCCGGATACGGCCAAGGGATTTCCTTTTTAGAGATACATCTTACTCGGCTAAGATTGTATATTCCTTTTTATACAAGGCAAAATCTACCGGGTGCTACTATATCTCTAACTACAAGACTCGGCCCATCCTCTATCCGAGTGGCCCATATGCTTGTGATGAGGTACCCGGGGCCCATGGCCTCCACAATAGCCCCTGAGACCTTCATAGTTGAGTCACAGCTGATGCCGAGTGCTTGTCCTCCATGGTGAAGATTGCCCAAGTGCATTGCTCCCGAGTACTCCTTGTCCGAGTGCTTCTTCTTCCCGAGTCCTGCTTCATGTCAGCTGGCAGCGAGGCTATGAAGGGCTTCATGTAGATGTATGAATAGTGTGCGCCTAATAGGTGCACCTATTAGGTGTAGCCCCCGACTTTGTGCTTAATTGTGAAGACAATTAAACATAAAGTCAAAGATCTTTAACCTGGAAGTCTTTCCCGAATAGTGTACTACTGGTATATGAGACTCTTCGGTATCATGTCAACCGGAATATGATTTATAGTCTTGCCGAGTAGCATGCCACTCGTATATGGGACTCTTCAGCTTCATGTCAGCTGGAAAGGGGGTTTATAGTCTTTCCCGAGTCGCGTCCCACTCGGAAGTTAGACTCCTCAGCGTCATGTCAGCTGGAAAGAAGGTTTATAGTCTCTTTCGAGTAGTGCACTACTTGAAAGTTAGACTCTTCAGTGTCATGTCGGCTAGAATAATGTTGCTCATGGCAACTGTTGGCCAAGCATGTAGGCCGAGTACCACTTTATGAAAATAAATCCATTGCGTGGTCAGGTGTACTCGAGAAAGATACCTGCATCCCTAATTTTAATGAAGACCAGCTTGTGATCCTTATAAGGATATCTCCTCGATACCTGGTGGATAAGACAGATACCCAAACACATGTGTTTAGCAATTAGGCCTTCATGAAGCATATCTGTTTACCTCATCAGTTCCTGTTGGTAACACCAGCGCCACGATTTTAACTCGGCCTGTGAGCGGCCCATAACGAGCGTGCTAGTATAGAAACTCATATCTTCGGTGGCGCAGCTTCAACTGTGTAGGCCCAAGCCCATTTAGTCGGCACAGGCTCTATAAAGGCTGAGGGAGAGAGAAAAGATTGCTCTATCTTCCCCACACGACCAATCGTTTCGTTTTCCGCCTCCGTGCCAAAATTTCGCCTTCCGCTTTGCTAGGGTTCACTGCTGCTTGCTGTTCCCCACTAGAACTCGGGCGATTCCGATCCTTCTTGTCAATTCCAAGCCACCAATTGCATTTCCCCCAAATTTCGCCGCCCCAGCCATGCCGAGGGCCTCGAACCTTGCGGGTGCGTCGGAGAATGCCTGGCCGACTTCGGATTGCGGCTCGGTGAAGCTGAAACTCCTGGAGAGTCAATTGAAGCTGCAAGGCTAGGGCGTTATCTGTTGGCGTCCGGCCAAGGGTGAGTCAGTTCCAAACCCCCAATCCGACGAAACTGTCATCTTTGCCTCTTTTTTCGATCGGGGTTTGTTTCTTCCCTCTTCCACGTTCTTCCGCCATCTCCTTGGCTTCTACGGGTTGGAGTTGGTGAATCTGAATCCCAACTCAATCCTTCAAATCTCCATATTCGTGACTCTTTGCGAGTTCTTCTTGGGTGTGGAACTCCACCTCAACTTCTTCAGACATTTGTTCCATGTTAAGCCCCAGCCCTCCAAGAATAATGTTCAGGTGATTGGGGGGGCTGGTCTTCAGTTGAGGGGTGAGAGGAAGAAAACATATATCAATCTTCCCTTGAAATCCTCCTTGAAAGATTGGCATAAGGAGTGGTTCTACCGTTCTAATCTGGAACCCTCCCTGCCTCCGTTCACCGACTCGCCACCAATGGTCTCATCCAATTGGTCTTCAGATCCAACCTTCGAAGAGATGGGCCAAGTGCATCAGTTGCTGGAGAAACTGGTGAAATTCAAGCGAGCCGGCTTAACCGGGCCCTGGGTGGCTAGGCGTTTTCTAAACCATCGCGTGCAACCGCTGAAGCTGAGGAGCGCAGTCGGCTGGGATTACCAAGGGAAACATGACCCTGACCGAGAAAGCCACGAGTCGGCTGACCAGCAGAAGGTAACTGAAACCTTGTTCAGTTATTTCTCCAGCGGGGTAATCGAGACCGAGGACGCAAAACGCACCATCGCAGCTTATAACCACAGTCGGCCCCGTCCCGAGGTAACCTTCGTTCTTCTTCTATGATGAATGCCTGTGAACATGTGTCCGCAACTGCCCAGCATTGTTTGATGTATGTTGTTAAACTATCTGTAGTGGTGCGAGGAGTTTGATGACGACTCCCGCCCGTTGTCAGCCACCAAGTCGAAGAAGAGGCCGAGAAGCCCTCCTGCTGCCCAGCCCGACTCCAAGAGAGCGGGGAAGAAGCCCATTGTAGATCAGGGCAAGGCGAAGGTCATGAAGCCGAGTGCTGCAGCCGGGAGTTTAAGGATAAGGGACCCTGCCGGCATAGCGCCCAGGCCATCTAGTCCCAGACCGGGACCGGCGCAGTTGAGCTCAGAAACATCGAGCCCAACCCAAGTGCGGCCGAGTACAAGGTCGACCCCGGCGCCGCCGTGCACCCAAGCGCCCCAGCCGACCACATTGCGAACGGGGCCGACCAGGATAGAGGTGCCGCCACTGACTGCCGCACCCTCAGGCCCAACAGCCAGTGGCCCTCCAGTGCCGCCCTCTAGATCTCCCGGGCAAAAGCTCAAGTTCTCCAAGAGGTAGGCCATTCTGGGTCTTCTGAAAATCATGTTCAGCATTGTTGCGCCTTGATGCTTGACTTGTTGTGTAGGAAGCGGGTCGACATAAATCTTAAGGAAGTCACGCCGACTGCCCCTGCTGTCGACCCTATCCCTGCCGGTCTGGAGCCAGCGAGTGCGCCTGCCGAGCCAGCGGCGGGCCCAGCCACAGAGGCTGAGTCCGTCCCGACTATAGGTTCGCCGACGCTAGTCGACCAAGGGGTGATTATCGAAGCCGCCGCCCCAGCCCCTGAGTTGGCGCCCGTCACCGAAGTCGTCGCTGCAGCTCCTGAGCCAGCGCTTGGTGTTGAAGGCGTTGCTACAGCACCTAAGCCAGCCCCCGAGGCCATAGAGGCCGCCGAGCCGGGGGCTAGGAGTCCGTCGCCTTCCTGGTCGTGGTCGTCGTCGCTTCCTTCAGAGAGACCCGACCTCCCCAGGATTGAGGCCCCTTTGCGCAGGTTCCCGAGGACGTTCCAGTGGACGGCGCCTGATGGAACTACATAGACCTACAAGGTCGATGATGTGGCAGCGGGAAGGGAACGTGAAGCCCTGCTTCGTGCCACACTTGCCGTGTCCAAGGCGATTCGGGTATGGTTTCCATTGTACCAGAATTTTGGTAGTATTTCTTGATGCTCGATTCTGCTTTGACTTGTTAATCCCCGAGCAAAAAATTGTTGATCGCTTGGAAAAAATGCATGAGGTGCTGAACCGAATCGCCCCCCAACTCCAAGAATTGGACCAACTCCAGGCCTTGAAAACTGAAGTGGAAGGGCGCAGCCAGGAGAGGGAATCTTGGCTGAGGGAGAACATCACCAAGCTTAGGAGCGAAAACTAGGATCATGCCAAGACGATAAGAGGTGAGCCTCTAGAAACCTTCTTCCTGACCAAATCCTTGATATATCTCTCCAGCTGTGTTATTCCCGACTGCTCAGTTGTGTCTTGACTACATCATTGAGTTCTTGACTAATCTATTGTGCAGCCCTTGAAGCCGAGTTGAAGACCCGAACAGAGGGAGGAGAGCAGCTGAAGGAGGCCAAGAGAGCTAGGGCCGAACTTGAAAAAGATAAGGCCGCCCTGACAGAGGCCAAAACCAAGCTTGAGCAAGAGAAGGCCGAGTTGAAAGTGGCCAATACCAAGCTCGAGAAAGAAAAAGTTGAACTGGAGAAGGCCATAGCCAAGTGGGAGGCCAACAACAAAAGTGAGTCTCTGCCTGGACAATAACCTTAGCCAATCCATTAATTACTCCATATGCGGCTTTGCCTAACAAGTTTACTTGTCGGTGAATCCGGGTAGCTGCGAGAGCCAATTCCTAGATCCAGTTCCAGGCTTTTGCAGAGGAGATCAGGGCAGTCAAGGAGTCACGGGAAACCTTTGGTGAGTCCGTGAAAGGGCTCCTTGACCTAATAGATCCTCGTCCTGTGGGAACCAGCTCCAGCACAATCTTCCAACTAGAGGAGCGCCTTAAAGACGCACCGAGTGCCTTGAAGAGGTACTCGGATGAGCATGTTATTGCAGGCGTGGCCCAGACCCTAGGAATGACCAAGTCCATCTACCCAAGGGCAGATGTCGAAGCCATCGGGGAGGGGTTTGCCGAAGAGATGACTCCTGAGGAGGCACTGGAGCTGATAGCTAAGGTGAGGCCGACTGCAGAAATTATCACCCAGGACCTGGGTATGTAAAGACAATATATCATGCAGTTGGTGTGTATATACATTTTGGTAAGAATATGTGTAAATGCATGTGCAATGCCGCCAAGCTTTAGACTATTACTCAGTTGTCATTAGCTTTACTCGACAATATAGCCTACGCCGAGTTAATATATAGGAACTTAATAAAAATGTTCACCGCAGAAAACTATACTCGGGCAGACATGGAAAAGTCGTAGTAAAACTTCATAACTTGAGTGAAATAGGCTCGTATATTATTGACACAACACATACAATACATACAGCCCCCGACTCACTACTTGATTGAAACAAACGGCGTAGTGAGTCAGAGAAGAACTGTACACATATGAAAGTATAAAACTCAGGTATAGAAGGGACGTAACTGTTCTATATTCCATGAGTTGCTGATGAGGGCACCGTCTTCGGGCTTCAGTCGGTAGGCGCCTGGCCGAGTAACTTCCACTATAATGAACGGCCCTTCCCAAATTGGAGATAGTTTTTGCCTGTCTTTGGTGGTTTGTATTTTTCTCAATACGAGATCTACAACCAAAAAGGCGTGGCCATGGACATTGCGGTTGTGATAGCGACGCAGGCCTTGGAGATACTTTGCCGACTGGATTGTTGCGATGTCCCTTGCTTCTTCCAACTGATCTAGTTCGACCAATCGGGTGTTGTTTGAAGTTTCTTTTGAGTAGGCCAGAACTCGCGGAGAGCCGAACTCTAACTCAGTTGGCAGCATAGCCTCAGCACCGTAGACCAAAAAGAAAGGGGATTGCCCTGTTGCCCGACTAACTGTGGTTTTGAGGGACCAGAGGACAGATGGGAGTTCGTGCACCCATCGGCCCGCGTATGGTTGTAGTCGGTCAAATATCCTTGTTTTGATGCCTTGTAAGACCATGCGGTTGGCTCGTTCAACCTACCCATTGCTCTGCGGGTGTGCCACAGACGCATAGTAGATCTTGATGCCGAAGTCGTCACAGAAATCCTAAAACATGCTGCCCGTGAACTGAGTACTATTGTCGGTGATGATGTGGTTGGGGACCCCGGATAAGTATAGTATACTCATGATGAAGTCCTTTGCTCGTGCTGCTGTTGTGGTTGCGACGGGTTTGGCCTCAATCCACTTGGTGAATTTATCCACTACGACGAACAGGTGTGTGAACCCTCCTGGCGCTTTCTTGAAAGGCCTGACCATGTCAAGCCCCCATACTGCAAAGGGCCAAGAGATTGGGATTGCTTGGAGTTCCTGGGCTAGGAGATTGGTTTGTCTTGCAAAGAACTGGCAGCCCTCGCATGTGCGAACGATGTCTTTGGCGTCTATTACTGCTGTTGGCTAGAAAATCCCTACCGGTAAGCCTTTCCGACTAACGTCCTGGATGCGGCGTGGTTGCCACATATGCCCGAGTGGATCGACTGCAGGATCTGCTTGCCCTCCTCGGTGGTGACGCAGCGCATGAGGACACCGGATGCACTTCTTCGGTACAAGTCTTCTCCGACGACTAAGAAATTCTTGCTTCGACGTTTAATTCATTCAGCTTCATAGCAATCCTCTGGGAGTTCATTATCTAGGAGGAATTTGAGAACAGGAGTATGCCAATCTTGACATATGTGCAGCGCCTCTTCTGTTGCCGAGGTAGGTTCGCCTCCCGACTGCTCTGGCACCGGTTTCTTCTTGACTGACGGCTCCATGAGTTGCTCAACAAAAATCCCTGTCGGGACTGCCTCTCGCTTGGATCCCAGATTTGCCAATTCATCTGCTGCGTCATTATATTGTCATAGCACGTGTGTTATCTCCAGCCTGTCAAACTTGTTTTCCAGCTTGCGGACCTCCTGACAGTATGCCACCATGGTGTCATCGAGGCATGTCCAGTCCTTCATGACTTGGTTCACCACGAGTTGAGAATCCCCGCGCACAACCAGTCGACGTATGCCGAGTGATATAGCAATTCAGAGCCCGTGGATAAGTGCCTCATACTCGGCGACGTTGTGGGAAGCCGGGAAGTGGATTTGTAGGACGTACTTGAGTTTTTCGCCGATGGGCGACGTCAAAACGACGCCAACCCCGGTGCCACCGATCCATAGAGAACCGTCGAAGTGCATTGTCCAGTACTCTAGCTTTGCTGTTGATGTAGGCATATGAACTTCTGTCCACTCGGCCACGAAGTCGGCTAAAGCTTGTGATTTGATTGTGGTCCTTGGCTGAAAGGTGATGTCGAATGCCATCAACTCGAGTGCCCATTTAGCGATTCGGCCGGTGGCCTCGCGGTTATGTAGGACATCCCCGAGTGGAAACGATGTGACCACCATGACTTGATGTGCTTGGAAATAGTGCACCAGCTTCTGGACAGTGATGAGTAGGCCGTAGAGCAGCTTTTGGACCTGCGGGTATCTTGTCTTTGAGTCAGCAAGGACCTCGCTGACAAAGTAGCCTGGCCGTTGGACTTTCTGGATGTGACCTTGTTCGGATCGCTCAACCACCAGCACCGTGCTGACTACCTGAGTAGTTGCCGCCAGATATAGCATTAGCGGTTCTTGGGGCATGGGTGACGCCAACACGTGGGGTGATGTGAGAAATTGCTTGAAGTCTTCGAAGGCTTGCTGGGCTTCGGGAGTCCAATGGAAGTTGTCTGCTCTCTTCAATAGCTTGAAAAAAGGCATGCCTCGTTCACCCAGTCGGGAAATAAATTAGCTGAGTGCCGCCATGCAGCTTGTCAGCTTTTGGACGTCCTTCTGGGTAGTCGGGGGTGCCATGTTCATGATTGCATTGACTTTCTCCGAGTTGGCCTCAATGCTGCGATGCGAGACGATGAAGCCGAGTAGCTTGCCGGATGGCACACCGAAAGCGCACTTTTCCGGATTCAACTTCATCTTGAATCTTCGAAGATTTTGGAAGGTTTCTTCCAGGTCAGCGATAAGGTCTTCTTTGGACTTGGTCTTGATCACCACGTCGTCGACGTAGGCCTCCACGTTGCGCCCGATCTAAGTGTGTAGACACTGCTGAATCGCCCGTTGATACGTTGCTCCAGCGTTTTTCAAACCGAACGGCATAGTGATGTAGCAGTACTCTCCAAACGGCATGATAAAAGACGTCTTTAGGTAGTCCTCCTCCTTTAGGCTGATTTGGTGGTATCCCGAGTAGTAGTCGAGAAAATTGAGAAGGTCGCACCCTGCAGTTGAATCCACCACCTGGTCTATTCTTGGTAAACCAAATGGGTCCTTGGGGCACGCCTTATTGAGATCGGTGTTGTCGACGCACATGCGCCATTTACCGTTTTTCTTCTGGATTAGAACTAGGTTTGCCAGCTAGTCTGGGTGATAGACCTCTTTGATGAACCCGGCTGCGAGAAGCTTGGTTATCTCCTCCCGAATAGCATCCTTTCGGTCTTGAGCGAAGCGCCATAGCTGTTGCTTGACTGGCTTGGTGTCTGGCTTCACGTTGAGGGCATGCTTGATCACCTCCCTTGGTACACCCGGCATGTCGGACAGTTTCCACACGAAGATGTCTTTGTTGGCTTGGAGGAAGGTGATGAGCGTGTCTTCCTATTTGGGGTCGAGTCCAGTCCTGACTAGAGCAGTCTTGGAGGGGTTAGAAGGGTCCAGGGGGATCTTCTTTGTGTCTGAGTCCGCTGAAATTCCCAACTTTGCTGCTTTCTTGGCCAGAACTTTGTCTTCCTCGACTTCGGTTGTGGCGACTTGCCGAATGCTGTTGCGCCCGGTTGCCGCTTCTTGGGTTTGAGCCAATTCACAACTCTCCTTGTCGCAGTTGAAGGCTTGCTTGACGTCGCTGTGGAGGGAGAGGACTCCTGCTGGCTATGGCATTTTGAGCACCATGTATGTATAGTGTGGTATCGCCATAAACTTGGCGAGCGCCGGTCGTCCGAATATCGCGTGATACGCGGTCTCAAAGTCGGCGACCTCGAAGCAGATGTTCTCCGTGCAGAAGTTATCCCGCGTGCCGAAGGTGATTGGCAAGGTGATCTGCCCAAGTGGCGTTGAAGATAGGCCGGGAATTATATCGTGGAAGGGCGCCGTACTTGGCCGCAGATCTGAGTGAGGAATCTTCATCTCATCCAGAGTCTTGGCGAAGAGGATGTTGAGCGTGCTGCCTCCGTCTATGAGAACCTTCTTCAGCTTGATGTTCTTGACGACCGGGTCCAGGACGAGTGGATAACGTCCTGGGTGTGAAACCCAATCTGGGTGATCTGCGTGAGTAAACGTGATGGACGTCTCTGACCAGCGCAAGTATTGGGGGGTGTCTGCTGTAGAGATTGCGTTAACATCGCACGCTGTTAGCTTCTGCTTGCGCTTGCGTTAACGTCGCGCGCTGTTAGCTTTTGCTTGCGCTTGGACTCGTATGCAGACGACCCTCCAAAGATATGGTTTAACTCGGCCTGGGGATCTTGGAAATCGTCGGCCGGGTCCTGATCTGGCTTGTCTTTGCTCTTGGCAGCGCCAGACGTTGAAGCCTGCTGAGAAGCAAACTTCTTAAGCATGAAGCAGTCTTTGGCCGCGTGCTTGCCCTTGGGGTGGAAGGGGCATGGCCCGTTCATGACCTTCTAGTAGTCGTTATTCCGTTGGGGCCGTGACCGAGTACGCTCCATGTTGGCCACCTCGTTGTCCGACTTCTGCTTGTGGTTGCCGGACTTGTTTTGGGATGGCTCGTTGTCGGCTTTTGCCTTTTGTTCTTTTTGTCGGGACTCCTTCTCGTCGAGGGCCTCTGCGACCGCTTCAGCCGAGTCGGCGTACTTGTTTGCCATGTCGAAAAGAGCCCAGACGGAGGATGGTGGCTTCCGAGTAAACTTTGCGATGAACGGGGCGTCCTTTACTCCCTTGCGGAAGGCGGCGATGATGGCCTTGTCCTTGATCATTGGTATCTTGTTGCGCTTCTCGGAGAATCTCTTGATAAATTCTCGTAGAGACTCATTCTTCTTCTAGTGGAGCTGATATAGATCATGTTCTGAAGATGGCCTCTCGTAGGTCCCTTGGAAGTTAGCGATAAACCGCTCCCTGAGTTCTCCCCAGGAACCGATCGACCGCCTTGGGAGCCTGTTAGCCATGTCCTCGCCGAGTCGGCTAGCACGACTGGGAGGTAGTTAGCCATGGCTTTGTGGTCACCACCGGCAGCTCGGATTGCCAGGGTGTATACCGTGAGCCAGGACTCGGGGTTGGTTTTGCCGTCGTATTTCTCGATCCCCGTAGGCTTGAAGCACGATGGCCAGTCGATGTCCTGGAGCTCGTGAGTGAAAGCCGGAACGCCTTCGTCTTCGTGAGGGCTCCGGCTCTTGTTGCGGCGGTTATACCGCTCGTGGTTGAGGCCGGAGCGTTCATAGTGGTCCTCCTGTCGGCGACGCTCGTCTTCTTCGCGTTCATGGCGCCGAGCATTAATGGTGTGTCGGAGGTCACGTTGTAGCCGGACTCGGAGATCCTGGTTAGGTCGGCGATCGTACTGGTGACGCCGCTGGTTGTTGTTGGTGTCGCCGAGTGATGTTTGGCGCGATTCCTTATGTGGCCGACTTGAGCCGGCCCCCCAACGCCGTGCTGATGTAGATGAGCCTGCTGCCGGAGAACCTGACCTGTTGGTCGGTATAATTGTGTTGCCCGACTGCTGTTGCTGCTGACAGGCAGCAGCTATGATCATCGCCTTGATCTTGGCGATAGTCGGAGTGGCCTGGTGATCAGGCCCGAGCTGGAGCGTGTCTAGCAGGGTTGTAGCGGCCACGACGTTCTGTTGTGGCGTGATGAAGACATCGTGGTCGCCGACTTTGGTCTGGAGAATCTATTGCTGGGCGGCTCGCCCAGCCTTGCGTAGCCCGTCGTTGCGAGCCTCGCGGTCAGCTTCCTCCTGTTGTCGTAGTCGGCGCGCCTCCTCCTGCTGCTCTTCTTGTAGTCGGCGTACCTCGGGTGGCGGTGTTGAAGCCATGAAAATCTCGCGGGGAAGGAGAAAACTTGCTAGACTGGAGTCCGAACTAGCGTTCGAACCGTTGTCCGACTTGGAGTCGGAATCTGAGTAATTTATCGGAGTAAGAATGACTCTGACCTCCCTAGATCCAATCTGAAACGACTCTGGGCCGTGTCCAAAATGAATTGTGGGGGATCGGGTCTGCTGCATGAAGTGTAGATCTATGGCGTTGCCAAGCTCATGTGGGAGATTGACGCTCTCCCCCCTTCCTAGCTTGACCCGGGCTGGCTCAAGGCCTAGCGCGAGTCGGACGCCGAAAGAGAGAGTTGTCCCGAGGCTCGGCGAAGTGAAAGATTGTCGCAGTAGATCGATGAAGGTGACTGCAGCGTCTTGCGGGCCAATTGGCGCAGAGTCGGCTGGTTCCTCGGCCGGTTGGATTGGATCTGCTTCGGCCAAGGTGAGGTTGCCGATCTGGTTGGCAATGAAGTCGAGGCTGCCGAAGGTTATCGTGTCTCCAAGGGAGAACTTGTTACCGTCGACTCTGGTTGCTGGATCCATCGAGCTTGTAGTTGTGAAACTCGCCGGAGCCCCTACCTGGCACGCCAACTGTCGATGATTTACACTGGCAATATAACTATAGGGCTACTCGGCAAGGGGAAACTCGGTGGACTGCAAAGAAACACAAGGAGATTTTATACTGGTTCAGGCCCTCGAGGTGAGGTAATACCCTACGTTCAGTTGTGGTGATATTCCTTTGAGGATGTATGTGGAACAATGATCTCGTGCGTTGTTTTCTACTCTCAGGGGGCGCCCTGCCTCCCCTTATATACTGGGGGATAGGGGTACAAGGTAGGAATTCCAGCTGGATACGGCCAAGGGATTTCCTTCTTAGAGATACATCTTACCCGGCTAAGATTGTATATTTCTTTTTATACAAGGCAAAATCTATCGGGTGCTACTATATCTCTAACTACAAGACTCGGCCCATCCTCTATTCGAGTGGCCCATATGCTTGTGATGAGGTACCTGGGGCCCATGGCCTCCACACGTAGACTTGAGTAGGTGACCACGATGTCTTCTTAACCCCACAGCAGAACGTTGTGGCTGCTGCTACGCTACTGGATACCTTGCAATTCGGACTCGACCACCAGGCTACCCCCACTATTGCAAGAATCAAGGCTATGATCACTGCTGTAGCATGTCAGCAACAACAGCAATCTGGGGATACACTCATACCGTCCAACAGAACGCCTACAGACGCCGCGATTTCATCAACCTCAACATGGTGCCGAGCAGCTGGCTCTAGTCGGCACCGCTCCGAGTCCCGTCATACGTCACCTGACAACCGCCACAACGATCAATGGCGTCATCATCACAACAAACGCTGCAACAATTAGGACGCTCGGGGATGACTGCTATGAGATCTCCGACACGACATCAATGCCCAACGCCGAGAACATGAGGAAGACGAGCGTCGCTGACTTGAAGACAAGCATGAGCGCTTTAGCCTCCATCATGAGTGGTTTCATCGCCATAGTCGGAGTCAGAGCCCTCACCTTGACGATGGAGTACCAACATTCACTCATGAGCTACAGCAAGTGGACTAGCCATCCGGCTTCAAGCCAACTAGCATAGAGAAGTATGATGGCAAGACCAAGCCAGAGTCCTGGCTTACTGTATTCACCCTGGCAATATGAGCAGCTGGAGGCGATCACAAGGCCATGGCAAATTATCTTCCAGTCGCCCTGGCCGACTCAGCAAGGTCGTGGCTAACGGGGCTTCCCAGGCGGTCAATTGACTCCTGGGGGGAACTCCGTGAATGCCAAGGAACATACGGGAGGCCATCGTCCGAGTACGATCTATACCAGTGCCATCAAAGAAAGAATGAGTCCCTCCGTGACTTCATCAAGTGATTCTCCGAGAAGAGGAACTCAATACCAAAAATCAAGGACGAGGTCGTCATTGCCGCTTTCCACAAAGGAGTAAAAGACACTCCGTTCATTGCAAAATTCACTCGGAAGCCTCCTGTCACATCCAGAAATTCACCAGAATTTCTAAAGCTAATTTGTGCAATAAATCCTCGTCCAGAAATTAGTCAAGGAACACAAATCAATAATTTGATAAACAAAACCAAAATGATAAATGATATATACTTACAACAGAGGCACTTAGTCCTCACATAGAAGAAATTAGCAGCGAAATGGCAACAAGCGTAGCTTCAGCACCAAGCCACATGCAGCTCAACTGGGGTATAAGCCAAACACCAACTTCTCCTCCTTGCGAATCTTCACTCTGATGATTGTGATATAGCAAGACTGAGTACCACCCACCATACTCAACAAGCCACACTAGGAAATACAAAATAATGCAACGAGATTCCAAAGGGAAGACATAGTATGGCTCGTTTGCATAAAACAACATTTAAAATATTTACATTTAAAATCATTAAAAATAGTATGTTTAATTATTGTCAACATTGAACCAATCTCTAAACAGCGCTCCAACACAGTTCAGGCCCAAACCATGTCTTTCCAAACTGGAGCTATCAAATTTTCATCATCATTTATCATCATCATTTATCATTAATGAGTGGTGTGGGACTAATCATAGAAAACATTGCTAGGCTCATCCTTAACCGTGGGCACGGCTATTCGAATAGTTTTATTCTGGCCAGAGATGTACCAATTTACCCACAAGACACAATCTCAACATCATGTCAGCCATGCGTCGCGATACTCGAAAGTACCCGAATAGAGATTGTGATAAGACCATCCATATAACTCGCACAATAGGACTTATTATCACTGCTATGTATACCAGCCACAAACCTGCCCTGGTGCCTCCTGTTGAACTCGTCACACTTCAAGTCCTGCTATCCCATTCTATCTTGTGGTTAGCACAGATAATGCTTCGTAGCAAGTAGTCCGCGAACCGGTCCTTAACTGTCATGAGCACCGCTAGCAACATCACAATCCTGGTGCTCACAACCCATCATTCAGTCAAGTTTTAATTGACACATTTAATTAAGCAACGCCGACCACAGTCATGAAAATATAGCCATTGTTCACTAATTATTGATAAGCGATTCATTAACTTTCCCCACATAAAATGATGCTACAATTTTTATGCATGACTAAGCAAATCCTAAATAATCTAGCACGATAAATAATTAAGCATCTAGCTAGTCAATATTATTTACCCAAGGTATCAAGGTAAAGGAATCAATATCGATATGGCCATAATAATTAAGGATTATTGGATAATAAATAAATACCCATAATGACATTCCAAAACTTGCATGCAATAACGTTAAAATAAAATGGATTTTGCAAATGGGATCAACATACTCAAGGAGATTGTCGTATGACTTGCCTTGCAAACGAAAACGTCTTCCGCAGATCTTCCAAACTCTTCCGTAGACTCCACTTCCTTCCGAAACGGCAACAACGATTAACTACACGTAAAACGAGAAAAAACCCTAAGCAACTCTAAATAAATAATATATAAAAAGTATATAAACAGGTAAATCGTGATTTTTAGATGAATTTAGGAGGAAGAACAGGTTGAATCAGAGTTCGAACAGAAAAGAGACGATCTCCGGAAGATTGGATTCAGAATAAATCCAAAAAGAATTAAAAAAGAATATTCTCGAGAATATTCCCTCAGGATTTAATTAAAAGAATTATTTCTGGACAAAAAAGAAGTGGGGCCCACTGGTCAAAGTGATGACGCACATGGACTAGGTCCATACACCAAGTAACAGTGGAGAGTTGGTGGATTGCCTAGGTGGAAATCACATGGCTGAGGAGGCTAATGTGGCTGGGTGACGTGAGAGCTGAAGTGGACTAAGCTAGGACTGACGTGGCGGACAACATGGCATAGATCTAGGGCTATGGGATCCAACGGCTCGGATTGATTTCGAGGAACCAGACAATCGAGACGCCTCAGGATTAAAGACGTGGGGCCCATCCATCATACAAGGCAGAGGGGGATGACCGGGCCCTTATGTCAGACGCAGAGGAGGGGCTGCCAGTGGGGTCCACTGGCAGTGGCTCGGGACAACGTCGCGCCCACGACGCCGGAGCTCGGCATGTTGATGTTTGATGGCAGGGCGACGTTAGCCAACGGCGAGGGGATGGCGATGTTGGGTCGACGGCGCGGTGGTCCACGGTGCAACGGCAAAGACGGTGAGCAACGGCGGCACGGCAGCGAGGCGCCAGTGCTGAGGACAGCGAGACCCGGCGACGGTCGGTGGATTGGGGAAGGGAGACAGGGACCGACGCCGAAGGAGTGCTCATCGGCGGCGGGCTTCGGACTGCAGGGGCGACGCCGGTGACGGTACTGCGACGGCGCTCAAGGAGGGGCCACGGTGTGCAGGGCGGCGGCGGTACTGCGACGGCGCCCGAGCAGGGGGCACGGTGTGCAGGGCATGGCGGCGCCGGCGCGGTAGCAGAGGCAGCGGCGCTGCTTGCTGGGCGGCGGCGCACACGCGGTGGCGCTCACGGGAGAAGGAGCGGCGCTGGGCGTGGCGATTCAAGCGGCGCTCGGTGCGCAGGGAGCAGGAGGCGGCGCGGCAGATGGAGCGAGGCGAGCAGGGCACAGAGGCGAGGGGGCAACGCGGCTTAGGGCGCAGCGGCGGCGCTAGTTTTAATAGGGGCGGCGCTGGATGGAGACCGACCGCGGCACAGGCGCAGGAAGCGGCGGTCGTTGCGCACGGGCGGCAGTGAGGCGGCAGGCTAGGCCTGGGAGCAGCGGCGGCGTGGCGCGGACCGAAGGCCGCGGTGGCGGTGGGCCGAGGAGGAGGCGCGGCGGCCTAGGAGCGCTCGGGCCGAGGTGGCTCGGGCCCGGGGTGGCTGGGCGCAGGCCGAACAGAGGGAGAGATGTATGGGGGAGGAAGGAGGAGGCGGGGAAGAAGAACAGTAGAGAAAGAGGGGAAGAAGAACAGTAGAGAAAGAGAACAAGAAAAGAAGGGAGGAAAAGGAAGAAAAAAGGAAAGAAAGGAAATTGGGAAAAGGAGATAAAAAAGAGAAAAGGAAAGGGGTTTCTCTAGAAATTCTCCAAATTGGAATTTAAATTTTAGGATTTAAGGGATAATTAGGAATATTGGAAATTGGGGAATGTTCGGAATTTTGTAGTGTTGCAAATATTGATATATATATATATATATATACATGCATACATATATATATATACATATATATACATATATATATGGGAATATTGGAATATAGGGGATCTCTAGGGAATATTTAAAGATCCCGAATGTGTGAGTATTTCGGAGAATCCAAAACGGGGAGTACTTTGTGGGATTCAGAAAATGGAGGATATTAGAATATTGAAACTTATTTTGCGGAGGTCGAGTAATCAGAATATTCGAGGAATATTTGGACTTCCAAAATATTCATGAGATGTGGGAAATTAGAATATTTTCCCAGGAACTGGAAAAATAGAATATACCGAATATTATAAATATTACAGGATTAAAGAATTGACAAGAATGTTTTATTGGGACTGAATAGGGAAACATCTCAGATGATTGGAGATTTGGATTTGTTTTGACGGAAAAGAGTTTCAAGGAAACATCTGGGATTTATTTCAAGGGAAGGATAGATATTTCGGATTCCGAGAATCTTGGATTGGGAGTCCAGAGGGGTTTCAAGGTTTCGAAATTGAATAAATCCAAGAACTCTGGATTTAGATTTTCGAGATGACTTTAGGGTTCCGTGAAAACGACGCCAAACCCTAAAGAAAAGGGATCCAAAGTTCGAGAGGAACGGAGGGGCATCAAAAGGCTGAAGCAGAAACGACCCGAACAGGGGAAAAGAAAAGGGGTTTATTTATATTTAATTAATTTTTGAAATGATCTTTATATTATTAAAATTAATTCTAGAGCTCCGAAAAATGCGAGAAAATTTTAGAGGGTCTATTAAATCATGGGGAGTTTACCAGAAGTAAATGCCACCATAAAACATAAAGAATTTATTATTATAAATACCTAAACGCTTAAAATATTCTAACAAAACTCTAGGAATATAAAAGCATCCAAGCATTTATAAAAAATTTAAACTTGGGATTTTTAATATTGGAAATTTCAAAATTTTATTCAATCACTTTCTTAAACAAATTTTCTAGTGAATTCTTGTATTTCCATTTACCCAAAAATAATTTTTTAATTAAGACAATTTTCAGGGTGTGACACCTCCTCAAGGCTCTATTCGACATAGCAAACAAATATGCTGATTCGGCCGAAGCTGTTGTTAAGGCCCTTGAAGAAAAAAAGAAGTCCTGACAGAAGGAGAGAGGATAACGACGAACCTGCCCCGACTATGTCCGGCAACCGCAAGCGCAAGTCCGACAACGTTGTGGCAGCAGTTGACCACAGCCGACCGTGACTCCTGAAGTTAGACGACTACCAGAAGGTTATGAACGGACCATGTCCTTTCCACTCGAAGGGAAAACACGTAGCCAAGGACTGCTTCATGCTCAAGAAATTTGCTTTCGAGAACTTGTCATCATCTGGCGAGAAAAAAGACAAAGACAAACCAGACTTGGGCACGGTCGGCGACTATGAAGATCCCTAGGCCGAGCTCAATAACATATTCGGAGGGCCATCCATGTACGAGTCCAAGCAAAAACAAAAGCTAACTGCTTGAGAAGTGAACTTGGTCACAACGGATGCCCCCTAGTACTTGCGATGGTCAGAGACAGCTGTCACCTTCGACCGTGTTGACCACCCTGACCAGTAACGCATCCAGGGCGCTATCCACTCGTCCTGGACCCAGTCATCAGAAGTATTAAATTGAAGAAGGTTCTCATCGATGGAGGAAGCGCGCTAAACATACTGTTCGCCAAGACACTCGACGAGATGAAAATACCAAGATCTGAGCTGCGGCTGAGCATAGCTCCCTTCCACGGGGTAATCCCCGGCCTATCTTCAACCCCACTCGGACAGATTACTCTACAGTCACTTTCGGCACACAGGAGAATTTCTGTACCTCGAACATTTGCTTCAAGGTGGCTGACTTCGAGACTGCTTACCATGCAATACTCGGACGACCTGCACTAGCCAAGTTCATGGCAGTGCCCCATTATACATACATGATGGTTAATATGCCTGGACCAGCTGGAGTTCTATCTTTTCACAACGACGTCAAGCAAGTCTTCACCTGTGACAAGGAGAGCTACAATTTGGCCCAGTCCCAAGAAGCATAGTCGGATGGACCAATATCTGGCTAGCCACAACAACCGCAAACGATGACGAACCGGTACCGGCAAAAAAAGTAGCCAAGTCGGGAATTTCAGCGGACTCCAAAACAAAGAAGATCCCCCTAGGCCCTTCCAACCCCACCAAGACTACGCTTGTCAGGACAGGACTCGACCCCAAATAGGAAGACGAGCTCGTCACCTTCTTCCAGGCGAACAAGGACATATTTGCTTGGAAGCCTTCCGACATGCCTGGTGTACCAAGGGAGGTGATCGAGCATTCCCTCAACGTCAAGCCGGACGCCAAACCTATCAAGAAACAGCTACGACGCTTCGCACAAGACCGCAAAGATGCTATTCGGGAGGAGATAGCTAGGCTCCTAGTTGCCGGGTTTATCAAAGAGGTCTATCACTCGGATTGGCTGGCAAACCCAGTTTTGGTCTGGAAAAAAAATGGTAAATGGCGCATGTGCGTCGACTACATCAACTTGAACAAATCGTGTCCCAAAGATCCATTTGGTTTACCACAAATAGATCAGGCGGTTGATTCAACTGCGGGATATGGACTACTCAGTTTTCTCGACTGTTATTCGGGATATCACCAAATCAGCTTAAAGGAGAAGGACTGCTTAAAGACTTCTTTTATCATGCCATTTGGAGCATACTGCTATGTGACTATGCCGTTCGGGTTGAAAAACGCTGGTGTCACATATCAACGTGCCATCCAGCGATGTCTTCACACTCAACTCGGGTGCAACGTGGAGGCATATGTCGATGACGTGGTAATCAAGACCAAATTCAAACAGGACCTCATCGCTGACTTAGAAGAAACTTTCCAAAGCCTTGGGAGATTCAAGATAAAGTTGAACCTGGAAAAGTGCGCCTTCGAAGTACCTTCAGCGAAACTACTCGGCTTCATCGTTTCACATCACGGTATCGAGGCAAATCTGGAGAAAATCAACGCAATTATGAACATGGCGCCACCGACTAGCCAGAAGGACGTATAGAAGTTGACCGGCTACATGGCGGCACTTAGCCAATTTATTTCCCGACTTGGCGAGCGGGGGTTGCCCTTTTTTCAAACTACTAAAGAAAGCTGATAATTTTCAATGGACGCCAAAAGCCCAACAAGCCTTCGAAGACTTCAAGAAGTTCCTCACATTGCCACCAGTGTTGGCGTCACCTATGCCCTAGGAACCGCTCAGGTTGTATCTGGCGGCAACTTCTCAGGTAGTCAGTACGGTGTTGGTCATCGAGTGGGCAGAGCCAAGACACATACAAAATGTTCAACGACCAATCTATTTCGTCAGGAAGTTCTTAGTGACTCCAAGATGAGATATCCCCAAGTCCAGAAGTTGTTATATGGATTACTCATAACTGTCCGGAAGTTGGTGCACTATTTCTAGTCGCATCAAGTTACTCATATCCACTCGGGGATGTCTTACACAACCGTGAAGCCACCGGCAGAATCGCTAAATGGGCGCTCGAGTTAATGGCATTTGATATTGTCTTCAGTAGCGGACAGCAATCAAGTCACAAGCACTTGCAGACTTCGTGGCCAAGTGGAAAGAAGTTCAGATGGCTACTGTAACGACCCGCTTTCCTTTTCCCTGTTGTAACTGGTTTTCTGGATCTTAATCTTTTCCTATCCTGTCAGCTGTGCCTCCGTTTTCCCTCTCCCCGGCCAGCCGACTACCTTCTCTCTTGTGCCGAGTAGAGTTGCTACTCAGTCCTTGTATCCTGCCCTTATCCTTGTCTTACTCGGACCTCTTTGCTGCCGAGTGAGCACGGTGATGTGGCCGACTACCTTGTTGAGACCTGTTGCTTCTTTGTCCCCCGAGTTGCACCCACCCGTTGGACGCCGACTACCGAAGTAGTGAAGAATCAATCTTCACCTAACCGCGGTATCGCTTGGACCAGTGGTCAGTCCGAAGCCCGGTCAGTGAGATTTCTCCAACCTGTCCTAGCCTTGACCTTAATGTCTCATCGCAGCTACAGTGCCTGCCAACTCCTCTGACCAGTTGGACTCCAAAGTCACTTCCTGTCATATCCCTGTCAGTTCATCTTGACTTCCTTGCTCCACCCGTTGCCCAGCTCCACCGTGCCTCAACCTTGCACGTCGGCTATATATATGGCCAACCGTGCCCCTTCTTCCTTTGTTTTGCAAACCGGCCAGCTCCAGCTCTGCTAAGTTTTCATCCTCTCAAGCTTTGGAGCTCTGTCGCCTGGTTCGCAAGCCTGGTTCAGCGACTGCCCCCTTTTCTGCAGCCGACTACTTCTTGATCCTTTTTCTTGGTGTTTTTCTTCTCCTGCTTATCAGTGTTTCTTTCTGCTTGTTCAGAACCTGAACCGGTGGACGATCCCGAAGCCACCTTCGCCGAAGAAGACCCCTCCTTGGAACAAGGCAAGCCTCTTTGATCATATTGTTTCCCATATATGCAAACTATGTTGTTTGGAAAATATATGCATGCTTAGTTACACCTTTTTTTTTAAACTGTTGGCCTCGGTTATGCAAGCGCAACCGATGGAACCGCCCCAGTAGTAGCACTTATTTGGTAGGATGTTGTTATATTTCCCCCTTGAAGAGCCCCACAAATGGCACGCTAGCATCCTATCTGAGGATACGATGCCGAGTAAAATGGCTTAGCTCTGCAACGTTGTTTGTCGTTGGGAAAAATGATGGGTTTTACTAACAGTTTGGAAAACCCGATACCTTGTGTATCGGCGCGTTTTGTGAAATAAAGGAAAGATTTGTGAAAATCTTGATGTACAGAGACAGTGCCTGTGTGGCTTGGCTATGTATTATCATTAAGGATCGATTCCCATGGCGTAGATTTGTTTGTCAGTGATTTGTGAAAAGTGTTTGATGGGAAAGGGAACCGTGACCTGAGTTTGCCGAGTAAGCAAACGGAAGGCCTGTGTGGCCAGAAACGGATCTGTGTGGTCCAGGGTGTTAAGCACCATAAACAAGTGTATGAAAAGTAAACAGGATGAAGATCATGCTCCCGGGTTGTAGCCAGGGCAGCAAAGTTTAAGCCCCCCGGGTTGTAGCCAGGGCGGCAATTCAGTCTTCGGGTTGTAGCCAGAAGACGGTGATGAGCACGCCCGGGTTGTAGCCAGGGCAGCAGTGTTCTAGCTAGCTGGTTTGTAGCCAGCCTAGCGGGCATTTAGTGCCATGATCATGCTCCCGGGTTGTAGCCAGGGCAGCGATGATGAGCCCCGGGTTGTAGCCAGGGCGGCGACTAGCTAGCTGGTTGTAGCCAGTGTAGCGGGCATCAAGTGCACAGCTGAGATTTGGTTGTAGCCGAGTCTCAGGGTCAACGAGTGGTTGTAGCTACTCGGGAGATAAAGGACAACAAATGCAAAGTAAAAGATAATAAGAACATGTATGATTACGCTTGATTCTTTAAGTGGTGAGTTGTTGAAAAGCAACTTGCGGAATGGATGGAGGCGTGAGCCTCTGTCCGCCAACTAAAATTTGGAACTCACTAGTGTTTGCAAAGAAAAGAGTTTAATAAGGCAGTCTTTCGCAAATGAAACCTTAGCTCTTCTTGTCTAACCAACATGGCATCATTCCCGGCTTGCTGAGTACAAAAGTACTCACCTTGTTCATATATATGTATAGTAGGTTTTGGAGTGGAAGACGAAGATCCGACTGCTGCCGAGTTTCCTCCAAGACCAGGCCGACTACGAAGACTCTGAAGTTTCGAGCCTAGTGCCAACCGAGCCTGTGGAGTAGTTTTTGTCCAGCTTCCGCCCTGTTCTGCTGTTTCGCTAGTTTACCAGTTGATTATTTTGCCCATCCCGGGTCCTGTCCTGGATGGATCTCCTTGTACGTATTGTAAGTACTCTGTTTATGTATTATTGTAATCTGTGTTGTATCATTGTTGTGCGTACCGACTTACTGATCCTGGGATCGGGTGCCTTATGCACATGGTGGCCTTCCACCTAGTCGGGAGGCGCCACAGGCGGTGGTATCAGAGCAAAAAGGTTGGCCCTAGGAACGAAACCCACCCGTGTAGATGTCTTTGAGGATCTTATTTTGAAAACTATACTAATTTGCAAAAGACTAGGACTTGTCTGCAGGTACCTCTCTCTGCTCTGTAGAATTTGGAAATGTTTCTAAACTCTTGGCTATTTCCCTACCTTGGGTTCTGCGAAAAGCTCTTAGGTTCCAGTGCCCATCTGTCATCTTTTCGTTGAGGCTGGTTCCCGAGTATAATTCCTTGTTCTGCTACTTGAATCCATCTTGCTAATCTTGTTGCTCCTTCATCTGTTCCATCGGTTTGGTTGCCGATATCCTTGCTGAGCCCTCTTCCTTTGGTTGCCCTTTCTAGGACCAGATGGCAGAACGTCAGCGCCGTGCCGTCCGTACCCCGGCCCGCTTGGGTTTTGAAGACCAAGGTCCAGTCCGCAACAACCTGCTTACTGCCGCGGAGGAACAAGAGTGGAGCAGACCCACGATCGGATGTCAGGAAGTGGCCGTGCAGCCGGCCTTGGTACCTTCGACGCTGCAACAGCAAACCCTGGAGGATTGCCTCAACCTCCTCACCTTCCAGCAGACCCCCAGCAGCTTATGGCCATCCAGACCCAGATTTGCAAGCATTGCTCAGAATCTGGCCGCAATGCAGCCTCTTCTCCATCAAGCTCGACCAGAACAAGTCAGTAGCCGCTCCAAGCTTGCCGACTTCATGAGGTCCCGTCCAGCCGAGTTCTCGCAGACCGCTAAGCCAATGGAGGCTGACGACTGGCTGAAGGATATGGATAGAAGCTGAACCTAGTGCAGTGCACACCCACGGAAAAGACCCAGTTTGCTGCACATCAACTTCGTGGTTCCGCAGCTGACTGGTGGGAAAACTACTGTGCTGCCCATCAAGATGCCGCCAACATCGCCTGGCCCGAGTTTGCGGAAGCCTTCAGAGATGCACATGTCCAGAAGGAGTAATAGACATCAAGAGAGAAGAGTTCAACAACCTCAAGCAGGGACCTTCCAGCATCAGCGAGTACCTGAGCAGGTTCAACCATCTAGCTCGCTATGCACCAGAGGACGTGAACACGGACAAGAAGAAGATCAGAAGGTTTCTAAAAGGGATGAATGTGGCAATGAAGGTCCAGCTTCTTGCCCATGACTTCCCTACCTTCCAGCACATGGTTAACAGAGCCTTAGTGGTTGAAGATGCGAGGAAGGAGATCGACGTTTTTCGCAAGCGCAAGGCCTCCCAGATGCAGTCTCGTAGTGGTCCGAGTTCTAGGCCCTATCTCCCCAGTCCTTCCGTCAGTTTGCCCCATCCAGTTTCAAGAGCGCGGTGTTTCGCCCGTCTGTTTCTCGCCCGACTTCTTCTGTTCAGTCCTGACCCCTCAGTGCAAATACCGGCGCAAGTCGCCCTACCTCAGCCGGCCTTCAGCGGAAGAGTATTCCGAGTGCCCCAGGAAGCCGATGCTACAACTGCAATGAGTTGGGTCACTTCGCCCGACACTGTCCCCAGAAGCAAGACCCTGCAGTCCCTGGACGCCCTAACGCCAGCACTTCAAGAGCCCCTGTGTTCAGTCGAGGACAGCCGACTACACATACTAATGGATCTGCCTCCCCGTGCCCCTCCGACCTTTGGACGTGGCGAAGTCAATCATATCCAGTCACGAGACAGCCCGAGAAGCTTCAGATGTGGTAATGGGTACGTTTCTTGTCAACTCCGTACCTGCAGTTGTTCTGTTTGATTCTGGAGCATCGCATTCCTTTATTTCTCAATCTTTGTGGTAAGTATGGTTGGGATGTTCGAGGTCTTAGTATACCTATGGTCAATCACTCCCCTGGCAAGGAGTTTAGGTCAGACCAATCTTGCCTGGAGTTTTACCTTGGTAATTAAAGGAGTTAGTTTCTCAGCCAACCCCATTGTCCTGGAATCACAAGGCTTGGATTTGATTCTTGGCATGGACTGGTTAGCTAAGCATAAGGGCCGAATAGACTGTGCAACTAGCACCATAACCCTGCAGTGCCCTTTTGGACAAGAAGTGAAGTTTGCCTCCTTGGAGACCCTAAGAACCGACCCCTCCTGAGCTCCATGCAAATAGTCCCTTTGGAAGAAGTGCCGGTGATCAATGAGTACCCTGATGTCTTCCCAGACAGTTTACCCGGAATGCCCCCTGATAGAGAGATTGAATTCTCTATAGAGTTGCTACCCGGCACAGCACCCAATATCCAAGAGACCCTATAGAATGGCGGCTAATGAGTTAGCCCGAAGTGACAAGAGCAGATAGAAGAACTTGAGAGCCTAGGTTTTGTGCGACCTAGCACATCACCTTGGGGAGCTCCAGTGCTCCTAGTGGAAAAGAAGGATAAGACCAAGAGGATGTGCGTTGATTATCGCGCACTGAATGGAGTAAACCATCAAGAATAAGTATCCTCTACCAAGGATAGATGATCTGTTCGACCAGCTGCAAGGAGCTAAAGTTTTCTCTAAGGTTGACTTGAGATCAGGATACCCACCAATTGAAGATCAGATCTGAAGATATACCCAAAACAGCTTTCCTGACCCGATATGGATTATATGAGTATACGGTGATGTCCTTTGGACTCACTAATGCTCCAGCTTTCTTCATGAGTCTTATGAATAAGGTATTCATGGAATATCTCGACAGTTGTCGTGTGGTATTTATGGATGATATCCTAATCTCTCCAAGGACGAGCAAGAACATGTTGGACATTTGAGAATGGTTCTAGGAAAGTTAAGAGAGCACCAGTTGTTTGCCAAGTACTCGAAGTGTGAGTTTTGGCTAGACCGAGTTGCTTTTCTCGGGCATTGTGGTCACTGCCCCAAGGAGTAGAAGTGGACCCGGGGAAAGTGAGAGACGTGCTTTCTTGGAAATCCCCGACTACGGTCACGGAAGTGAAGAAGTTTCCTAGGTTTGGCTGGTTATTATCGGAGATTCATTGAAGGATTTTCAAGGATTGCAAACCATGACAGAATTGCTAAAAAAAGGAAAAGGAGGTTTGAATGGAGTGACGCCTGTGAGAAAGTTTTATGGAGTTAAGGAAAAGGCTGACTACCCACCTGTGTGATCCTTCCGGATATCAGGAAAGACTTTGAGGTATACTGTGATGCACCCGACTAGGCATAGGCTGTGTGCTTATGCAGGAAGGAAGAGTGGTTGCGTATGCCTCAAGACAGTTAAGACCCATGAGCTGAACTACCCGACCCATGACCTAGAGTTGTCAGCAGTAGTGCATGCCTTGAAGATATGGCGACACTACCTGGTTGGAAACCGGTGTGAAGTATACACCGATCATAAGAGTCTGAAGTACATCTTCACTCAGACGAGCTTAATCTCAGACAAAGAAGATGGCTTGAGTTGATTAAGGATTACGAGCTTGGAATACATTACCACCCTGGCAGGGCAAATGTTGTTGCCGATGCCCTCAGTCGGAAAGTCCATTGTAATGCCATCTTGACCCGCCCCTTCAACCCGAGCTAAGTCGAGAGCTGGAAAAGCTAAGGATAAATATGGTCAAGCCAGGAACGCTGGCGACTTGCTGATTCAGCCTACCTTGGAGGACGGATCAAGAAGCTCAAAAAAGTAGATGAAAAGATTGTATCTCTAAAGGAAAGCATGACCCAGGGAAAAGCCCCCCGAGTTCTCCATCGACAGCAAAGGAACTGTTTGGTTTGGGAAACGCATTTGCGTGCCCGACAGAAAGGAATCCAAGACTTGATCTTGAGAGAAGCCCATGAGTCCGCTTATTCCATCCACCCAGGAAGTACCAAGATGTACAAGGATATTAAGGATCATTACTGGTGGCCTGGAATGAAGCGAGATATTGCGAGTATGTGAGTTTGTGACATTTGCCAAAGGGTTAAAGCAGAGCATCAGAAGCCAGCAGGATTGCTTCAGCCCTTAAGGATACCCGAGTGGAATGGGAAGAAATAGGAATGGATTTCATCGTTGGATTACCTAAGACCCGGCAGGACATGATTCATCTGGGTAATAGTGGATCGACTGACCAAGGTCGCCAATTTATCCGTCAAGACAACCTACCCGGCCAAGAAGCTAGCCGAGCTGTTCTGACCAATCCGTTATCTGCCAACATGGAGTCCCAAGAAGATAGTGTCTGACCGAGGAGCTCAGTTCACCTCCCACTTTTGGCAAAAGTTGCATGAGACAATGGGCACTAACCTGAATTTCAGTACCGCATATCACCCCAGACGGATGGCAAACCGAGAGAGTCAACCAGATCGTGGAAGATATGCTAAGAGCATGTGCCTTGGATTTGAAGGAACCTGGGATCTCTGTCTGCCTTATGCGAGTTTCTCCTACAATAACAGCTATCAAGCCAGTATCCAGATGGCCCCAATGAAGCTCATATGACGCAAGTGTAGAACCCCACCCCTACGTCTGTTGGACAGACGTAGGAGAAAAGATGGTTTTTTGGATCCAGACATTTTGAAAGAGGCAGAAGAGCGAGTTAAGGTTATCCGAGAGCGCTTGAAGACAGCCCAAACCTGCAGCAAAAGAACTATGCAGATAATCGGACATACGAGAGCTACTGTATCCAGTTTCAGATAGGAGACCATGTGTATCTCCGAGTATCACCCCTACGAGGAACAAAGAGATTTGGAATGGGGTGAAAGCTAGCGCCTCGCTATATCGGACCTTACGCCCTATCGTCGACAGACGCGGAGTAGTGGGTATCAACTGAGTTACCCGAAGAAACTCTCTGACGTCCACGACGTGTTCCATGTGTCCCAGTTGAAGAAATGTCTTCGCATCCCAAGAAGAGCAAGTTCCGTTGAAGAGCTCAACGTACAACGCAAACCTTACATACAAGGAACGCCCTATTCGTGATTTTGGAGACAAGGGACAGACATACAAGACGGAAAGGCAATCAAATTCTTGGCAAGGTGCCAATGGAGTAACCATTCTGAAAACGAAGCTACATGGGAACGAGAAGATCGCCTTCAAGCTGAGTACCCCGGAGCTCCTTTGCCGATGGCCGAGTAGCCGAATCTCGGGACGAGATTCTGTTAAGTGGGGGAGTTTTGTAACGACCCCGCTTCCTTTTCCCTGTTGTAACTGGTTTTCTGGATTCTTAATCTTTTCCCTATCCTGTTCAGCTGTGCCTCCGTTTTTCCCTCCCCGGCCAGCCGACTACCTTCTCTCTCGTGTGTAAGCTAGCAACAGTTGCACTCAGTCCTTGTATTCCTGCCTTATCCTTGTCTTACTCGGACCCTTTGGCTGCGAGTGAGCACATGTGATGTGGCCGACTACCTTGTTGAGACCCTGTTGCTTCTTTGTCCCCCGAGCTTGCACCCCACCCGACTTGACGCCGACTACCGAAGTAGTGAAGAATCAATCTTCACCTAACCGCAGTATCGCTTGGACCAGTGGTCAGTCCGAAGCCCCGCGTGAGTGAGATTCTCCAAACCTTGTCCTAGCCTTGAACCCTTAACTGTCTCATCCGCAGCTACAGTGCCTGCCAACTCCTCTGACCAGTTGGACTCCAAAGTCACTTCCTGAACTAATCTCATATCCCTGTCAGTTCATCTTGACTTCCTTGCCTCCACCCCGTTTGCCCAGCTCCACCGTGCCCTCAACCTTGCACGTCGGCTATATATATATATGGCCAACCGTGCCCCCTTCTTCCTTTTGTTTTGCAAACCGGCCAGCTCCAGCCTCTGCTAAGTTTTCATCCCTCTCAAGCTTTGGAGCTCTGTCGCCTGGTTCGCAAGCCTGTTCAGCCGACTGCCCCTTTTCTGCAGCCGACTACTTCTTGATCCTTTTTCTTGGTGTTTTACTTTCTCCTGCTTCATCAGTGTTTCTTTCTGCTTGTTTCAGAACCTGAACCGGTGGACGATCCCGAAGCCACCTTCGCTGGAAGAAGACCCCTCCTGTGGAACAAGGCAAGCCTCTTTGATCATATTGTTTCCCATATATGCAAAAACCTATGTTGTTGGAAAATATATGCATGCTTAGTTACACCTTTGTTTTTAAACTGATTGGGCCTCGGTTATGCAAGCGCAAACCGATGGACCCGCCCAGTAGTAGCACTTATTTGGTAGGATGTTGTTATATTTCCCCTTGAAGAGCCCCCAAAATGGCACGCTAGCATCCTATCTGAGGATACCGATGCCGAGTAAAATGGCTTAGCCTGCAACGTTGTTTGTCGTTGGAAAAAATGATGGGTTTTACTAAACAGTTTGAAAACCCGATACCTTGCTTGTATCGGCGCGTTTTGTGAAATAAAGAAAGATTTGTGAAAATCTTGATGTACAGAGACAGTGCCTGTGTGGCTTGGCTATGTATTATCATTAAGGATCGATTCCCCATGGCGTAGATTTGTTTGTCAGTGATTTGTGAAAAGTGTTTGATGGAAAGGGAACCGTGACCTGAGTTTGCCGAGTAAGCAAACGGAAGGCCTGTGTCGGCCAGAAACGGATCTGTGTGGTCCGGGGTGTTAAGCACCATAAAACAAGTGTATGAAAAGTAAACAGGATGAAGATCATGCTCCCGGGTTGTAGCCAGGCAGCAAAGTTTAAGCCCCCAGGTTGTTAGCCAGGGCTGGCAATTCAGTCTTCGGGTTGTAGCCAGAAGACGGTGATGAGAGCACGCTCCCGGGTTGTAGCCAGGGCAGCAGTGAGCCTAGCTGGTTGTCTAGCGGGCATTCAGTTTGCCCATGCTCCCGGATTGTCAGCCAGGGCAGCGATGATGAGCCCCAGTGTCTAGCTAGCTGGTTGTAGCCAGCCCTAGCGGCATTTTAGTGCCATGATCATGCTCCCGGGTTGTAGCCAGAGGCAGCGATGATGAGCCCCGGGTTGTAAGCCAGGGCGGCCGACTAGCTAGCTGGTTGTAGCCAGTTAGCGGCATCAAGTGCCACAGCTGAGATTTGGTTGTAGCCGAGTCTCAGGGTCAACGAGTGGTGTTGTAGCTACTCGGGAGAATAAAGGACCAACAAATGCAAAGTAAAAGATAATAAAGAACATGTATGATTACTCTTGATTCCTTAAGTGGTGAGTTGTTGAAAAGCAACTTGCGGATTGGATGGAGGCGTGAGCCTCTGTCCGCCAACTAAAATTTGGAACTCACTAGTGTTTGCAAAGAAAAGAGTTAATAAGGCAGTCTTTCGCAAATGAAACCCTTA
Source organism: Oryza meyeriana var. granulata (assembly GCA_003991445.1). Taxonomy (NCBI): domain Eukaryota; kingdom Viridiplantae; phylum Streptophyta; class Magnoliopsida; order Poales; family Poaceae; genus Oryza; species Oryza meyeriana. The sequence continues at coordinate 75,883 of RYFJ01002643.1, read as the reverse complement.
GCTCTTCTTGTCTAACCAACATGACATCATTCCCGGCTTGCTGAGTACGAAAGTACTCACCTTGTTCATATATAATGTATAGTAGGTTTTGGAGTGGAAGACGAAGATCCGACTGCTGCCGAGTTCCTCCAAGACCAGGCCGACTACGAAGACCTCTGAAGGTTTCGAGCCTAGTTCCCAACCGAGCCTGTGGAGTAGTTTTTGTCCAGCTTCCGCCCTGTTCTGCTGTTTCGCTAGTTTACCAGTTGATTATTTTGCCCATCCCGGGTATGTCCTGGATGGATCTCCTTGTACGTATATGTAAGTACTCTGTTTATGTATTATTGTAACCTCGTGTTGTATCATTGTTGTGCGTACCCGACTACTGATCCTTGGGATCGGGTGCCTTATGCACATGGTGGCCTTCCACCTAGTCGGGAGGCGCCACAATCAAGGAGGTCTACCACCTGGACTGGCTGGCAAACCCAGTTCTGGTCCAGAAGAAAAACGGTAAATGGCGCATGTGCGTCGACTACACCGATCTAAACAAGGCATGCACAAGGATCTGTTCGTCTACCAAGAATAGATCAAGTGGTGGATTCAACCGCGGGGGTGCGAACTTTCAGCTTTCTCGACAGTTACTCGGGATACCACCAAATCAGCCTGAAGGAGAAGGACTACTTAAAGACATCTTTCATCACACTGTTTGGCGCCTACTGCTACATCACTATGCCGTTCGGTTTGAAGAATGCTAGGGCAACGTATCAACGAGCAATTCAGCGGTGTCTACACACTTAGATCGGGCACAACGTGGAGGCCTACATCGACGACTTGGTGATCAAGACCAAGTCCAAAGAAGACCTCATCATTGACATGGAAGAAACCTTCCAAAATCTTCGAACATTCAAGAATCTGGAAAAGTGCGCCTTTGGTGTGCCATCCGGCATGCTACTTGGCTTCATCGTCTCGCATCGCAGCATCGAGCCCAACCCGGAGAAAGCCAATGCAATCATGAACCTGGCATCCCCGACTAGCTAGAAGGACGTCTAGAAGCTGACAGGCTGCATGGCGGCACTCAGCCGATTTATTTCCTGACTAGGTGAATGGGGCATGCCCTTTTTCAAGCTATTGAAGAAAGCAGACAATTTCCAATGGACTCCCGAAGCCCAGCAAGCCTTCAAAGACTTCAAGAAATTTCTTACATCACCACCCGTGTTGGCGTCACCAATGCCCCAAGAGCCATTAATGCTATATCTAGCGGCGACCACTCAGGTAGTCAGCACTGTGTTGGTGGTCGAGCAATCCAAACCGGGTCACATACAGAAGATTCAACGGCCAGTCTACTTTGTCAGCGAGGTCCTTGCCGACCCCAAGATGAGATATCCGCAGGTCCAGAAGCTACTCTATGGCCTACTTATTACTGTCTGGAAGCTGGTGCACTATTTCCAATCGCATCAAGTCACAGTGGTCACATCGTATCCACTCGGGGACGTTCTGCATAACCGCGAGGCCACCGGCCGAATCCCTAAATGGGCACTCGAGTTGATGGCGTTCGACATCACCTTTTAGCCACGGACAACAATCAAATCACAAGCTCTAGCCGACTTCGTGGCCGAGTGGACAAAAGTTCAGATGCCTACATCAACAGCGAAGCTACAGTACTGGACAATGTACTTCGACGGTTCTTTACGGATCAGCGGCGCCGGGGCTGGTGTCATACTGACGTCCCCCACCGGCGAAAAACTCAAGTACGTCCTCCAGATCCACTTTCCAGCTTCCCACAACGTCACCGAGTACGAGGCACTTATCCACGGGCTCCGCATTGCTATATCACTCGGCATTCACCGACTGGTTGTGTGAGGAGACTCTCAACTCGTGGTGAACCAAGTCATGAAAGACTGGACATGCCTCGACGATATCATGGCAGCATACTGTTAGGAGGTCCGAAAGCTAGAAAATAAGTTCGACGGGCTGGAGATAACACATGTCCTACGACAATACAATGATGCTGCAGATGAATTGGCAAACATGGGATCCAAGCGAGAAGTAGTCCCGACTAGGATCTTTGTCGAGCAACTTATGGAGCCATCAGTCAAGAAGAAACCAATGCCAGAGCAGTCGGGAGGCAAACCTACCTTGGCAATAGACGAAGTACTGAACATATGTCAAGATTGGTGGACTCCTGTTCTCAAATTCCTCCTGGACGATGAACTCCCAGAAGATCACAGTCAAGCCGAACAAATCAAACGTCGAAGCAAAAGTTTCCTAGTAGTCGAAGAAGACCTGTACCGAAGAAGTGCATTCGGTGTCCTCATGCGTTGTGTCACCACCGAGGAAGGCAAGCAGATTCTACAATCAATCCACTTGGGCATATGTGGCAACCACGCCGCATCCAGGATGTTAGTCGGAAAGGCTTACCGGCAAGGATTTTTCTGGCCAACAGCAGTAACAGATGCAAAAGACATAGTTCGCACATGGGAGGGTTGCCAGTTCTATGCACGACAAACAAATCTCCCAGCCCAAGAACTCCAAACCATACCAATCTCTTGGCCCTTTGCAGTATGGGGCCTTGACATGGTCGGGCCTTTCAAGAAAGTGCTAGGAGGGTTCACACACTTGTTCGTCGCAGTGGATAAATTCACAAAGTGGATTGAGGTAAAACCCGTTGCTACCATAACAGCGGCATGAGCAAAGGACTTCATCATGAGTATATAATACCTATTCGAGGTCCCCAACCGCATCATAACGGACAACGGTACTCAGTTCACGGGCGGCGTCTTTCAAGATTTCTGTGACGAATTCGGCATCAAGATCTGTTATGCTTCTGTGGCACACCCACGGAGCAATGGGCAGGTTGAGCGTGCCAATGGCATGGTCTTACAAGGCATCAAGACAAGGATATTCGACTGACTACAACCATACACGGGCCGGTGGGTACTAGAACTCCCATCTGTTCTCTGGTCTCTAAGAACCACGGTTAGTCGGGCAACAGGGCAATCACCTTTCTTTCTGGTCTATGGTGCTGAAGCTGTGTTACCAACTGAGTTAGAGTTCGGCTCTCCGCGAGTCTGGGCTTACTCAGAAGACATCTCAAGCAATACCCGATTGGTTGAACTAGATCAGTTGGAAGAAGCAAGGGACATCGCCATAATCCAGTCGGCAAGTTATCTTCAAGGCCTGCGTCGTTACCACAATCGCAATGTCCATGGCCGTGCCTTTTTGGTCGGAGATCTTGTCTTGAGAAAAATACAAACCACCAAAGACAGGCATAAACTATCCCCCATATGGGAAGGGCCGTTCATTACAGCCGAGGTTACATGGCCACGCCTACCGACTGAAGACCGAAGACTACGCACTCGTCAGCAACTCATGAAATATAGAACAACTACATCCTTTCTATACCTGAGTTTTATATCTTCCCATGTGTACAGTTTTTCTCCGACTCACTACGCCGCTTGTTTCAACTGAGTAGTGAGTCGGGGGCTGCATGTATTATATGTGCTCTGTCAATAATAAACGAGCCTGTTTTACTTAAGTTATGAAGTTTTGCAATGACTCTATTATGTTTGCCGGAGTATAGCTTTCTACAGTGAACGATTTTATTAAGTTCCTATAGACTAACTCAGCGCAGACTATACAATCGGGTAAAGCTAATGATAACTAAGTCAGAACTTAGAGCTTGGCGGCATTGCACATATATTTACACATGTCCTTACAAAAAGTTTATATACACCGACTGCATGATGGACTGTTCTTACATGCCTAGGTCTCGGGTGATCACCTCTGCAGTCGGCCTCGCCTGGGCTATCAACTCCAGCGTCTCCTCAGGTGTCGTCTCCTCGGCAAATCCCTCTCCGATGGCTTCAATATCTGCCTTGGGGTAGATTGACTTGGTCATCGCCAAGATTTGGGCCACGCCGACAACAACATGCTCGTCCGAGTACCTCTTCAGGATACTCGGAGCTTCGTTAAGGCGTGCCTACACTTGGGAGACCGTGTTGGAGCTGGTTCCCACGTAGTGAGGATCCATGATGTCAAGGAGCCCTTTCACGGACTCGGCAAGGATCTCCCATGACTCCTTGACAACATTCATCTCCTCTGCAAAAGCCTGAAACTGGATCTGGGCATTGGCTCTAGTAGCTACCTAGGTTCATCGACAAGTAAGCTTGTTAGGCGAAATTGTAGATAGAATACTTAATGGATTGGTTAAGATCATTGTTAAAGCGGAGACTTACTTTTGTAGTCGGCCTCCCATTTGGCTTTGGCCTTCTCCAGTTCAGCCTTCTCCTTCTCGAGCTTGGCGTTGGCCTTCTTCAAGTCGGCCTTCTTCTTCTCGAGCTCGGCCTTGGCCCTTTTCAAGTCAGCCATGTCTTTCTCAAGCTCGGCCTTGGCCCTCTCGGCCTCCTTCAGCTTGGCTTCCCCCTCTATTCAGGTCTTCAACTCGGCTTCGAGGGCTGCACATAAGAATAGTCAAGTACTCAACATTGCAGTCAAGACACAACTGGGCTGTTGGGAAACAACATCGCTGGAGAAATATACTAAGGGCTCAGTCAGGAAGATGTATTCAGGAGACTTACTTCCAATCTTCTTGGCTAGGTCCCAATTTTCGTCCCTGAGCTGACTAACGGCTCCCTTTAGCCAAGACTCCCTCTCCTGGCTACGCCGCTCCAATTCGCCCTTTAAGGTTTGGAGCTGGTCCAATTGTTGGAGTTGGGGAGCGAGCTGGGTCAGGACCTCGTTCATCTACTCTGAGCGGTCAACGATCTTCTGCTCAAAACAAAAGCAGAGCAAAGCAGAGTCAAGCATCAGAACACTTATGCAAGGAAGACTACCAAGACTCTGATATGGCGAAAGTCATACCTGGACCCCCCGGGATGCGGCGATCACGGCGTGAAGCAAGTCTGCACGCTCCTTCTCCGCCGCAACCTCATCATGCTTGTAACTCTTCGCAGTTCCACTGGGGGCTACCCAGCAGAATGTCCTCGGGAATTTGCGGGGAGGAGCCTCAAGCCTAGGGAGGTCCGGCCTCTCTGAAGACGACGATGACGACGACATGGACGGCGACGGAGTCCTGGCCCCCAACTCGCCGGCTGCTGGGGCTTCAGAGACATGCTCAAGGGTTGGAGCAACAGCTTCGACATTAGCCCCTTGGTCGGCCAGTGTCGGTGGCTCTGCAGTCAGGACAACCTCGGTTTCTGCAACTAGGTCGGTCACTAGATCAGCAGATACAATCACGAGTGCTGGTCCGGCTGGGGACGGCTCTACAACAGGAGCAGCCGGCGTGGTGTCCTTGAGATCGATGTTGGTGCACTTCCTGCACGATGAGTCAAATATCAGCACACCACAATGCTGAACAAGACTTCCGAAAGACTTAAAGTCACATACCTCTTGGAGAATTTGAGCCTGCCCTCGGGGGCTCCTAATGTCGGTAGTGGGCTGCTGCCAGCTGTTGGGCTGGGCAGCTTGGCAGTCGGCGGTGGCGTTTTCGTCCTGGTTGGCTCCACTCCTAGTGTGGCCGGCTGGGGGCGCTCGGTACTTGGCGGTGCCATTCTTAGGCTTGATGTTGCTGAGCTCGGCGGCACTTGACCCGACCTTGTACTCGGCGGTGCTCTTATTGGGCTCGATGATGCTGAGCTCAACTACACTGGTCCCGGTCTGGGACTCGGCGGCCTGGGGGTTGTGCCGGCGGCGTCTTTTATCTTCAGACTCCCAGCTGCGGCACTCGGCCTAATAATCTTCTTCTTGCCTTGATCTTCAACAGGTCTCTTTCCTGCTCTCTTGGAGTCGGGCTGGGCAACAGAAGGACTTAACGGCCTCTTCTTCTTTGACTTCATGGCCGATAAAGTTCGGGAGTCATCATTGAACTCCTCATATGACTGCAAGTAGTTCAACAATACATGTTACACATTCTGGAGCCAACCTGGGCATACATTTGCAAGCACTCATCACATATGAACTACAAGACAACATCAGCAAGAGTTACCTTTGGGCACGGCCTCTTCTGGCTATAAGCCGCCACAGACCTATCTGTGTCTTCAGTTTCGACCACCCCGCTGGCAAAGAAATCCAGCAGGACGTTGGTCACCTTATACTTGTCCATCAGGTCGGGGTATTCCTGGCTGGGATCTCCTCGGCCCTTGTAGTCCCAGCCGAAGTGACACCTCAACTTCAGCGGCTTGATGCAACGAGTCAGGAATCGTCTAGCCACCCATGGACTGGTCAGCCCGGCGCTCTTCAGCTTATCGATCTTTTCAATCAATATGTGAACCTGGCCCATTTCTTCATAGGTGGGCACAGACGACCACTTGGCTATAACCACCGGGGGCAAACCCATAAAAGGGGGAAGGCTTGGCTCAAGATCGGAACAGTAAAACCATTCCTTATGCCAGCCTTTGAGAGAAGATTTCTGGGGAATATTGAAATAAATCCTCTTTATCTCACTCTTGAGCTGGATACCGGCTCCCCCAATCACTTGGACCTTGCTCTTGGAGGGTTGGGGTTTGATGTGGAACAAATGTCTAAACAGATTCAAATGGGGTTCCACACCCAGGTAGCACTCACAAAGAATCACAAAAGTAGAAATTTGCAAGATCAAGTTGGGATTCAGATTCACCAACTCGAGTTCATAAAAGGCAAGAAGCTGGCAGAAGAACTTGGAAGATGGAAGAGAAAGGCCCTGGTTGAAAAAAGAGGTGAAAACAACGGTCTCACCGGCTTGGGACTCCGGAACCGATTCGCCTTCAGCCGAACACCAATTGATGACATCGCAGCTTTGCAATCTCAGCTGCTTCTCCAGAAGCTTCAGCTTAGCTGACCCGCAATCCGAAGTTGGCCAGATCTCATCCGACACATCCACGAAATCTGAAGCCCTCGACATGGTTGGGGACGAGAAGATTTGGGAAAAATGTTGCTGGAGGTGTGGAATGGACGCAAGGAAGTGGGATCGCCCGAGTTTTGATGGGGAAGAGCGAGCAATGGCGAACCCTAGCGAGGCGGGAGGCAAAATTTCGGCGCGAAGGCTGGAAGATGAAATGATTGGTGTATTAGAGAAGATGAAGAAATCTTCTCTCTCTCCCCACCTTTTATAGAGCCATTTCCAATTCGTGGGCTTGGGCTTACCAAATCGGTACTTGGCCACTAAGACATGAGTTTCTACAGTAGCACGCTCAATGTGGGCCGTTCGCTGGCTGTGTTAAAATCACAGTGCTGGTGCTACTAACAGGAACCGATGAGATAAACAGGTATGCTTCATGAAGGCCTAATTGCTGAACACATGTGTTTGGGTATCTGTCTTATCCACCAGGTATTGAAGATATACCCTTATAAGGGTCATGAGCTGGTCTTCATCAAAATTGGGGATGCAGGTATCTTTCAAGTACACCTAACCACATAATGGATTAAATTTCATAAAGTGGTACTCAGCCTACATGCTTGGTCAACAGTTGCCATGAGCAAATCTTTTTCCAGCTGACATGACGATGAGGAGTCTAAGTTTCGAGTAGTGCACTACTCGGGAGAGACTATAAATATTCTTTCCAACTGACATGAAGCTGTAGAGTCTAACTTCCAAGTGGGACACCACTCGGGAAAGACTATAAACACCTTTTCCAGCTGACATGAAGTTGAAGAGTCTCATATACGAGGGGCATGCTACTCGGCAAAGACTATAAATTATTTCCGGTTGACATGATACCGAAGAGTCTCATATACCAGTAGTATACTACTCGGGAAAGACTACAAGGTTAAAGATCTTTGACTTTATGTTTAATTGTTTTCACAATTAAGCACAAAGTCAGGGGCTACACCTAATAGGTGCGCCTATTCGGTGCACACTATTCATATATCTACATGGAGCCCTTCATAGCCTCCCTGCCAACTGACATGAAGCAGGACTAGGGAAGAAGAAGCACTCGGATAAAGAGTACTCGGGAGCAATGCACTCGGGCAAACTTCACCGTGGAGGATGAGCACTCGGCATCAACTGTGACTCAACTATGAAGGTCTCAGGGGCTACCGTGGAGGCCTTGGGCCCCAGGTACCTCATCACAAGCATATGGGCCACTTGGATAGAGGATGGGCCTAGCCTTGTAATTAGAGATATGATAGAACCCGGCAGACTTTGCCTTATACGATAAGGAATATACAGTCCTAGTCGGGTAGGTTATAACTCTAAGAGGAGATCCCTTGGTTGTAATCCGGCTGGGACTCCTACCTTGTACCCCTATCCCCCAGTATATAAGGGGAGGCAGGGCGCCCCCTGAGGGCAAGAGTTCATCAGAACGACACACATCCTCAAAGGAATGCACCACAACTGGACGTAGGGTATTACCTCACATCGAGGGCTTGAACCAGTATAAATTTCCCCGTGTTCCTTTGCAATCCACCGAGTTTCGATCCGACGAGTAGCCCTATATTCATATTGCCGGTGTAAAACATCGACATCGTCCTCCCTAGGAGTCTGGTCAGTTTTGTGGTCGACCGTGCCACGATGTCCTCCAACTTGCGCTTGTAGTTTCCAGGCTTGGATGGGGCTGCATCGTCCTTCTCTCATCGCTCCTTCTGTCGGGGCTTGTCAACGAGTGCCTTAGCAATTGCATCAGCTGAATCATCATATTTGTTTGCCATTTCAAAGAGAGTTTTGACAGATTTGGGCGACTTTCAAGTGAACTTGGCAATGAATGGTGTGTCTCTGACTCCCTTGCAGAAGGCAGCAATGACCACCTCATCCTTTATCTTGGAGATAGAATTCCTCTTCTCGGAAAAGCGCTTGAAAAAGTCCCAGAGAGACTCGTTTTTCTTTGGTGGCACTGGTATAGATCATACTCGGATGTTGCCATTTCGTATGTGCCCTGGAAATTGGACATGAAACGCACGTGGAGTTCCCCTAGGAGCCAATAGACCCACTGGGAAGCCCCGTTATCCACGTTCGTGCCAAGTCGGCTAGGGCGACAAGAAGATGTTTGCCATGGCCTTATGGTCGCCTCCAGCTGCTCAGATTGCCAAGGTGTACACAATTAACTAGGGGTCTAGATTGGTCTTGCCGTCATACTTGTCTATGCCAGTTAGCTTGAAGCCTGTCGGCCAGTTGACATGTCATAACTCGCGCGTGAAGGCTGAAACTCCTTCGTTCGAGTGGGGGCTCCGGCTCCAACTGCGGTCGTGGAAACCTCATGGTAGAGATCGAAGTGCTCATGTTCGTCTTCCAGTCTGCGGCATTTGTCCTCTTCGCATTCACGCGTTGACGTTGATGTCATGGCACAGATCTCAGCATAGTCGGTCCTGAGCGTCACGGTTGTAGCAGTGTCCATCATGTTGATCCTACCGTCGATCGTGGTTGTTTCCTTGTGATCCGCAATTAGACTCTAAGTGGTGCTAGTCGAACCCCGTGGCTTGACGTCGTGCCACGGTCGATGATGTTGCTGCGTCTGAAGTCGTCTTGTTGAAAGGGATAAACATGTCGCCAGATTGCTGGCATTGTTGCACCACTGCTGCTGTTATCATAGCCTTAATCCTGGCAATAGTTGGTGTTGCCTGGTGATCACGTTCCAGCTGCAAGATATCCAGAAGTGTCACAACGGCCACAACATTCTGTTGAGGAGTGATGAAGATGTCGTGGTTGCCCACTCTGGTCTGGAGGATTTCTTGTTGTGCCACCCGCAGTCAGCGAGCCTCTTCCTCTTGCTGTTAGCACAGTCGGCGCGCGTCTTGAGTTAGGGGTAGAACCCCTGGACGCCATGAAGACCTAGTACGGAGGCGAGAAGCTTGCCGAGCTGCTTTCCAATTGAGAGTTGGATTCCGAGTAGTGCAGTGGCGTAATGATAACCCCAACCTCCCTGGACCCCATCCCGAGCGGCTCAGGGCCGTATCCAAGTCGAATTCCAGAAGATTGGGTTTGTTGCATCAAATTAGAGTTGAAGATGGCTACGGCGTTGTCGAGTCCGAGTGGGGGATTGATGATCTTGTCTCCCCTAAATCCGATCTCAACCGGCTTAGGGCCATGTCCGAGTCGAACACTAGGAAATAGATTTGCCCCAGGAATCGTGGATCTTGGATATCGCTGAAGAATGTTATTGAAAACTACTGTAGCGTTGAGTAGGCCAACTGGCGCAGAGTAGGCTTGATCCTCGACCAATCGGGCTGAAACCGAGTCAGACAGGGTGAAGTTGCCGAAGTTGTCGGTGATGAAGTCGAGGCTCCTAAATCTGATGGCTTGTTCAGGAGAGAAGTTGATACCATCGACTCTTGTGATTGGATCCATTGGGCTTTATGACGATGATCTTGACGAAACCCCTACCTGGCGCACCAACTGTCGATGTTTTATATCGACTGTATGAATGTAGGGCTACTCATCAGATCAAAACTCGATGGACTTGAAAGAACACGAAGATTTATACTAGTTTAGGCCCTAAGGGTGAGGTAATACCCTACTTTCAGTTGTGGTGTATTGCTTTGGCTGTTCCTCTAGTGAGATTATGATATGCCCGGGGGGCTCCTTGCCTCTCAATATATACCGAGGAGGCAAGGTTACAAGGTAGGAAATGCAGTCAGACTTGACCAAGAGATTTCCTTCTCAGAATATAGAGTAACCGCCTAGGACTATATCTCTTTCCTTGTCATCTAAGGTTGCATGAAGCCGAGTTCTACTATATCCCTAAATTACATGGGCCGGCCCACCCTCTGTCCGAGTGCCCGTATTTACCTTCCTTGAGGTACCCAAGGCCCATGGCCTTGACAGCTGTGAGCCCTCTTTTTTCTCCGCCTCCGCCTCCCCCCCCCCCCCCCCCGTCTATGGCCTCAGCTCTCCCCTTATATACTTTAGGGGAATACCACAGTGGCCATCCTCAGGGTTTAGAGAAATAGTTATGCCATGTCTTGTCTTGTGCAGGCTGGTGGGTCCAGCTGCTTCTCCCTCCCAGGGCCCTCTGCAAGCTGGCAAGAAGTGGAGTAATGACGGACGGCCACGCGTTCGGTGTGGCTGCCCAAAGCTTGCGAAGGAAGGCTAAGCTCTCCCCGCTGACCGTAGGGGCGCCCGCTTGCCTCTCGCTGAAGAAATAGGTGCTAGGAGAGCTCGGGTACATGCTGGGGGAGCCCCCTGTGCAACCTCGTCATGGTCAAGGGCAGCCCTAGCCATGAGGTGACGTGGCCTCCGGCCACCTCATGCACCGGCAATGGGGACAATGGTTCCCATTTCGCTGACAACACCGGCCATCCTCTTCAGCCGCCTCCCTAGTCTCATCTCCTTCGTTGGACCATGCCGCCCGCAATCTGGATGCCGACGCCCCTGCGAGTCATTGGCTTCATCCACTGCCGGGCCCGCTATTGACATCCCTGGCTCTTCACACTGATGGTTGGCATGCCATACTCTAGCAAGTCATCAAGGTGGTGCCCCGCCCTCCTCCATAGCTCCTCCGTTGCCAACCCCCTGTGGATCTAGTCTACCCCTGCCTCAGGGCGCCGCAAACCCTGTTGTTCGTAGGCCACCCCTCCTCCGCCTGCTCCCTCTCACCAGAGATCGGGGCGATGAGCGCCCATCGCCGGCATCCTCTCCAACCTCTACCTCCATCTCCGATCTACACCAACACCTTTGCCACTGATGTCCTCCTGACCTAGCCGCCTCTTGCATCCTACGTCAGAGCCTGCTGCCCTGACTCCTCTCCGGACTCCGGACCGTGCCGTCCCACCATCGATACCCTCCTCTCCACTGCCGACCGGGGTCCGACGATGCCGGAGGGGGGGACAGGAGCCACAGCCCTGCCTGGATCTCGTCTCCGCCGTCGCCGACCTCCCCGGGCCACTACCTCGCTAACCTCACCGTCTTTCGCCACCCGTCATGAAGCCCCCGCCCCCTCTGCTTCACCTCCTTCTCTCTCTGCTCTTCAGGCCTTTCTGCTAGAGGGTGGAGTACATGGGTGAAAAATAATTAAAAAAAGTGACTAGCCGGTTGGGGACTTTGTTGACCGATGGTTGACAGGGTGTGAAAGGAGGTCTATTGCACTATTGCTGCTGGACCTTTTCCTTTTTTTTCTTGATCAGAGATCAGGTTTGCGTCGCCCATGCCACATCGACCTCGGTGTCTCTATTTCAACATTGGCATCACCACCATCTTTGTCATCCTGCCCTACACATCATCGGCTTGATCACCTAACCGAGTGTCTGGCGACATCGAGTTCTTCAACCGATCGTCTTCGAGCACGTCTACTTCACCATCAAGCTTTGGGTTGCCGCTGCATCGTCCCTTCGGACCGTAGTGTCGCTGCCTATGGTCCACATTCACTGGCTAATGCAGCGCTGTGAGGCATCCTCCTCAGCGTGGCTTCACCACTGGTGGACTTCCTGCTGCTGCATCGACATGGAGCTACCGTTGTGTCACCCGTTGAGGCCACCGCACCGCGGCTCTCATCATCTTCTCTGCCATTCACGTGTCGAGAACCCCGTCGTCCACACAAGTCATCGTCAGCCACTTGGATTTCTCTTCACCTTCGACCATGGCCGCTGCGTCTTCTTTAGGCTGCCACTATCAGCCCTCTTGGCAGGTGGTCCAGCTGTCCCTACATTACCTACTGACGTCGCCGTTCAGGCTGTTGGTCCTACTTCTTCGCCTTCATCTTTGACCACTATGCCTCGTCGCCAACATCGGCTCTTCCTCGACTACACTCTTTCTGGTCCGACAACAGCAGCTATACCGGCAATTCTTTCTCTACGAACCTTTGCGCACGATAACTTTCTCAGAGGCTTTCACTATTGGTCCCCTCTGACATGGCACAAGGTTCAAGTTGGTCAACCATCTCGCCCCCGAGGTATTGGCAACACCACTACACGTGTTCGTTCTGAGTCTTCCAACGGGCCTGGCAAATGTGGTGTGACACCTCGTCCTCCACGATTCGACAGCATCGGCTCTTCCGCGTCATCTTCCTCAACGACTGCTACGTTCGTGTCGTTGTCTTCGTCTCAGCACGTCCTCGCGCACCTTGGTCCACAACGCCATCCCATGCATCCACGACCATTCCATGGTGCCTTTAGTGTGCCCCACGGCTTGTCTACCTTGTCATCAGCACCCCCAACTTCGGCTAACATGACCATGGCTACTCTACATGTGGCTACCTTGACCACAGCTCCATCACTACCTACGCTTTGCCTACATCGACAATGGCACAAGGGCTATCATCGTTATTGAGCATCTCATTGGTTTCTTCTCCAGTCAAAGCGTCCATGCTGCTCACGCTTGGACTATGGGGGGATGTTAGAGTACATGGTAGTTAGAGATATATTAGGATAGGATTGATTTGTATGCACTCCTTCCTTATCTCTAAATCTTTCCTTATCTCCTACCCATTGTACTTTATAGATACACCGGCCCTCGAGGCTCAATACATCGACCACTATTTGCAGTAGATCCCTTTCCTTACATAATTCAACAGTTACAAGCTTCATCAGTCAATGGTGTCATGCCCGGAAAATACCCAAGATACTTTCCATGCGTAAGTGCATAAATCCTTACCCCAAGAGGCGAGGTGCACAAGACAATTGGTAAATAACCGAGTTTAGAACAGTGGAAACGTAAATGAGTACTCTTATTACATGGGCGACCAAAGGCCCAACACTTCAAAGAGAAACAAATAAAACGACGACTAAATGGGTTGGGGACCAAGCAAACAAGCACGAGACGACAGGAACAAGCTAGTCTTCAAAGCCTTCATCTCCAAGGAACTCTTCATTAGAATGGGAGGAAGTTGGAGCAAGATTGAGTACAACCACAGTACTCAACAAGTCATACCGATAAATGCAAGTTTAGTGCAAGGGAGTCCAAGGAGCATTCATAGGGTTATTTTGTGAGTAAAGAGCAGGTAGAAACATTTTATAGTTTTAAGGCATTTTAGAGAATTACGTTCTCATGCCTACAGCAAGATTATTTTCAATGTTGTGCACCTGCACAAACATGCCTTAGCCCAAGCTACACCAAGTATTAAACCTGTTATACCATCAATTCATTTAAGAGAATAAAACTCTAACTTGGGTACATTGCTAGGCTTGCCCATAACCGAGGGCATGGCTATTTGAATAGTTTATACTCTGGCCAGAGGTGTACACTTTACCCACAAGACACGTCTCACCAGCGTTACCACGTGCCGTGCACTACCACGGTGCCTCGGAAGAGATCATGACATAACCCTTCACTCAGTCCAACCCTAAACAACAGATCGACCTAGACCCTTGTCCCCGGCCAGATGCTCTGGGACGAAGAGATGTGGTCTAAGGCCCCATGCTTCTTTGCTATGCTGTCCTTCATTTGAGAGACATTGGACCCGTACTGGGTGTCATTTGCCCCACCGTGTCAAATCGTTTAAAACTGGAATAAGCTTATGGATTAAGCCTTACCCATTAGACATGTGCTTGTATGGTTTATGCTTTGCAACAGAGGCTGGAAGACCCGTCCTTATGACAGCCGAGGTATGACTAATGAAACCATGTACGTCAAGCCCAGCCAAAAACAGGGTTAGGGGATTTTGAATGGAAGTTCATTATGTCTCGGCTATACCGCCATCATCTCAGCATTTTGCATGACTAAGAAGTTATCCCCAAAGTCTAACATTAGTGAAACATCACTAAGTTTATCTAATAAGCATGGCTAAGCATAAACCTAAAGCCTTTAGTAAGGTCCACATATAGAGCTCTCACTAGATAGTTTTTATTACCTAGGGTTGTCAAAGGAAAGCAATATATCAGTAATAAGGCCTTAATAAGGAATATTGGAGAGGCTAAATAAAACAGTATTTATGCTGAAAATTTAATAAGATAAATGCAATAATTTAAATAACATAAATTTTCACAATAATAGGTCAACAATATGATCGATGGAATGGTATGACTTGCCTTCTTCGCACACAACGTCTTCATAGTCGACCACGAGAAACTGCAGATCTTTCGAGTCAGCAACATCTACATGACCAAGCGCAAAACGAGGTCTAACAGATAAGAAAACCATATAAACAGCAGAAACAAAATACATAAATGGGTTCTTGACATTTGAAGGAAAATTTAAATGAAATTTAAATGGATATTTTTGAATTCTTGAATTAATTTTCTATTGAAAAACATGATTATGACGTCAGCGGCCAGGGAAGGTGCGCCAACAGGTGGGCCCCCACCTGTCGGTCCCGCGCGAAACCGACAGGTGGACCCCATGAGGATGCCGAGCGGGCTGCCTCATGGGCGACACATGGCCCGGCGTGCTGATGTGACGTCGGCATGGCCTCCACGCCAGTGGCCACATAGGATAGAGGGAGGGGGCCGGCACGACGCACGAGAGCCGAGGGCTTGCCGGCGGCGAGGCGGACCTAGCAAGGTCGCGGAAAGGGAGAGGGAAGGAGGGCGAGCTCAGCGACAGAGTCACGGCAGCAGAGGGACGTCAAGGCAGCCAGTGGCGATGGAAAATGTGGCAGCGTGGATCCGGTTCACGGGGGATGGCATTCCGACGGAGGGCGGCCAGAGCAAATACGGCGGCGGTGGAGCAAGGAAAAGTGGTGGGATGGCGATGGAGATGGCGGGGTGCTCGGATGGCGAGTGGAAAGGAGATAGGAGGTCCGGGACTCCATTATATAGCTGGACGGAAGGGGAACAACACTGTGGAGGCTGGCGGTCAGGATTAATGGCGGGCAGGCTCACCAGGAGGAAAACGGCTGATGAAATGAAGGTGATTAAGAGCATGATTCAACGGGCCGTTTGAGGGGAAATGAAGAGGGGTAAATGGGGAGTAAAACCCCATAATCAATTTGGGGAACGCATAGGCAAAACGGGGGAATCGGGGGGCGGCGGCACAAGGATTTTTCGGGGAGATAGAGAGCGGGCGGCAGGAGGTCGGGGATGACCCTAACAAGTAGGTCCCACTCGTCAGAGGGTGGGGGCGGGGGTTGCGGACCGACTGGGCCGGAGGGGAGGTTGAGCGGGGGCGAGCACATGGGGTAGGCGGGCAGGCCGGTCGAGCATGGCCGGGGGAGAAGCGGGTCAGCTGCGGGTAGGCTAGGGCAGGCTATGGCGGGGAGAGGACAAAATGGGCCGGGTGGCTTGAGAGGCAAGAAAAGGATTTTAATTTTATTTTCTGGATTTATAAACTCATTGGCAATGGTTTTTGTGAGCTTAGAATTATTAAGGATGCTATGAAAATTCCAGTAAAATTTTTTACGCATTATGAGGCATGGGGAATTTAACAAAAATTCCCACAAGCCAAAATAAGTTCAATCTTGATGATTTTTAATGGTTGAAGGCTCTTTTTGATTTTTAAAATTTCTAAAAAAGGATTAAAAGGTGAATTTGGATTTAGGGTGATTTTAGGGCACAACAAACCAGTTATGCAAAAGAATTGGACACTTGATAAAGCAACATTCTTGGCTGAGAGACAATAGATTTTTTAGAAAAAGGGAATTATGTTCTTTCATAGAGAGTTATCAAGAGTGTCCTACTGCAGCTACTAGCAAATATCCTATAGATAGCGCAAGTGTTGATGTGCTATTACTTACTGGCTCTTTTAGAGTCCCTGTGATAATCTTGGAGGCAGACAACAGCAACATTATGCTACTCCTTGAAGACCTGTCTGATGCAAGGGCTGCCAATATATTTCTCTTACATTGGCCACCACCCCATCAAGTCTTGAAGTGCTATATATTGAGAGCTTATTGGATTGCAGAATATCATCGAACTGATATACAAGCATCTGTGTTGGGAACTTTGAAAGTATATAATCAGTCCATACGTGTCCTGGTGGCATGTTCTTCACCTAAATGTGCATCTCATCAGTTTGTTATCGGGTAATCTGAAATTTCTGAAGAAAGATGGCATACATCACTTTTGCTTGGCGTCATGCAAGTTTTCGTGGAGCCGGTAAAGTCATACCCATGCCCGATGAGTGTATCAAATGTTGGGCGAATGACGAGTGGGCCCAGGAAATAGAATTGGGTCCCACAAGTCAGTCTCACTTCCATGTGTTATAAGACAAGCAAGTCCAGTACTGGGAGTTAGCGAATGAAATGTATTGACTCTGATTCCCCAACCTCCTGTTCTTCCTTTGTTCTCTTCTCTTCTCCACCCGATCCTCCAGTTTCTTTCCAAATTATCTTGAGTTATCAGTGTATTGTATTGTTAATTTGTGTGACTCATCTCACGAGCTCGGGTCATAACAAGGTGGTGGCCCGTGAAGGTTGATGGAGCACCTGACAAACAGGCCCCGCTTGTGCAGGTGGGACTTCATGGGCTAGCTACGCTAGCAGGGAAAGGAGGCATCTCGAGGTTGAGGGGAAGGAGCCAGAAGGGGGAGGTGGGCTTGCGTTTGCCGAAGGAGGACGAGAAAGGGACCATAGGCTGGATTTGGCCCAAAGGGCATGAGAGTTTACTTTAGTTTTTCATTAGAAAATGACTTAATGTTTTTTAATTTAGTAAAACTACTTGTGCTCTGAAAATTCAACTAAAAATTCGCAAAATGTTTTAGAGCATAGAGAATTTACTAAAAGTACTCCAAACCACATTTGAATTTTTCTTGGACAGCTTTTAATATTGAAATGTCTCTTTAGCTTTTAATAATTTCTGAAATTCTGTTTTAAAGATGATTTTTAATTTGGGGGTGAATTGTCGGACCCTACAAGCATACCACTAGGGATGAAAACGGTTCGGATATTATCCACTAACCGTCCGAAATTTCGAATACGGATAGGATTGGTCGGATAATTCTCGGATTATCTCGGATTTGGAAATGGAAACGGATAATTTTTCTCGGATACAGATACGAATATAGTAAAGGCATTATCCGGCGGATTCCGGAATCGGTCGGAAACTACCCGGACAAATTTTCGGATATCTACAGCTTTTTTTCCTTTTTTTTGTTTTTTATCATTTTAAAAATAAAGAAATGGTCCCTCAAAATAAATAAATAGAAATTAATTATAGGCAGAGCGCATGAGATCACCGTCAACGCCGGCCACCGCGCCACACCCAGGCGACGGCGGCTTGTCAGCGGCAGGCGGTGGCAGCAGATGGCGACATCCAGGACGGCAAGCGGCGGCGACACAGAGGGATGGAGCCAGGGAGGCCTGAGGCTTACGAGGTCCTCCGGGAGCTCGGCATGGTGATGACGTTGACAGCACACGAGCAAACAGAGACAGCATCGGGGGATGCTCACCCGCGGCCGGCGGAGGTCGCAATGATGGAGGCGGCGCAGGGTGGCAGCTGCTCGGGCTGGGTCGGGGCGGCGAGGCAGCGGCGGCGGCGGGCCCAGGGGCCAAGGGCGGAGCAGGCCGGGACATATAATTTGCACTTGAAGATGTTGTGCAATTTATATATAATCTACACTGAATTTTTGTTAAACAATTATTTAAAGAACTTTATCTAACTACAAGTGATTGTAGTCCTGTGACATATAATTTACACTTGAAGATGCTATGCAATTTATATATAATCTAAACTGAACTTTTGTTAACTAATTATTTGATGAAATTTATCTAACTACAAGTAATTGTAGTCCTATGACATATAATTTGCACTTGAAGATATTATGCAATTTATATATAATCTATACTGAATTTTGGTTAACTGATTTGCCGATTGGCCATACAATCAATTGGCTAATGAATGTTATTCAACTAATCAGTTGTTTAAAGATGCAATGCTAGGTTACATGTAGAAATGACAAATGTTAGAATGCTTTCAAAAGTATATCTGATCAGTTGTTGTTCAACTCATCTTTTTCTTTCTTCTCTGATCATTTGTTCCTAGCTCATATCAGGTTCTTTTTTGTTTCTTCTTTTCTTCTCTTGCTTTCTTCCAAAACTATTTGCTTCCAAATTTTGTTGTGGTGATCGGCAGTAGCTTTTGTAGCTTATTATCTGAGAATTTTTTATTTTCATATTTATTTAACAAAATATTTACAAAATTACATTTTCATTTGAAATATTTACAAAAATATACCCCCAACGCCCTTTGGGAGGGCGTTTTTTATGAAATCGCCCTCCCAGAGGGCGATTTGATGACGTGGCTGACGGCCATAGGCCGGGCGGCCCACGGCCGTCAGCCATTTTGCAGGCGGCCCCCTGGCCGCAGAAAAACCGTCCTCTAGGAGGGCGGCAAGGGGGCCGCTTGCAAAAAGTCGGCTGCGGGGCCGGCAAATTTATAGGCGGCCCCCTTGCCACCCACCTAGAGGCGGTTTTTCGGCGGCCAGGGGGCCGTCTGCAAAATGGCCTATTTTATGAAAAAATCGCCCCCTGGGAGGGCGATTTTTTACTGCCCCACTATAAAACCTCCTCCCAGCCTCCAAAAAGTTCATAAAATTCATAAAAATAACAGAAAAAAGAAGAGAGAGCTGAGAAAAAAGGCGAACGAAAGCAGTGAAGCCCTGCTGGTTTACAGATTCGTCTACAGGTAATATTTTATGGCTCTTTGTAATTTCTATTTCTATTCATCAAATGATGTAGTATATGTAGTATTGTACTACTTATTTGACAGGTAAATAAATATTAGATTTTGTCCACAGAATGTAGACCTATTGTAGTTGAACATAACGGCTAAGGACATTGATAGGTCGTATGAGAGAAGTTAGGTTTTTTTTACTAAATGAGTAGCACTAGTTCGAAAAATGCCAGGGAGATGGAAATGAGGACGATGATATTTCATTTTTTTAGTTATGTGTAGTATACCGTAGGTATGTAGTTGTATAAATTATTTTTGGCCTAGCGATTTATAACTTGTGTTTATTTGTTTATAATGTAGGTTGCTATGGATGCGTTTGGTATGTCCAATCATCAACGACCTCCAATTGACGTGTCTCCACAGATGTATTGGTGCAGAGATGAATGTAAAGTTGAAATAAGTAAGAAGGATTACACATTCCGGTAAAGGTATTGGATGTGTGCGAATTATGCGTACTCCTCGGAGAAGCTGAAGCCACAAAGGAAGAAGGGAAAGGTGAAGAAGCCAGTGGAGGTAATACGAATTATCTTGTAGTACAAAATATTTGAACCTTTCAGCTAACAAATTTGTATATGTCAAGGCACCGAAACCTCCTCTGCATCTGTGCGACTTTGTGCAGTGGATAGATACGGAGATCCGTCCACAGGACGCACAGTATCTTCACATGTCGCAGGAATGGCACAGGCACCACCTCGAACGTCTTTGGGCGGCGGAAGAAAAGTGGGAGGCTGAGCAGAAGAGGAAGGAGGAGAAGGAGCGGCAGGAGAAGGAAGCCCGTGAGGCAGAGAGGGAGAGGAAGCAGGAGAGGGCACTGCATGCAAAGGAAGCTGGGCCGGAGGCGGCGAGAAAGGAGAAGTACCCACGCTGCACACAGTAATTGCATATCTAGTTGGATATCCGTTTGAAATACCCTAAGGCATGTAATAACGATAACTAGAAACGTTTCATATGCCGTTTGTACTTGTTGGATGGATAATTTCATTACGTTCATAAGCAATTAACGTGTGCTCGGTTGTTACCGCTCGGAATTTACTTTCGTCGTGAAGTTGAAACTTGAAAATTCATGTTTTTATCAGTTTCGTCGTAAACATAGATCGTGAGGAATACATCATTTTCTTGTCTATCTTCTTCATTCCCTTCTTTATTTTCTCCCATTGCTTCGACATCACCTCCCGTCGTACTTGGACCCTCATCATCTTACACGGGCATTGCAGCAACGGTGTTATCCTTCTCATACATCGACACAAGTATGCCCAGTGGCCAACCACGTTGGAATACATTCTCCACATACCATCTCCAAGTGGCAGTGCAATCCACCAGCATCAGTTCTAAAAAAACCTTCAACTGCACGACTGACTACAACATACAAGGTTATTGCGTTGATCTGGGGTCTAGTCGAAAGCCTCGTATCAGCCAGTTGTACACTGACCCAAAACTTCTCTCAGCTGGCCTATCAATGCCCTTAGCCGTTGAACTAAACTCCGATAGATCTACACCTTGTGGACCATACCTAATATTCCTTTGCCCATGAAATAACTGAAATATCACCTTATTTGACATATCTGTTGATGAAAAAATACAATTAAACTAGGTGCCAACATTCTCCTCATATCTAAAACCATGTAATCGAGATTTTATAACTACCATCTCTACACAAATTAAGTCATCTAACATATTGACTAAAAACCTATAGATCTATGAGTAACAACTTATTTTTATATGGTACTATACACGTAACCAGTACAATATTACATTAATTCTTACATAGAAATAGAAATTACAAAGAGACAATAGATTTTACCTGCAGATGAATTAGCAAATCGGCAGAGCTTAGCTGATTTATACTGGCCAGCTAAAAATCATCCTCTCAGAGGGCGGCAAGGGGGCCACCTGCAAAATGGCCGACCGCGGGGCCGGCAAATTTACAAGCGGCCCCCTTGCTGCCCTAAAAAACCACCCTCTAGGAGGGCAGCAAGGGGGCTGCCTGTAAATTTGCCGGCCCCGCGACCGGCTTTTTGCAGGCGGCCCCCTTGCCGCCCTCCTAGAGGGCGATTTTTCTGCGGCCAGAGGGCTGCCTGCAAAATAGCTAACGGCCGTGGGCCGTCCGACCTACGGCCGTCAGCCACGTCATCAAATCGTTCTCTAGGAGGGCGATTTCATAAAAAACGTCCTCCTAGAGAGCGTTGGGGGTATATTTTTTACATATTTCAAATGAAAATGTAGTTTTGTAAATATTTTATTAAATAAATATAAAAATAAAAAAAATTCTATTATCTGATAGGTGGCCTTCTTATCAGCCGAAAGTTGAGATTTATTACGTGGCCCAACATTGCAAGTGGGCTTTAAACCAAAATGAAAATCATGAGACAAAATAAAAAGCCCAACAAGTAACTACTGTCCCTTAGCAGGTACAACTTCCAAAAGGGTACAGCCCAATAAGTAGCCCATTTTTGTTACAGATGTTTGGCCTGCCTCTTACTATTATTTTTTGGAATTTTTACTGTTACTAATTTAATTTTTTTTTAATTTACAAAACTAATTTTGATTTGAACTTTTTGTAGATCTACCCTCTTGCCGCCGTGGGCCACGGCGGTATTTAAAAACCGCCGTGGCCTAGGGCGGCGAATGGCATCCCCGTCAGGCGCGGCTAACGGCGCCGGCCGCCGTTAGCCCGGGGAGACCACGTGGCCTTGCCGCCCTGGGGGACGGCGGCGAATGCCCCCAGGGGGCCGAATGCAAAATGGCATTTGCCGCCGTCCCCTAGGGCGGTTTTTAGCATAGTGAACGAACGGTCCGAACAAGGATCGGACCGTCCGAATCCAGGGGGCCGCCTGCAAAATGTTTTTTTTCTTTTTTTCGATATTTTTTCTCAACTAGCAACACGAGAATAGCAAAATCTCGTGAAGGTGCAGCTCAAACCGATGTAAGATGTGGCCTGTAGAAAATTGTGAGTGTGCTTTAAAAACCGTGCTGAAACTTCGGACCTCAAAAACTCAATCTTCCCGGCCGAATTTTGCAAAATTTTTTTGACAAACCCAACGAAGTGGGGGGCAAGCGGATGTAAAATTTTCTGTAGATGTCCGTAGAGTACTTATTTGCCTGATTCCGAGACCGTATGCGCTACCTACCTTAAAACAGTCATAACTTTCGCATACGGTGTCGGAATCGGGCAAATAAGTACTCTACGGACATCTACAAAAAATTTTACATCTGCTTCCCCCCTACTTTGTTGGGTTTGTCCAAAAAAATTTTGCGAAATTCGGCTGGGAAGATTGAGTTTTTGAGGTCCGAAGTTTCAGCACGGTTTTTAAAGCACACTCACAATTTTCTACAGGCCACATCTTACATCGGTTTGAGCTGCACCTTCACGAGATTTTGCTATTCTCGTGTTTCTAGTTGAGAAAAAAATATCAAAAAAAAGAAAAAAAACATTTTGCAGGCGGCCCCCTGGATTCGGACGGTCCGATCCTTGTTCGGACCGTTCGTTCACTATGCTAAAAACCGCCCTGGGGGACGGCGGTGAATGCCATTTTGCCCCCTGGGGCATTCGCCGCCGTCCCCCAGGGCGGCAAGGCCACGTGGCCTCCCCGGGCTAACGGCGGCCGGCGCCGTTAGCCGCGCCTGACGGGGATGCCATTCGCCGCCCTGGGCCACGGCGGTTTTTAAATACCGCCGTGGCCCACGGCGCAAGAGGGTAGATCTGCAAAAAGTTCAAATCAAAAATTAGTTTTGTAAATTAAAAAAAATTAAATTAGTAACAGTAAAATTCTTATTTTTTGCCTTTTGTCTCTACTACGATAGATCTTCATCCAACATTTGGAAAAGTGACAGAAATTCTGTTTTATTTTCAGTCACCTGAAGAATAGACACTCCTTTTTTGAAAACAAAATGTATCAACTCGGATAGTGTTGGATTTGGAATTGAATTTGGAACTTTTTGTTCAGATACGGAAACGATAGAGAACTGCCAATATCCAGCGGAAACAGAAATGATTGGAGACCATCTGGATAGGTATACAGATAGTTTCCAGAAATAAAGCCTACCCATATATACATAACTCATTTGTCAAGTATTTAATTTTAGAAAAGTATTATGCACTTGTTTTTCTTTTATTTGTGTTTAAAAATGAAATTATAAAATATTAAATTAAGAGGTTAAGCTAGATGGAAACTATTACTTTGTATACATTATCTCTATACGTACATACGGATGCTAAAATTTAAAGAACTAGATGATGCGTCGTGTTTCCAGGTTTCCTACATGATGGTATGACATCATGTAGGGCCTCTTTGGTTGGCCATCAAAAATTGACATGCCACATCTTAGGTGTGCCACATTTTGTTAGTAGCGGTTGGTTGATTGTCACAATTGCGACAAGATTCCTATTTACAAGAATGCACGCCTGACACTCAGCACCATTCCTTTTTGGCTAACACTAATGATGATTATTTCCTTTTTTGGCACTCCCAGTTGTTAAAGGCATAATTGATATACGCACCAGCTCTGGCTCGCACGTCCCGTGACTACATGTTGGGCCTACTTTTGTTTAATTGGGCCAATTTTAGGCACAATAAATAGAAAGTTCATAGAATATTTTTATTTTTAAATTATTTTAAATTCGTATGTAGAATGTTTCTACATTTTATATAAATTATAGTTGCTTATAATTTGGAGTAGAAGGTTTTTAAAATCTTGTACTAAGTTTCTGTCCAGAAAATTTGTTTATTAATGCATAAATTTTCCAGGTAAAAAGTTTACTATTATGAATAAAGTTTTCGAGTGAAAAGTTTACTGTTTATGCATAAAGTTCCTAAGTAGAAAGTTTGCTATTTGTGTGTAAAGTTCTATGGTGTTTTAGATGAATCTTATTAATGTATTTTTTATAAAAAGGAGCGTATAAAGCGACGATAGGCTGAATGGCACAAAGTGCTAGCCGTTTCACTTCAACTCTCCTTTGTCCAAAACAAGAAAGCATGGAAGTACATGGGTATCTAGTTCACGAGGGTCAGAGACGCGCGAGCGCTTACACATTAGGAGCTTGTTTATTTTTTTTGCATAAGGTTTAGTAGGATGATTGCTATTTATGTATAAAGTTTCAAAGTATAAAGTTTGCTATCTATGCATAAAGTTTTCTAATGTTTAGATGAATGTTCCAGTGTTTTAGAAAAAGAAAGAATGTGTAAATTGACGATTAATAGGCCAAATTACAGTGCTTAAAAACTCACATGTGTCTGAAACGGTCGTGGGCTCTCTTTTGTTGGGCTGAAATCTTAATCCCTGCACATGGGCTCTTTTTTTTTTTTACTGAAAACATGTAAGCTCAGCTGCAGATCGCTCGTCGTCCAGAACAGGGAAAAGGAAAATAAGGCGGTTACAGCCCGGCGACTTTTGTCGCGATGCATAGTCGCGTGCTAGCTCGTGCATTAGGGGTTCTCTAATTGTGACATGCTATATTTCACTGGTACTCAAGTCGACGTGTTATCTCTCAATTTCTTGCTAAACCTTGTTATATTTGCCACGCCATTGTCAAAATGTGGTGTTGTTAAGGTTAGCCACCAAGCAACAGCCCCATACTAGTATTTCACATTTCTCTCAGCGAGAGGTGAGAGCCAAAAGGGCCAGCGTGAGGAGGAGAGACGGGGAAGCCTAGAGATGAGGAGAGACATAAATAGGTGGGCATTACGCCCAAGGAGGAGGACCGCAGAGCAGCTGAAGGACCCTAGGCACAAGCTGGAGATGGTGCCGTAGGACCCAACCGTTGCCCTAGACAAATTGCTCGAGGTGAGGATGCCGCGACCACCCACTTTGGGGAGCTTTCATGCTCGGGTTTGTTGCTTGCTTGTGTGTCGTCGTGGAGGGGTGAGGCTGGTGTTTGGGTGGTTCTCTAGGATGGGGTAAGTGAATTCGGCATGTCTAGGGTTTACAATGGTGGGGAATTGCCGCGTTGTTGTGCTAGATTAGGGTTTATGGGGTTTTAGTAGTGAAAGACACTATTTTTGTGGTGTGTTGTGAGATTTTACTAGTAAAAGGCCTTCATCTTAGTGATGGCTGGTGGGTTAGTACTGTAGCATATTGGCATTTGCTTTGATTATTCTTAGGAAGTGAAAATCCGATTTTTAGTTAATGAGCCGACTTGTGGTTAGGTGATTTGGTGTTCATTTGGAGAACTTATAGATGTAGTACATGTAGCACAAAATTGCTTGAGTTTACCACAGTTCTGTTGATAATTTTGTAGAAAATTTTTATAGAACAAAACTAAATTGTTCATCTTGTCCTAAAATATTCGTTTTGAACTATTCAAATCATAAACCAGCTCATTTGAGTAGAAACCAAATTTTGGTTTTAAACTATTCGTCCAATTTAAGGTATTCAGGGTAATTCAAATTAGTTATTTTGTTGCTGGGTTTTTTATGGTTTAGCTTTGGCTGGGATGTATGGCAGGTGTGAGCTTGCGGTTGGGTAATTCAGAGTGAATGGTTTTGTTTTGACGAGATTTACTTCAGAGGACGTGTTTCTGTTTTAATTGGTGGTTATCTCCTAGGTGTCTCTTTGCTTCTTTTGGCTGGATTTTTTTAAAATTTTTTTGTAGGGACTAAGAGCATGGTGAAGTTTACCTGTGTAAGATTTTGGGTGCTGAATCGTGCAGTGTAATTTGGGACCCACTTGTTCTTTCGGCTTGTTTTGCATGGGTAATTCCTCTGCGTTAAGCGTTTGGTGTAATAGTAGATTAAAGCTTGACCATTGCAGTTGGTTGGTGGTTTGGTGTTTGCCTTAGTTTTAAGAAATATGGAGTAATCGTTACTGAATTTTTAGTTCAGTAGTTAAATGGTAATGCAAAAAAGCATTTCTGGACCTAGGACAGGGGTGTGTCCTATGTTACTTGGAACTGCTCCAATAAGATAATGTTTATATGGCAGTTTTGTCGGCAAGCAGTCCGTCTATTTCTCTGGTCACAGCGTTCTCTCCCTGATGGTGCACTCTTTGGATCCTGACACTTGCTTGTTTTGGAGTAACACTGAATGTTTTTCCAACTTTATGCTCATAGGTTACTTCTGTTTTGCTCTTTTGCTTATAACTAATCATCTAGAAAATTGACAGTTGGCCAACACTGTACCCAAGGTCAAAATTTTTGACCTTTGTATGTGCTGGTGCCAATAACTCTACGATACGTTATTGTTTAAGATGTGTTTGGGGCGTACATAGGTGGATAAATATGCATGGTATGAGGGTTATTTAACACTCTTTTATGCTGCATTCTAATGGTGACATATTTGGTAGAATTTACTTAGTGAATCCTGTGAAAGAAGCTCCAAATGCTTGAAATTTTTGCTAGAAAATAGCATAATTTGCAGGTCCTTGAATGGATATTGTGATTTAGATCGGACTACAGATATCCACTATCTCTATTGAAGGATAATCGGCTACTTCAGCTGTAAATGAAAGTTTTAGGCAATAATGTGAAGGGTTATGGATAGGCTATGATAGCACAAAATAAAATTTTCTACCGCATACACCAGGAAACCATGTGAGTAAAGGATTATGGATCGTTACTATTCGATGCGCAGAGCAACGGAATCAGAGTAGGAGTAGTCCAATCCGACGAAGTGCGTGCCGACGTAGATGAAATAGTCAATCTCCTCAACCCGATCGTCACCTCCTTCGCGCGAGCGTCTCTTCCTCGCGTGATCGCTTTCTCACATTCTCCGCCTACCAATGCTGCAACGCAGCAGCGTCTCTACTGGTATCCATACGTCCGGGGTTAGAACGCCGTGCGCGGAAGTGCTAGTGCCCGCACGCGGCTTGGGTTTAGCTCGTGGGAAGAGGTGCGGCTAGGGTTTTTCTTTCTCGTGTAGAGTCAGTTTCCACCGCGCCTCGTCCTTGAATATATAGAGTATCTAACTGGGCCTCGTATGCCCATTAGGAACTCTATTCAGATCCTTATCCAAACTGAACCATATTCGAATCTCTATCTGAACAATTCGTTCCAACCCGTTAAGTGTGCATCCCCGTAGGTTCATGTGCACTCGGTTGCAACCCGAAAATAATTTTTCGGTCCACGTGTCAATAGCGGTCTCTAGCAAAGCATATTGATCTGTCGGGTGCACATAAAGATCATATTGGCTGAATCTGTAGTGTATACATGTATGAATCCCTTCGCCACATGATATCAATTAAGCTCAAGGCAAGAAGTGTGTCATTCTTTTATTAGCTCAATCATTCACTCGACCATGTGATAGATTACTCAACTCGTGATTGACTCCTCAATCACTTGGCATGGCCATGCATTTTGGTAGTCCATTACATCAAGGGACCTAAAGATATCTCTTCCATTAACTGAGAAGGGCAAATCCCATCTTGATTATTCATATCCCACTATATGTTTCATAGCAAATCCATAGACTACTTTTATAACTACCCAGTTACGGAGTAGCATTTGGCAGCCCCAAAGTAAGTCACTATACATGTTGAGAACCGTGATAAATCTCACATACAAGAGTTCTACACCAACACTACTTGAGACGAACTGATGGCACATCATATAAAACTCTTGTAGTGTCTTATGTTGGGTCTATCCAACAACATGTTCTCTAATATGTGTCCACATTATTGATTTGGTATCTTCCTACCATGATCCATGAGACATGATCATCAATCAATACATGTACCGATCTTAAAATCATATCTGTTCCATATATGATATATAATTAGGGATCATTTAGAAATAATAACATATCACATAAAGAGTCTCATAAATAAGTCACATACTTATTGATCAATAATAGGTTAACTATCTCACGGAACACTTTATTTATAAATTCATAAACATAGTATGTGATACAATCATCTCTATGATTACCTCTAGGGAATATCACTAACAGTTTCCTACTTGCACTAGAGTCAATCATATAAGTATCTAATACCCATTGCCCTGGTGTGTGCCTCGTGCTTTGGCTGAGGAAGCGGCTTTGTTAACAGATCTGCAATATTTAAATCCATGTGTATCTTGTATATCTTCACATTACCTCTGTCGACTATCTCACAAATGAGGTGATATCGCCGTAGAATGTGCTTGGACTTCTGATGCGATCTAGGCTCCTTGGCTTGTGCAATGGCCCCACTATTATCACAGTAGAGATCCACTGAACTGAAGGCACTAGTTATCACACCCAGTTGAGAAATAAATTTCTTGATCCAAACAGCCTCTTTCGCAGCTTCAGAAGCTGCTATATACTCGACCTCTGTCGTAGAATTAGCAACAGTGTCTTGCTTAGAACGCTTCCAGCTCACTGCTCCACCATTGAGGCAGAACACAAATCTAGATTGCATCAGTGTAACCATTTACAACGAGCTCTTCCTCACCTCCATAGACAAGGAACACATTCTTAGTCCTTCTTAAGTACTTTAGGATGTTCTTTACTGCTCTCCAGTGACCTTCACCTAGATCTGATTGGTATCTACTTGTTGCACTTAGTGCATATGAAATATCTAGGCACGTACAAAGCATGGCGTACATAATGGACCCAATTGTGGAAGCATATGGAATCGTATTCATCTTGTTCCGCTCATCAGTGGTCTGAGGACACTGATTCTTGCCAAGATTGATACTATGTGACATGGGCAAGAAACCTTTCTTGGAATCCTGCATGTTGAACCTCTTTAATACCTTATGAATGTATGTACTATGGCTTAATCCAATTAGCCTCTTTGATCTATCCCTATAGATCTTAATGCCTAGAATATATGCTGCTTCCCCTAAGTCCTTCATCGAAAAACTATTTTTCAGTGATGTCTTAACGGATTCAAGCATAGGAATATCATTTCCAATCAACAATATGTCATCCACATATAGGATTAGAAACACAAGTGCGCTCCCACTAACCTTCTTGTAAACACAAGGCTCTTCTTCGTTTTTTATGAAGCCAAACCCTTTGACTGTTTCATAAAAACAAATATTTCAACTCCTAGATGTCTGCTTCAACCCATAAATGGATTTATGCAACTTGCATATCTTTCCAGCTGATTGTGGATCAACAAAACCTTTAGGCTGTGTCATGTACACATCCTCACTCAGATTTCCATTAAGGAAAGCTATTTTGACATCCATTTGCAATATCTCATAATCAAAATACGCCATAATCGCTAGAATGATCTGAATAGACTTTAGCATTGTGACCAATATGGAGGATATGGGCCCCGGGTACCTCATGAGTAACATTAAGGCCACTCAGATAGAGGATAGGCCTAACCATGTGATTAGGGATGCAAACAGGACTCGGTGAATACTTACCTTGTCAACGACAAGAAAAGGATATAGTCCTAGTCGGGTACGTTGTATGCTCTAGAGGAAATCTCATGTTTGGAGTCCGACTAGGATTTCTACCCTATAGCCTTGCCTCCTCAGTATATAAGGGGAGGCAGGGAGCCCCCTGAGGGCAGAAGAAGACATACAATCTTACCAGATAAACCTCAAAGGCAATACACAACACCTGGAAGTAGGGTATTACCTCATCTTGAGGGCCTGAACTAGGATAAAATCGTTTCATGTTCGTTTGCAATCTATCAAGTTTAGATCTCACGAGTAGCCCCATATTATTATTGCCAATACAAAACATCGACAGTTGACGCGCTAGGTAGGGGCATCGGCGAGATCGTCTTCGATAAGCCTGATGGATTCAATCACCAGACTCGACGGCATCAAGTTCTTCCCTGGGCAGACGATTAGCTTCGGGAGCCTCGACTTCATTACCGACAAATTCGGCAACCTCACCCTGACCGACTCGGACTCGATCCGATTGGCCAGATACCAAGCCAACTCCGCACCGGTCGGCCTATTCAACGCTGCAGCAATCTTCGGTGACATGCTGCGACAATCCCCAAGACGCTCGGGTCCAGGGACAACTCTTTCTTTCGGTGTTCGACTCGGACTTGGTCTTGAGCCAACAGAGATCGAGCTAAGAGAGGAGGAGATCGTCAATCTCCCATTCGGACTCGGCAACGCCGCGGATAATTTCAATCAGCATATGATGCGGCAGACCCGATCCCCTGGAATTCAACTCAGATATGGCCCAGAGCCGCTCGAGATTAGATCTTGGGAGGTCAAAGTCATCATTACCCCCCTCAACTACTCTGATTTTGACTCTAATTCGGACAACAGTCCGGCAAGCTTCTCTCCACTGCGCGAAATCTTCATGGCGTCCAAGGGCTCAACTCCCACTCAGGATGCACGAACCTGACTACCAACGCCAACGCGATCAGCAAGAGGTAGGAGGCCTGCCTGACTGCGAGAACAACAGGAGGAAGATGCAAGATGATTACAGGCCGAAGGCGATACCCGCAATGATCGCAAGGTTGGGCAGACTGCTCAACGAGAAATCCTCCAAACCCGAATCGGCGATCACGACGTCTTCGTAACTCCTCAACAGAATGTTGTGGCCGCTGCCACCTTACTGGATACACTACAGTTTTGGGGCCTGATCACCAGGTTACTACCCAACGATTGCTAAAAAGGATTACAAATCGCCATGATCACTGCCGCAGATCCCAGCAGAGCACAATAGTACGAGAATACACTAGAAAACCAAACAGACCAACTATACCGTCCCACAGGACACAAGGGCTTCTGCTACGACGAAAAAGTCTCATCTGCCTTAGCACGGACACGGGCGGCTGGCTCCAGTTAGCAACCATGCGGAGTCCGCCATACGTCACTTGGCACCGACCAAAACGACGAGAGACCACCACAGGCGGCGACCAAAATACCCAAACATCAAAAAAGCCCAAAACGTGCACAACCAATGATGTCCGAGGCCAAACACGGCACGATCTCAGGAAGGATATCAACGCCTGGGATGACCCGTGAATGCGAGGAAGACGAGCATTGCCAACTAGAAACAAGAACGAGCGCTTTCAGCCTCCACCAGGACAAATGAACGCTCCTTATTTCATCACTGCAATCAGATGGAGCCTCACACAGACGAAGGACAAGTACCAGATGTTCACCACACGAGTTGCAACGAGTCGACTGGCCATCAAGTTTCAAGCCGACTGGAATTGAAAAGTACGATGGGAAGACCAACCCCGAGTCCTGACTCACAGTCTACACTTTGGCGATCCGTGCAGTTAGAGGAGATCACAAAGCCATGGCTAACTACCTCCTAGTTGCCTTAGCTGACTCGCAAGGATATTGGCTAACATTCAGGAGACTTCTTTCCCAAGTATCAATCGGGCCGCTCCGTGTTTGTGAAATTCGAGGTGGGAATGTATTCATTCGCAAAATTTGAATCAAGGACATACGATATAGCCGTCCTCCGAGTACGACTTACCAATGCCATCACAAGAAGAACGAGTCTCTTCGTGATTTATCCAGAGGTTTCTGAAAGGAACTCAATCCCGAAGAACAAGATGAGGTCAAAGTCATCGCCGACCTATTCTCAGCAAAGGAGTAAGAACCTGTATTCGTTATCACTAAGTTCACTCAGGCGCTCTGACCCTTGTCAAAGCTCTATTTGACATGGCAAAACAATATGCAGTAGCTGAGGCCCTCGAATAGACAAAAAAAGGACAGAACCGTAGAAAGACACGAGACAACGACGAGGCGCAAGAACAAGTCCGTTACCGCAAACACAAGTCGGACAACTTCATGTGCTGCCGTGGAGCGCACCCAGACCGGCCGCGACCCCCACAGAACGAACACAATACCAGCACGGTGATGAACGGCCATGCCCTTTCCACCCAAAGGAGGAAAACACCGGCTCAAGATATGCTTCAGTAATGCTCAAGAAGACGACCAGACTTCAACATCTGGCAACACATAAGACCAAGGACCAGAGCCAGAACTCGGGGCGCAGCCGTGACTACCAAGATCCCTAGGCTGAGCTCAATACACATCATTCAGAGCTGGCTGTCTGCCTACGGTGTTTCGCAAGAGAAAACAGGTAGTAGCTAACCAACCCAAGAAGTCAACTAAGCGGTCTCAAACAAACGCCCCCAATATTTGCGTTATGGTCAGAGACGGCAATTCACATATTGACCCGGCAGGATCACCCTGACCGAGTCACGCACCCAGGGCATTATCCACTCATCCTAGAGCAGTCATCAGAGTAGTATCAAGCTTAAAGAAGGTTCTCATCGGACGGAGGAAGTGCTGTGCTTCACCAAGTACTTGTTTCGCTAAGACGCTCGATGAGATGAAGATTCCATCGATCCAAAGTGTGGAGGCCATGGCCTTAGGCATAGCTCAATGACCAGTAACATTTAAGGCCCACGTCGGATAGAGGATGGCGCCTAACCATTTGTGATTAGGGATGCGATAGTTAGACTCTCAGGTGAATATTTCCTTGAACGATAAGGAAAAGGATATAGTCCTAGTCAGTATGTTGTATTCTCGAAGGAAATCTCTTGGTTTGGAGTCCGACTGGGATCCTACCTTTGTAACTCTGCCTCCTCGGTACATTAAGGAGAGAAGCGGGGAGGCCCCTGAGGGCAAAAGCAAGACAGAAGACATACCAATTCTCTTAAAGAAACCGCTTAAAGGCAAATACACAACAGCTGCGTGAAGTAGGGTATTACCTCATTCAGTCTGGACCTCTGAACTGAGTATAAATTCGCTTGTATTCCTTTGCAATCCATCAAGTTTAGGTCCGACGAGTAGCCCTATATATTTATTACCGATATAAAACATCGACAGTTAGCGCACCAGGTAGGGGCTTCATCGAGATCATCTTCCACAAGCCTGATGGATCCAATCACTAGAGTCGATGGCATCAAGTTCTCCCTGGGCAAACGATTACCTTCGGGAGCCTCGGCTTCATTGCTGACAAATTCGGCAACCTCACCCTGCTCGACTCGGACTCGATCCGATCAGCCAGGGACCAAGCCGACTCCATGCCAGTCGGCCCACACAATGCCACGGCAACCCTCGTCGACTTGCTACGGCAATCTACAACATGCCCGGGTTTCTAGACAACTCTTTCTTTCGGTGTTCAACTCAGACTCAGCCTTGAGCCGGCCGAGATCGGGCTAAGGAAGAAGGAGATTATCAATCTCCCATTCGGACTCAGCAATGCCACGGAAAACTACGACCAACATCAGACGTGGTAGACCCGATCCCCTAGGGTTCAACTCGGACATGGCCCAGAGCCGCTCGAGATTGGATTTAGGGAGGTCGGAGTCGTCATCACCCCCATCAACTACTCTAATTCCAACTCTAAGTCGGACAGCAGTTCGGCAAGCTTCTCTCCCCCACGCGAAGTTTTCATGATGTCCAAAGGCACTACTCCTACTCAGGAGGCACGCCGACTTTGCGGGCAGCAAGAGGAGGAGGTCCGCCGACTACGACAATAGCAAGAGGAGGAAGCAAGACGCCTGCAAACCCGCAACGACGATATGCGCAGAGCTGGGTGGACTGCTCAGCAACAAATGCTCATAACCCGAGTCGGCGACCAAGACATCTTCGTTACACCGCAACAAAACATCATAGCCGCTGCAACTCTGCTGGACACGCTCCGGTTTGGGCCTGATCACCAGGCCACCCCAACCATAGCCAGGATAAAAGCCATGATCATCGCTGCTGCATGTCAGCAGCACCAACAGTCGGGTGATACCCTCATACCGACCAACCGGTTGGCTTTCCCAATGGCAGTCTCATCCGCCTCGACACAACACCGAGCGGCTGGCTCCAGTTAGCTACACACAGAGCCACGCCAGACGTCACTCGGCAATGCCAACAACAACCGGCGGCACCAAAACAACCATCGGGACAACCAAGTTCTCCGAGGCCGACTACGGTGTGACCTTTGGCAGGACATCAACTCGTGGCGCCGCGAACAAGAGGAAGATGAACACGGCTGACTGGAAGATGAGAACGAGCGCTTTGGCCTCCACCACGTGCGGTTTCACCGCCGCAATCGGAGTCGTAGTCGTCATGCCGATGAAGGTGTGCCGGCCTTCACCCAGGAGCTGCAACAGGTTGATTGGCTGTTGACGCCGAAAACCGCCGGGGGCCGACGACCTGGTTCGGCGCCTATAGACACACGAAGGCTTGGGAGATTTGCTTCACTCCAGTGCAGGTCCTAAAATCTTGAGGTTCGTAGGCGTGCCAGTCAATCTGACCCTGCAATTGACAAGGAGATAAAATATTAGATCAATGAGCCAATCGGCTGGAAGCCGATTTGGACTCGTCTCATCAGCCGATGGCCGATATGAACTATAGCACTTATACACCGACTGGAAGCCGATGATGGCATGAGTAGTAACTAATAATAAGCAAATATCGAACTAGCTGATTGCCGAAGGGATATTCGAAAATCGGCTATAAACTGATATAATAAGTAGGCAGGATGCGTAAATAAATGGATTCAATAGACGTCAGCTGATTGCAATAGTAATTGCTAGCGCCGCTCCAAAGGTGCTGCTCGCACCCGTGCCCGGGCCCCGTGCCCATGCCCGAGTCCTTGCATGCTGTTCGTGCCCGTGCCCGGGTCCCTGCCTGTTCGTGCCTGTGCCCGGGTCCTTGCTTGTGCCCGCGCCCGGGTCCTCGCCTGCTATCCGTGCCCGGGTCTTCGCTTGCTGTTCATGCCCGTGCCCGGGTCCTCGCCACGGGGAAAAACCGAGATATGCAATTTCGTGCCGTCCCGACTTGGCAGCGATTTTCTAGACATGTTTGTGACAAATCGGCTGGACATAAAGATAACTTACCGGCTAAACACTCCGATAAAACATCGCATAAACACCTATCGGCTCAATAAGGATGGAATTATTATCACCAGTCTAATAGATCGGACCTAACCGTTGTAGCACAGACTGACGATGATAATAGAACCTTGATGGGCCGATAAATCTAATGCAATCATGATGTAAAATATGATAACTTATCGGCTATAAATCCCGATAAGACGCTTGCATAAAAACTATCGACCTAGCAGGAACGATTTATCACTAGCAGTTTAGTAGGTCGGACCCAACCGATGCAGCACAAACTGATGATAAATCAGTAAGCCGATACGATCTATGCACGCGTGATGTGATATACCTAATCGATCTATGAGATCAAACTAAACTGATGCAACCATAGACAAAATAGATATATCGTGGTAAGCCGTCCACCGTGAACCGACTAGAATATCAGACTTAACCGAGGAAGTCCTAGCCGATGCGGTGGCCAGGGTGACGAGACTTACCCTCTCGCAGGAGGTCAAACTTAACCGATGCAGCCCGGCTCGAGAAGCAAGAACCCGTCGAAGGGGTGGCGATGCGCCGAGATTGTATTGATCTGATTGATGTAGATATATTACAAAGCACCCGGGCATACGTATTTATACCCTGAGTTGATACGAGTCCTTATTGGACATGGTACACGATTTCCTAATTACAGAAGGAAACATTAACAGGACCCGACCGGACACGAGGTCAGGTTTCCCAAAGATAAAATATTAATCCTTGCCTAATTAATAATCAAGATAATTAACTACCATACTGTGGTCTTCACGGCTCCTTCCCGGATTCGACTTCCTTCTGGATCAACCTTCGTTAGTTAATAGCAACTTTCTCCTTAGCCGAAACTGATACAGAGCCATACCAAATTTTGGCGTTATCACATGCCCCCCAATTTCGGAGTTCTTCTATAGGACTTCGAAATTCTTTCATTTTGGGCCTTTAGATTCCTTCCATACCGAGGCGGCCCAAGGTAGCCCACTGGACTTAATTGTTTGAAACAGTGCCAACGGCCTCGATTCCCGCCCGGTCATCATGCCTCTATAAACCGCTTTGTCTCCCTAGCCTTTTTTATGCTTTCACATCACCAGAGCACTACCGCTTCATCTTCCAAGACCTCGACGAACTCCGGCGAACTCAGACGAACCGTCGCAGCTCTTTTCTTCGACCGCTGATCCCTGTTCTTGTTCTTCCGGTGCAATGGCATCAGCATCCGCAGTCCCCGAGGTAATCTTTTTGCCCGATTGTTTTTTCTGATTTCGTAGCCTAGCTGAATCCAATCTGCCATGTTCTTCACCTGTTCTTCGTCGTGTTCTTGTTTACTGTAGAACCTTAGGAACCAAGTTCTGATCCCAGCCGCCGATTACCTAAATTTCTTCTATCATGGCCCAATGGGTAGTGAGGATCCCACAGATTTCATCAGCGCCGAGACCCAACGCATTCCTTTCAAGAACTCCACCATGTTAGTCAGTGATTGGACCAATAGCTTCAAATCATGGCCGAGCAAGCTTCCTGGGTGGAGGGACTGGTATATTAGAGTATCGGCCGCAAAGAGAACCCTTTGGGAAGAATCAAACATCGGCCACTGCATCAACCTTTCTCTGGCCGATATGGAAAAGAACGAGCCTCTGCTTGCATCGGCTTCATATTTCTGGTCAGATGCTCTCAACGCCTTCATGTTCGGGCACAGGCCGATGACCCCCCACCTTGATGGATGTGATTATGCTCACCTGCCTCAACACGACGAACTACATCAACCCCTTCAGGCTCCGATTCAAGCCTGCTCATCGGCTTCAAGCGAAGAACATTGGTGGCTGGTCCAGGTATATATCAATCCACAACAAGGGAACTGGACCAGTCGACGATCGGGAACATGTCGCCTTTTTAAACTTGTGGCTAGAACGGTTTGTCTTCGGTGGTGCAACCCTCGACCCAACGACCAACATGCAATGTCTGGCAGAGTGCCTGGCCGATCGGAAACAAATCCCCTTGGGGCAATATCTCCTTGGCGCCACCTATCAGCTGCTGCATCAAGTAGCAACCAAGCTATCGGCCGGCCAGCCCATCGGCCATATCGGGGGTCCTTGGTGGTTTGTGCAACTATGGCTCAACGTCTACACCTCCAAGGCCTTTTCTGAGACTTCTTTTCTTAACCAATCCTTCCCAGCCGATCATACAGAAGACCAGGAACCCACTTACCGCCGATGTATCTCCATGGGTGAAGCTGCATCGGCTCTTCCTGGCGGCAAGATAACACCTGTTGGACTCAGTCAATGGTTCAAGGGGTTTTATTATGGCTTCACCAAGGAGGCCACACTTTGGTTTGCATACAACGATGCATCGTCATTCGAAATGCCTTCCAACTTCAATCCACTCGATGCTTTGGAAGACGATGAATCGAAGGCCATATTTCTATCGGCTGTTACCCCCTGTCTGCTGCCGACTGGCTTCTCTCTGGGCCGATCGCAACCATCATATGAATTCTATCATCCATCGGTCGGCTCCCGTCAGCTTGGTCTTGGTCAACTTCCGATCGGCCTATTTTTCATCGATAAACTTCAAGCCCGGGGCAACGTCAACAATGCCCTAGAGTATGATCGGATGCGGACCTTAACAGAATCTCTTCCCCTTTGTGCCGCCATCGAGGTGAATGTATGCACTGCCAATACAAAGCTTTTTGCCCGATGGTGGTCAGAATGGAGGAGACATCTATTCAACTTAGCGGCCATCCACTACTGTTCTTGTCTCAATGCCGATTACGTCGAATCTGATGACGAGGTAACACCCATAAGCCTTAATCATCATCTCCGATCATCTCTCACTCTTAATTTTGCAGGCTGCCAACGTCGAGCCCCCAACGACAAGCACTAGTGGCTGGCCGATCATGTATCAACCCCCATCGGCCACTCCGAACTTAGGGCGCGATGCTCCTTCTCCATCGGCTCTCCTCCAGGCGCCCCGGCCGACAGGACAGAAGGGCAAAAAGCTGGCGCATCGCCCCTCTCTCAAGAAGCAAAAAACCAATGCCGATGTCGTGGTCATGGCGCCACTTACTCCCCAAACAACATCAGCCCTCTCATCTCCTCGGGTATGTGCTAAGTCTTGATATCATTATCTGTTCCCATCTTATTAATTTCATTCTCAGCTCGAGTCATCGGCCCCTAAACCTCAACCTTCTACCGATATCCCTCCAAGCACCGAGCCGATGACTTCTCCAGCCGCTCCAATCTCAGCACCCAGTCCCCAATCCGTTGATGAGGCTGTTTCTACTGCATCGCCTGACATCGGCCGTTCTGAAGAACAACTTACTCCTCCACTTGAAGCCGATGCCACCCAAGCTGCCGATGCCCTACCTCAGGTAATCTCTCTATATCCATACTTCATTTTTGAACTCTTCACTGATTCTTTTACCGATGTCAATTTGCAGTCCCTAGCTGAATTGTTCTCCTTCGACATCGGCAAGTACTTAGAGGCAGAAGAAGCAACAGCCACCAGCGCGGCAACCAAACCATCCCTCCCAGCCGATGTGCGTGAGTACTTAACGAATATCATCAGTTGGCTGGAAAATCCAATCGACGCACTAGTGGAAGACTGCGGGCCGATCTGGGCAAGACTTGCAGATATTGAACATCATTTGCCTGAAGAACTCATCGACGCACTGACTCTCGCGGCATATCTGGAATCTCACAGATTCAGACTCATCAAGCTCAGGCAACGCATAGCCGATCGTGCTGATCAACAAAAGATAACCCAAGATATCCAAGTCGATCGGCTGTCAGCCCAAACAGAGAAGAAAAAGCTTGATGACATGGTAGCTGCCCCTCAAGAGCTCCAATCCAAATTGGACCAACTGAAGAAAAAGGAGGCCGCTTTGCTGGCAGAACTTGAAAAAGTTCGTAAGGATCTTGAAACAACAGAATCCCAGCTCATCGGCCTGCCACAAGCTATACAAGACCAAGAGGCTAAGGTTGCAGCAATGGTGCGTCAAGTCGTTCATCGGCGCAAAAATTTGAAGATCATCCCGGGCTCTAATGAAGACGACATTCGTGCTATCAATGAGATTGACCAAATCCATCTGCGTGCGATCGAAACAATTCAGAACTTTTTGTAAAACTTTGACACTAATGACCGATGATTTCCAGACATGCCGATTAACTTTTGCTGTAACATAATCTGATCGGCTTTGTTGCCTGTTTCTTTCAATTATCCCTTAGTATTTTTATCTGTTTGATCTAAAGGCGATATCAATTGATATCGGCTATCTTTAGGCGATGCAAAAACATCGGCTTTCTGAACTATTTTAGAAATCGGCCGCATCCAGCCGATTCAGGAGTTAATCCAAACGCTTGGATAGTACTTCTTGAGATATTTCCCATTAAGCGCTTTAGCAAACTCCGTCCCCCAAAGATCTTCTAGTATATAGGCATTACCAAGCACACAACGACTAATCCGATAGGGCCCTTCCCAATTAGGTGACCACTTTCCAAACTTATTATCTCTGGACCCGATTGGCAAAATCAATTTCCACACAAGATCTCCCTCAGCAAACGATTTATTCACCACCTTTCTATTATAATGCCTAGCTGCCTTAGCCTTGTTTTCCTTGATCCTCTCCAGCGCCCTTAACCGATTCTGAGCCAAATCCTCAAGTTTATCTGTCATCAAGTTATAATAATCATCGGCTGTCAATTGATTCTGCTAAGAATTTCTCCTAGAGCCGATGTTAGTCTCCCAAGGCAAAACTGCTTCATGTCCATATACTAGTTGGTAAGGTGGCACCCAGGTAGATCCATGACATGCCATCCGATATGCCCATAACGAATCGGCTAACATAGTATGCCATCTTCGTGGCTGTTCATCAATCTTCCGCTTAATCAACTTGATCAAACTCTTATTAGAAGCTTCCGCTTGTCCATTAGCCTAAGCATAATAAGGCGATGAATTTAATAACTTGATTCCCATACTGGCAGCAAACTGTTGAAACTCATCGGACACGAAAATAGATCCCTGATCAGTAGTTATCGTCTGAGGAATTCCAAACCGATAAATTATGTGCTCCTTTACAAACTCGATCGCTTCTTTGGACGTAACTTTCTTCAGAGGAATCGCTTCTACCCACTTTGTAAAATAATCTGTCACCACCAATATGAATTTATGTCCCTTACTTGATGGAGGATAAACCTGGCCGATCATTTCAATTCCCCATCCTCTGAACGGCCACGGTTTAATGATAGGATTCATAGCCGATGCTGGTGCTCGCTGTATATTTCCAAATTTCTGACAATCTTGACATCCTTTATAGTACCTGAAGCAATCTTCCAGCATTGTCGGCCAAAAATACCCTACTCTTCTCAGCAACCACTTCATCTTATGAGCTGATTGATGAGTCCCACAAACGCCCTCATGCACTTCGCATATAACCACTTTGGCTTCTTCCAAATTCAGGCATCTCAGCAGGACTCCTTCAAAAGTCCGATAGTATAAGTCCCCATCAAGCAACACATATTTAGTAGCTTTATATCGAAGCTTCCTGGAAACTGATTGCGACGGGTTTTGTAAATAACCAATTATCTCCTGTCTCCAATCATCGGCTTCGTCTTGAATATCATTATCAGCTATTTCAACCTCAACCTGTCTATTCAGCCGATAACCAGAAGCAACCTATGCAAGATCATTGGCTTCTAAATTCTGTTCCCTAGGGATATGATCCACAGATACCATCTTGAAATCCTTCAACAAATCTGTACATTCCTCATAATATGATCTCAAAACATCATCCCTGCACTCATTCCCCAGACAACTGCTTAATCACCAACAATCTCTATGATATCGGCTCCGATTTCCTTTAAAAGTTGAAGTCCTTTCAGCACCGCTTCGTACTCTGCCTGATTATTGGTCCGATAAGGTTTAATTGTAAAAGCAAACTCAAAACTTGCCCCCCGAGGCGATACAATGACCAAGCCGATACCAGATCCATGCTTGCAAACCGATCCATCAAAAAACAAAGTCCAAGGGACCGGCTCCACATAATCTTCGTGAACCCCTCTGTGTTGCAGAATGAAATCGGCTACCACCTGTCCTTTGATCGCTTTAGCCGATTCATATCTCAAGTCAAACTCGGTCAAGGCAAAGATCCATTTACCAACTCGCCCTTTCAAAACTGGAGCCGACAACATATACTTCACCACATCGGCTTTACAAACCACCGTGCATTCAGCCGATAGGATATAATGCCTTAACTTTGTGCATGAGAAATATAGACAAAGGCATAATTTCTCCACCGCAGGATATCTTGTTTCAGCATCCAAAAGCCTTCTGCTTAGATAGAACATGACTCGCTCCTTGCCTTCAAACTCCTGAATTAAAACAGACCCGATGGATTTCTCATTGGCTGATAAGTATAATTTGAACGGCACTCCTTTCTGCGGTGGAATTAGAATAGGTGGGGAGCTTAAATAACTCTTAATTCCATCGAATGCCTTCTGCTGATCTGCCCCACACACGAACTCTCGATCGGCTTTCAATTTTAACAACGGGGTAAAAGATTCAATTCTCCCTGACAAATTTGATATGAATCTCCTTACAAAATTAATCTTGCCGATCAATGACTGTAACTCTGTCTTGTTGCTTGGTGGCTCTGTAGTCTTAATGGCTCTGATGCTTCGTTGACTAACTTCAATTCCTCGCTCATGAACCATAAAACCCAAAAACTGCCCAGCCGATACACCAAAAGCGCATTTATTGGGATTCATCCTTAGTCCGTATTTCTTGGCCCTTTCCAGTACTTTTCGCAAATCGGCTATATGGCTTTCCTCACTCTTAGACTTAACCACCACATCATCAATGCAAATTTCTACTAACAAGCCGATGAGATCATGAAATATATAATTCATCACCCTCTGATAAGTCGCACCGGTACTTTTTAACCCAAATGTCATTACTACCCACTCATATAAGCCGATAGCTCCAGGACATCGAAACGCAGTCTTATGTATATCTTCTTCAGCCATAAAAATCTAATTGTATCCTGCATTGCCGTCCATGAAGCTAATAATCTTGTGGCCTGATGCTGCATCCACCAATAAATCTGCTATCGGCATCGGGTATTCATCCTTGGGGGTAGCTTTATTTAAATCCCGGAAATCGATACATATCCTCAATTTTCCATTCTTCTTTTCTACCGGGACAATATTAGAAACCCACTCAGCATATCGGCACGGCCTTATAAATTTGGCATCATATAACCTAGTAATCTCTGCTTTGATTGGCTCATACAACTCTCCCTTAAATCTCCTTGG
This sequence comes from Oryza meyeriana var. granulata, assembly GCA_003991445.1. Classification (NCBI taxonomy): domain Eukaryota; kingdom Viridiplantae; phylum Streptophyta; class Magnoliopsida; order Poales; family Poaceae; genus Oryza; species Oryza meyeriana. The sequence continues at coordinate 33,446 of RYFJ01002643.1, read as the reverse complement.
AGCCTATTTGAACGGCCGATATCCTGGTTTAATGGGCAGCCGATGTTCAACAATTGATCGGCTTAATCCTGGCATCTCATGAAACTCCCAAGCAAAACAATCCTGATACTCCTTCAACAGTGTTATCAATTCTTCTCGAAGTTTAGGGCATAACTTTTTGCTTATGTACATCGGCCTTGGCTTATCTCCTAGTCCTATGTCAATCTCCTCTAAGTCATCGGCCGATGTAAACCCTTGTCCCAGTTTCCCCTCGAAATCTTCAATGGGGCCCATCAGAGTAACAACTCGGAGCCGACTTGCTGAACCGGTTGTATCCCTTGACTGGTGACTTTAAGATAATCTCCTTCCCACGTTTTCCCGGACAAACAGTCAACTCCATCAGCCTCCCAGACTGGTAAATCGGTCATTGCAATGTTAGTTGACCGATCCACTAGGACTACCTCGACTTGATCTCCTTGCCACTGTATCAAACATTGATGCATCGTCGAGGGCACGCAACAGTTCGCGTGAATCCAATCTCTGCCAAGAAGCAGACTATATGATCCTTTTCCATCAATAACGAAAAACGTGGTAGGCAATGTCTTGTTTCCCACTGTCAACTCCACGTTCAACACGCCTTTTGCCTCTGATGAATTCCCACCGAAGTCTTTTAACACCATATTCATCTTGATCAAATCTTCGGCAGTTTTCCCCAACTTTCGAAACGTAGCATGAGGCATTAGATTAACAGCTACTCCCCCATCAACTAGCATCTTCGTCATCGGCTTCCCATTCACATAGCCCTTGTTATATAATGGCTTTAAGTGCCGATGCTCTGATTCCTCAGGTTTATCAAATATAGCTTGATCGGGTTGCAACGTTAGTTGAGCGAAAACTTCTTCATTGCCTTCCTCGTCTGATGAAAGTGCTTTATACTCCCGAGGCAAAAAGAAAACCATGTTTACTGGAGCCGATGCATCGACTTCATCGTCCTTCCTCTTCACACGCCATACTCGTTTAGTTCTCTTGTGATGATGATCGGCTTCTTCCTGATCTTGCCTCTGTTCTTCCTGTTGCTCTCGGTGTCGTAGCCGTTGTGCCCTTCTCTTCTGATTTTTTGTGAATATTCCGCTAGGACACCACTGAGGATTTTGGACTTGTTTTTCATGTACTTCCTCTTCATTTTCTTCAAAGAATTCTTCGTGGACCGGCCCTAATCGGCTATGTACCGATGCTCATCTCCTAGGTGGCCGATCCTGCGAAAAATTTTCATGCTGATCCCGCTGGAACCTCAGATTATCACACTCAGGGCAATCTTCAATTGATGGCAATCTCATCCCTTGATCCTAGCAGAATCGGAAGAACGGACGATCCCAATGTGGATTATATCTTTCTCTATCTGGCTCGATTCACTGTTCTTCATACCTTGAATATTTTTCTATCATGCTTGATGAAGTAATTCTTGATTTTCTATGATCCACATGCCTTTCTTCATCGGCTTGAGTCCTTAACGACAATCCCGCATAAACCATGTTCACGGGGAACGGGTGTCCGTCGATTTTCATCGGCTTCTTGTCTTCGAATTTGATCCTCCCTTGCTCAACAGCCGATTGAATTTGTTGTCGAAAAACTTTGCACTCATTGGTGTGATGTGATATAGTATTGTGCCACTTGCAATATCTTTTCTTCTTCAGTTCTTCGGCTGATGGAATCACGTGATTCGGCGGAAGTTGTATCTGCTTCTCTTGTAGTAGCAGGTCGAAGATTTTATCAGCTTTATTGACGTCAAAGTCATATCGCTCCTCTTTGCCGATATCCTTGACCCACGGGCATGATACTGATTTTTTGTTCCTAGCCCACTCCGCCAATCCGACTTCAGCATCGGATCCCTCATTGTCTGAGTCCGATGAATAAACCTGTACTTGAGCAACCCTTCTCTGGTATTTATCATTTTTCGCCTCTTGAAATCGGCTTTCATGAGCCAATACCTTCTGTACCAGGTGCGCCAGGGACTCGAACTCCTGTGATGAAAACCTCTCTTTGATTGGCGCTAAGAGACCCTGGAAAGCCAAATCGGCTAGATGTTCATCGCTCAGGTTCAGACTGTAGCATCGGTTTCTAACGTCCCGAAATCACTGAATATATTCCAGTACTGTTTCATCTGGTCTCTGTCTAACCGATGTTAGATCTGTCAGTCTCATCTCATGGATCCCAGCAAAGAAGTATTTGTGAAACTGTTTTTCTAAATCGGCCCATCCCCGAACTGAATTCAGTAGTAATGAAGAGAACCATGTAAAAGCCGATCCAGATAGCGACAAGGGAAAAAACCTAACTCTCAAAGCCTCTTCAGCCGATGCCTCTCCGCACTGCACCAGGAATCGGTTGATGTGCTCTACTGTAGATGTGCTGTCTTGCCCTGAGAACTTAGAGAAATCCGGGACTCTGTATCGGTGTGGTAATGGGACTCTATCGAACCACTCGGCATATGGATGCCGATACATAAATGTTTGCTCCTTGGGCTTAATCCCAAATTGTTCCCTCACTATCTCTGCGACCCTTGCCGACAAATCTTCCTCCGTTGGGATCTCCTGTTGATACTGATCGGGGGAGTTGGTTGTCGATTCTGCCTAGGGTATTCTCTCTGATGATTTCCAGAATCGGCAATACTACTTGGGTAATTCTGTTGATATCCCCCATAGTAAGCAGACCGATGGTACCAGCAGGAATATCCTGTTGCCCCCCAGCCTGGTTCTGTGTAAACAGGTTTTCTGGTATGTCTCTGTTTATCCCATAAGTAACCTGATTTGGCTCCGTCTTCAGCGGGAGATAGACAGGACCTCGAGTAGGCTCTTGAACAATTGATCCATCCACCGTTTTCTTGATGAGATTATGGAGCGTGTTCACCAGGATCCCGGACTGATTGATGAGCGCGTGATGTACTGCTTCATTCACCATCTCCTGTAAGGGTTTTACTGGTGGACTTTCAGGTGGTGTGCGGCTCGATTCTCCAACCAGAACTGATTTCGGAAACTGAGATTTTTGAATCGGCCCTTGTCTTGTCATGCTGAAGGATTCCAAGCAAAGCTTCTAAAAATTTGCCATATTTTGCTCGACTTGCTGTCTTTGCTCGTCTGTTAAATCTTCCATGCTGACTGGAATTACATTGTCTGTTTTAATCTCTTTTCCAGCCATGTTGCAATTCCGATTGAGACTTTGTGTCGAAACTTCGTGTCCCACCGGGCGTGCCAAAAAGTGTTGACGCCGAAAACCGCTGGGGGCCGACGACCTGGTTCGGCGCCTATAGACACGCGAAGGCCTGGGAGATTTGCTTCACTCCACTGCAGGTCCTAAAATCTTGAGGTTCGTAGGTGTGCCAGTCAATTTGACCCTACAATTGACAAGGAGATAAAATGTTAGATCAATGAGCCAATCGGCTGGAAGCCGATTTGGACTCGTCTCATCGGCCGATGGCCGATATGAACTATAGCACTTATACACTGACTGGAAGCCGATGATGGCATGAGCAGTAACTAATAATAAGCAAATATCGAACTAGCCGATTGTCGAAGGGATATTCGAAAATCGGCTATAAACTAATATATTAAGTAGGCAGGATGCGTAAATAAATGGATTAAATAGACATCAGCCGATTGCAATAGTAATTGCTAGCGCCGCTCCAAAGGTGCTGCTCGCACTCGTGCCCGGGCCCCGTGCCCATGCCTGAGTCCTTGCATGCTGTTCATGCCCGTGCCCGGGTCCCTGCCTGTTCGTGCCCGTGCCCGGGTCCTTGCCTGTGCCCGCGCCCGGGTCCTCGCCTGCTGTCCATGCCCGGGTCTTCGCTTGCTATTCGTGCCCGTGCCCGGGTCCTCGCCACGGGGAAAAACCGAGATTTGCAATTTCGTGCCGCCCCGACTTGGCAGCGATTTTCTAGACATGTTTGTGACAAATCGGCTGGACATAAAGATAACTTATCGGCTAAACACTCTGATAAAACATCGCATAAACACCCATCAGCTCAATAAGGATGGAATTATTATCACCAGTCTAATAGATCGGACCTAACCGTTGCAGCATTGACTGACGATGATAATAGAACCTCGATGGGCCGATAAATCTAATGCAATCGTGATGTAAAATATGATAACTTATCGGCTATACATCCCGATAAGACGCTTTCATAAAAACTATCGACCTAGCAGGAACGATTTATCACTAGCAGTTTAGTAGGTCGGACCCAACCGATGCAGCACAAATTGATGATAAATTGCTCCTAGTAAGCCGATCCGATCTATGCACGTGTGATGTGATATACCTAATCAATCTATGAGATCAAACTAAACTGATGCAGCCATAGACAAAATAGATATATCGTGGTAAGCCGTCCACCGTGAACCGACTAGAATATCGGACTTAACCGAGGAAGTCCTAGCCGATGCGGTGGCCGGGGTGACGAGACTTACCCTCTCGCAGGAGGTCGAACTTAACCGATGCAGCCTGGCTCAAGAAGCAAGAACCCGTCGAAGGGGTGGCGATGCGCCGAGATTGTATTGATCTGATTGATGTAGATATATTACAAAGCACCCGGGCATACGTATTTATACCCCGAGTTGATACGAGTCCTTATTGGACACAGTACACGATTTCCTAATTACAGAAGGAAACATTAACAGGACTCGACCGGACACGAGGTCAGGTTTCCCAAAGATAAAATATTAATCCTTGCCTAATTAATAATCAAGATAATTAACTACCATACTGTGGTCTTCACGGCTTTTTCCTAGATTCAACTTCCTTCTGGATCAACCTTCGTTAGTTAACAGCAACTTTCTCCTTAGCCGAATCTGATACAGAGCTATACCAAATTTTGGCGTTAACAGTGGCCAACAGGTTTTAAGCCAACTGGGATCAAGAAATATGACGGGATAACCAATCCCGAGTCCTGGCTCATGGTCTACACTCTAGCAATCCGATCAGCCAGAGCAGATCACAAAGCCATGGCCAACTACCTTCCAGTTGCTTTGGCCGACTCGGCCGGGACATGCCTAACAAGGCTTCCAAAGAAGTCGATCAGCTCCTGGGGAGAACTCCGGGAATGCTTTATCGCAACTTCCAAGGAACCTACGAGAGGCCATCTTCTGAGCACGATCTCTACCAGCTACACCAAGGAAGAACGAGTCTCTATGTGAGTTCATCAAGAGGTTTTCCGAGAAGCGAAATTCAATCCCAATGATCAAGGACGAGGTCGTCATCGCCGCCTTCCTCAAGGGAGTCAAAGATGCCCCGTTCATTTCCAAGTTCACTCAGAAACCACCTCCTTCTGTCAAGGCTCTTTTTGATATGGCGAACAATTATGCTGACTCGGCCGAGGTAGTCGCTCAGGCCCTCGACGACAAAAAAGAGCCCTAGTAGAAGGACAAGAAGGACAATGACGGGCCTACACAAAACAAATCCGGTAGCCGCAAGCGGAAGTCGGATAACATGGTGGCCACCGTGGAGCGTACTCGGCTGCGTCCCCCGAGGAATAACGAATACCAAAAAGTGATGAGCGGGCCATGCCCCTTTCATCCAAAGGGTAAACACGTGGCCAAGGATTGCTTCATGCTTAAGAAGTTTGCTTCCAAGCAGGCTTCAACATCTGGCACCGACAAAGACAAGCCAAATTCGGGCGCAGCTGGCGATTACCAAGATCCCCAGGCTGAGCTCAACCACATCTTCGAAGGGCCATTTGCATATGAGTCCAAGAGGAAACAGAAGCTTACAGCACGTGAGATCAACTCAGTCTCTGCAGTAGACGCTCCCCAATACCTGCGCTGGTCAGAAACCCCAATAATGTTCGACCACGCAAATCATCCCGATCGGGTTACTCATCCAGGGCGCTATCCACTCGTCCTGGACCCGGTCGTCAGAAGCATCAAATTGAAGAAGGTTCTCATAGATGGAGGCAGCGCTCTCAACATTCTATTTGCCAAAACCCTGGATGAGATGAAGATCCCTCATTGAGAGCTACAGCCGAGTACAGCGCCCTTCCACGGGGTAATCCCTAGCCTATCTTCTACTCCACTCGGACAGATAACTCTCCCAGTCACTTTTGGCACGCGGGATAATTTCCACATAGAGAGTATCTGTTTTGAGGTTGCTGACTTCGAGACAGCGTATCACGCTATACTCAGATGACTGGTGCTAGCCAAGTTTATGGCGGTGTCGCATTACACCTACATGATGCTCAAGATGCCAGGGCCAGCCAGAGTTTTTTCCTTTCGTAGCGATGTCAAGCAAGCCTTCACCTGCGACAAGGAGAGCTGCAAGCTGGCTCAATCTCAAGAAGCGGCAGTCGGACGCAACAACATTCGGCTATCCGCTACAACTCCTGTTGAGAACGATCAGGTTCCGGCCAAGAAAGCAGCAAAGTCAGGAATTTCTGCGGATTCTGAAACCAAAAAGATCCCCCTGGACCCTACCGACCCCTCCAAAACTGCTCTAGTCGGGACTAGACTCGACCCCAAATAGGAATACGCACTCGTCACCTTCCTCCAGGCAAACAGGGATATCTTTGCTTGGAAACCTTCCGACATGCCTGGTGTACCTAGGGAGCTGATCGAGCATTCCCTCAATGTCAAGACGGATTCCAAGCCAGTCAAACAACGGCTATGGCGCTTTGCACAGGACTGCAAAGATGCTATTCGGGAGAAGATAACCAAGCTCCTTGCAGCCGGGTTCATCAAAGAGGTCTACCACCCGGATTGGCTGGCAAACCCAATCCTAGTCCAGAAGAAGAACGGTAAATGGCACATGTGCGTCGACTCCACCTACTTAAACAAGGCATGCCCCAAAGATCCATTTGGTCTACCCAGAATAGATCAGGTGGTGGATTCAACTGTGGGGTGTAAACTTCTCAGCTTTCTTGACTGTTACTTGAGACATCACCAAATCAGCCTAAAGGAGGAGGACTGCCTGAAGACTTCTTTTATCACGCCGTTTGGAGCATACTGCTACATCACTATGCTGTTCGGATTGAAAAACGCTAGAGCAACATATGAACAAGCAATTTAGCGGTTTCTACACACTCAACTCAGGTGCAATGTGGAGGCATATGTCGACGATGTGGTAATAAAGACAAAATCCAGGGAAGACCTCATTGCTGATTTGGAAGAAACTTTTCAAAACCTTCGGATGTTCAAGATGAAGTTGAATCTGGAAAAGTGCGCTTTCGGTGTACCATCCGGAAGCTACTCGGCTTCATCGTTTCGCACCGAGGCATCGAGGCCAATCTAGAGAAAATCAATGCTATTATGAACATGGCACCCCCAACTAGCCAGAAGGATGTCCAAAAGCTGACAGGGTGCATGGCGGCACTCAGCCGATTCATCTCCCAACTTGGTGAACGAGGCATGCCCTTCTTCAAACTACTGAAGAAAGCGAACAGTTTTCAATGGACACCCGAAGCCCAGCAAGCCTCTGAAGACTGCAAAACATTTCTCACATCACCACCAGTGTTGGCGTCACCTATGCCCCAAGAACCGCTAATGTTATACTTGGCGACAACCACTCAGGTAGTCAGCATGGTGCTGGTAGTCGAGAGATCCGAGCCAGGTCATATACATAAAATTCAATGGCCAGTATACTTCGTCAGCGAGGTCCTAGCTGACTCCAAAATGAGGTATCCTCAAGTCCAGAAGCTGTTATATGGCCTACTCATCAATGTCCGGAAGTTGGTGCACTATTTTCAGTCGCATCAAGTCACCGTTGTCACGTCATATCCACTTGGGGACGTCCTACACAATCACGAGGCCACCGGCCAAATCGCTAAATGGGCACTTGAGTTAATGGCATTTGATATCATTTTTCAACCACGAACAGCAATCAAATCTCAAGCTCTAGTCGACTTTGTGGCCGAGTGGACAGAAGTTCAGACGACTACAAACACAGACAAGCTAGAGCATTGGACGATGTACTTCGATGGTTCTTTACGGATTGGTGGTGTGGGGGCTGGCGTTGTGTTGACGTCACCCACCGGCGAAAAACTCAAGTACATCCTCCAGATTCACTTTCCTGCTTCCCACAATGTCGCTGAGTACGAGGCACTTATCCATGGGCTCCGTATTGCCATATCACTCGGCATCAGACCACTGGTTGTGCACGGGGATTCTCAACTCGTGGTCAGCCAAGTCATGAAAGACTGGACATGTCTCGATGATAATATAGCGGCGTATTGTCAGGAGGTTAGAAAGCTGGAAAACAAGTTTGATGGGCTGGAGATAACTCATGTATTACGACAATACAATGATGCTATAGACGAATTGGCCAACATGGGATCCAAACGAGAAGTGGTCCCGACTGGGGTTTTTGTTGAACACTTACTGGAGCCATCAGTCAAGAAGAAACCAGTGCTTGAACAGTTGGGGGCTGAACCTACCCTGGCAACAAATGAAGTACTAATCATCTCTCAAGATTGGCGGACTCCAGTTCTCAAATTCCTCTTGGAAGACAAACTCCCAGAAGAACGAAACCGAATGGATCAAGCGTCGAAGCAAATGTTTCCTTGTAGTCGGAGAAGACCTGTACTGCAAAAGCGCATCCAGGGTCCTTAAGCGCTATGTCACACCCGAGGAGGGCAAGCAGATTCTACAATCAATCCACTCGGGTATCTGTGGCAACCATGCCGCATCTATGACGTTAGTTGGAAAGGCTTACAGGTAGGGTTTTTCTGGCCGACTGCAATAATAGACGCTAAAGATATAGTTCGCACATGCGAGGGATGCCAATTCTATGCAGGACCAACAAATCCTCTAGCTCAAGAACTTCAAACAATTCCAATCTCTTGGCCCTTTGCAGTTTGGGGACTCGACATGGTCGGGCCACTCAAAAAAGCGCCGGAGGGTTCACACACTTGTTCGTCGCAGTGGATAAATTCACAAAGTGGATTGAAGCAAAACCCGTTACTACCATAACAGCAGCACACCCACGAAGCAATGCACAGGTTGAGCATGCCAATGGCATGGTCTTACAATGTATGAAGGCTAGGGTGTTCGACCAACTACAACCATATGCAGGGCGGTGGGTACAAGAACTCCCATCCGTTCTCTGGTCTCTAAGAACTAGGGTTAGTCGGGCAACAGGGCAATCCCCTTTCTTTCTAGTCTATGGTGCTGAGGCTATGTTACCAACCGAGTTGGAGTTCAGCTCTCCGCAAGTTCGGGCCTACTCAAAAGACAAATCAAACAATACTCGATTGGTCGAACTCGATCAGTTGTAAGAAGAGAGGGATATCGCAATTATCCAGTCGGCAAGGTATTTTCAAGGCCTACATCGTTATCACAACCGAAATGTCCGTGGCCATGCCTTTTTGGTAGGAGATCTCATCTTGAGAAAAATACAAACCACCAAAGACAGGCATAAACTATCCCCTCTATGAGAAGGGCCGTTCATTATCGCTGAGATTACATGCCCAGGTGCCTACCGACTGAAGACTGCAGACGGTGCCCTCATCAGCAACTCATGGAATATAGAACAGCTACGTCCTTTCTATACCTTAGTTTTGTATTCCATATATATATGTACAAAGTCTTTTCTCTGACTCACTACATCGCTTGTCTCAACTGACTAGTGAGTCGGGGGCTGCATGTACTATGTGCCTTGTTAATAAAATACGAGTTTGTTTTATTTTAGTTGTGAAGTTTTATAATGATTATGTTATGTTTACCCGAGTATAGCTTTTAGAAGTGAACGCTTTTTCCTAAGTTCCTATCGATCTACTTGGTGCAGACTACATGGTCGGGTGATGCTAATGACAACTAAGAATAAACAAATACTCGGCAATATTTTACAAAATATACATGCTTTCACCAAAGGTTATATATACATCAACTGCATAATCGCTTATTTTCTACATACCCAGGTCTCTTGCGATTGCCTCTGTAGTTGGCCTTGCTTGGCTGATCAACTCCAGTGCTTCTTCAGTTGTTGTCTTTTCGGCAAAACCCTCACCAATGGCCTCAATATCTACCTTGGGGTAGATCGATTTGGTCATAGCGAGGGTTTGGGCCACACCGACAGTGACACGCTCATCCGAGTACATTTTCAAGATGCTCGGGGCTTCGCTAAGGCACGCCTGCACCTGGGAGACTATATTGGAAATTGTCCCAACATGGTAAGGCTCCATAATGTCAAGAAGCCCTTTCACGGATTCGGCAAGAATTTCCCGTGACTCCTTGACAACCTTAATGTCCTCTGCAAAGGCGCTGAATTGGGTCTGGGCATTGGCTTTCGAAGTTGTTCAGATTCATCAACAAGTATACTTGTTAGCCAAACAATGCAGTCGGAGTAACAAGAAGACGGATAAGGTTATTGTTAGGGAAGAGGCTTACTTGCATAGTCGGCCTCCACTTTGGCTTTGGCCTTCTCCTGTTTGGCTTTGGCCTTTTCAGCTTCCTTTAGCTTGATTTCTTGTTGTTTCTTCTCCTCTGCTTGGGTTTTCAACTCGGCTTCGAGGGCTACAAATTTAAACAGTCAAGAACTCGAGATTACAGTTAGAACTAAACAAGGCAGTCGGGAATCAACAAAGCTGGAGAGATATACTTGGGATTTACTCGGGAGGATAATACAGAAGACTTACTTTTGATCTTCTCAGCTAAAGCCCACTTCTCATCCCTAAGCTGATCTACTTCTCAACAACATACATCATACATTGGAGGATGATTCCAGACAAATGTCCCCAGATATTCATCACAAATGAATAGCAACGCCAAATCAGCTGTTTCAAGATTACCTGTGGTCGAGTCCTTTTTGGCTGTAAGCAGCAGTGTGGCGCTCGACATCTTCAGTTTCCACAACCCCATTGATGAAAAAACCAAGCAAGGTGTCGGTCACCTTGTTCTTATCAGTCAAATCCGGGTATTCTCGGCTGGGATCATTCTTGCCCTGGTAATCCTAGCCGAAATGGCTTCTCAGCTTTAATGGCCTCGTGCAGCGGTTCAGGAAACACCTCGCTACCCAGGGACTAGTTAATCCTGAGCTCTTCAGCTAATCAATCTTCTCTATCAGTTGGTACACTTGGCCCATCTCTTCATAGTTCGGCACAGAAGACCAGCTGGGCAGGACCACCGGAGAAGAGCCAGTGAAAGGGGGCAGAGAAGGTTCGAGATCAGAGCAATAGAACCATTCTCTATGCCAGCCCTTGAGGGAAGTTTTCAAAGGAACAGAGAGATAAATCTTCTTCATTTCGTTCCTGAGTTGAAGAGTGTCTCCCCCAATCACTTGGACTTTACTTTTGGACAGCTGGGGCTTGATGTGGAATAAATACTGAAAAAGATTGAAATGGGGCTTAACCCCCAGAAAACATTCGCAGAATGTGGCGAAGATGGAGATTTGCAGAATGGAGTTGGGATTCAGATTCACCAACTCCAGTTGATAGAAGGATAGAAGTTGACAAAAGAAATCCGAAGAGGGAAGGGCGAGACCACGGTGGAAAAAGGAGGTGAAGGCGATAGTCTCACCAAATCGAGGCGCCGGAATAGATTCCCCTTCGGCGGTGCGCCAATGGATGACTTCTCGCTGCTGCAGCGTCAGTTGCTTCTCCAAATACTTCAACTTTGTCAAGCCGCAGTCCGAGACCGGCCAAGCATCCGTAGACACCTTAGGGATCTCGAGCGATGCTCTCGGCATTGTTGGAAGTGAGAAAATTTGGGGGAAATGCTTTGGAACGCTTGGGATGGATGCAGCGGAGCGGAATCACTCTAGTTTTATACGAGAGACGCCGGCTATGGCAAACCCTAGCAAGGCACAGTGAAAAGTTTCGGCGTGGAAGCTGGAAGGCGAAACGATTGGCAGATAGGAGAAGATGAGGGAATCTTTCTTCTCTCTCCCCGCTTTTATAGAGCCTGTGCTGATAAGTGGGCTTGGGCTATCTAATTCGGTACTGGACCACAAGATATGAGTTTTTAAATCGCATGCTCTGTAGAGCCGACTGCTAGTTGTGTTAAATGCACAGTACATATGCTATTCACAGAAACCGATTAAATAATCAGATATGCTTCATGAAAGCCTAATTGCTAAACACCTGTGTTCGGGTATCTGTATTATTTACCGGGTATTGAAGATACATCCTTACAAGGATCGACAGCTGGTCTCCATTAAAATTGGAGATGCAGGTATCTCTCAAGTACACCTGACCACACATAGGAGTGGTACTCGGCTTACATGCTTAGCCACCAATTGCCATGAGCAAAAATTATTCCAGTTGACATGATGCTGAAGAGTCTACGTACCGAGAAGTATACTACTCGGGAAAGACTACAAGGTTAAAGATTTTTGACTTTATGTTTAATTGTTTCTCAATTAAGCACAAAGTTGGGGGCTACACCTAATAGGTGCACCTATTCGGCGCACGCTATTGATAATTTTCTATGAAGCCCTTCATAGCCTCGTTGCTAGCTGACATGAAGCAGGACACGGGAGAAGAAGCACTCGGACAAAGAGTACTCGAGAGCAATGCACTCAGGAATTCTTCACCGTGGAGGATGAGCACTCGGCATCAGCTGTGACTCAACTATGAAGGTCTCAGGGGTTGCTATCGGTGCCATGGGCCCCGGGTACCTCATGAGAAGCTATTGGGCCACTCGGACAGAGGATGGGCCTAACCTTGTAATTAGGGATACAATAGGACTCGGAATACATAACCCTGTACGACAGGGAAGGATATAGTCCTAGTCAGGCACATTGTATTCCTAGAAGGAAATCCCTTGGTCAGAGTCCGACTAGGATTCCTACTCTGTAACCCTATCCCCTGGTATATAAGGGGAGGCAGGGCGCCCCCTAAGGGAGAGATCACCACGATCAGAATCATACAACATCAAAGGCAATACACAACAACTGGATGTAGGGTATTACCTCATCTCGAGGGCCTAAACCAGTATAAATCACTTGTGTTCCTTTGCAATCCATCAAGTTTCGGTCCGACAAGTAGCCCTATATATTTATTACTGTTAACGCCAAAATTTGGTATGGTTCTTTATCAAATTTGGTTAAGGAAAAATCACAGTCAGATAGCGGGAATTAATCCGGAGGAAGCTGAGTTTGGGAAGGAATCGTGAAGACCACGGAGAGGCAGTTAATATCTTGTCTATTAATTAGGCAATATTAGTATTTGTTCTTTTAGGAAACCTAATCTCGTGTCCGATCGGGTATTATTAGTGTTTTCCTTCTGTAATTAGGAAATCATGTGTCGTGTCCAATAAGGACTTATATCAACTCAGGGTATAAATACGTATGCTCGGGTACCTTGTAAAAAAACACACAGATCAATACAAATTCGGTGCATCGCCACCCTTTTCAACAGGTTCTTGCTTCTCGAGCCGGGCTGCATCGGTTAAGTTCGACCTCCTGCGAGAGGGTAAGTCTCGTTACCCGATTATCGTATCGGCTAGGACTTTCTCGGTTAGGTCTGATATTCTAGTCGGTCTACGGTAGTCGGCTCACATGATGTATCTATTCTAGCTATGGCTGCATCAGTTAGCTTTGATCTCTTAGTCCGAGTAGGTATATCACATCACACTTGAGTAGATTTATCAGCTAGGTGTAATTTATCATCAGTTTGTGCTGCATCGGTTAGGTCCGAACTACTAAACTGCCAATGATAAGTTGTTCCTGCTAGGTTGATAGATTTTCACGCAAGGGTTTTATCGGAGTGTCTAGCCGATAAGTTATCTTTTAAGCCGACTGCATTGTGTCGATTATTATTCTGATTACCTACACTATCATTGGCTTTCTAGCCGATGCACATGTTCTATTAGTAGTTGGCTGATTTATTTATTTTACCTATTTATGCCATCATTGGCTTGCAATGCTTTAGTTCATATCGGCTATCGGCCGATGAAACGAGTCCAATTTGGCTTCCAGCCGATTGGCTCACCGATCTAATATTTCTATTTCCTTGTCAATTGCAGGGTCAAATTGACTGGCACGCCTACGAACCTCGAATTTAGGACCTGCACTGGAGTTAAGCAAATCTCCCAGGCCTTCGCGTGTCTAGTGCATCGAACCAGATCATCAGCTTGTTCTCAACACTGCTGGTGATTTTCGGTGTCAACACGTTTTTGGCACGCCCGGTGGGACACGGAATTTCGAGATGGCCGGAAAAGAGATCAAAACAGACAACGTGATTCCTTTCAGCATGGAAGATCTAACTGACGAGTAGAAACAGCAAGTCGAGCAGAATATGGCCAATTTTCAGAAACTCTGTTTGGAATCTTTTGGCATGACGCGACAAGGGCCGATTCAGAAAACACAATTTCCAAAACTAGTTCTGGTTGGTGAATCGAGCCGTGCATCACCTGAAAGTCCACCAAAACCCTTACAAGAGATGGTAAATGAAACAGTGCATCACGCGCTTATCAATCAATTAGGAATATTGGTGAACACGCTGCATAACCTTATCAAGAAGGCAGTGGATGGGTCGATTGCTCAAGAGCCTAATTGAGGTCCTGTTTACCTTCCGCCAAAAATAGAGCCAAATCAAGTCACTTATGGCACTAGAAAAGATGTACCGGAAAACTTGTTTTCACAAATTCAGAACCAGGCTGGGGGGCAACAAGATATTCCTTCAGGATACCATCAAACGGCTTATTATGGGGGGTATCAACAAAATTACCCAGGAGGTGTTCCCGATTCGGGTAATTATCAGAGAGAATATCCTAAGCAGAATCGGCTACCAACTCCACCTATACAATATCAACAGGAGATCCCAAGGGAGGAAGATTTATCAACAAGGGTTGCAGAAATAGTAAGAGAACAGTTTGGGATAAAACAAAGGAGCAAACATTTATGTATCGGCATCCGTATCCTGAGTGGTTTGACAGAGTTCCATTACCACACCGATACATAGTCCTAGATTTTTCTAAATTCTCAGGACAGGACAACATATCTACAGTAGAGCATATTAGCCGATTCTTGGCACAGTGTGGAGAGGCATCGGCTGAGGAGGCTCTGAGGGTTAGATTTTTTTCCTGTCATTGTCTGGATCGGCTTTTACATGGTTCTCTTCATTACCACCAAATTCAGTTCGGGGATGGGCTGATCTGGAGAAACAGTTTCTCAAGTACTTTTTTGCTGGGATCCACGAGATGAGGTTGACGGACCTAACATCGGTTAAACAGAGGCCAGACGAAACAGTACCGGAATTCGTCCAGCGGTTTTGGGACGTTAGAAACCGATGTTATAGTTTGAATCTAAGCGATGGGCATCTAGCCGAGTTGGCTTTCCAGGGTCTCTTAGCTCCCATTAAAGAGAGGTTTTCATCGCAGGAGTTCGAGAGTCTGGCGTACCTTGTGCAGAGGGTATCGGCTCATGAAAGCTGATTTCAAGAAGCAAAAAAAGAGAAGTTTCAGAGAAGGGTTGCTCAGGTGCAAGCTTATTCATAGGACTCAGATGATGAAGGATCCGATATTGAAGTTGGATTGGCGGAGTGGGCTAGAAATAAGAAATCAGTATCGTGCCCGTGGGTGAAGGATATCGGTAAGAAAGAACGATATGATTTTGACATTAATAAAGCCAATAAAATCTTCGATCTATTGCTACAAGAGAAACAGATATAGCTTCCGCCAAATCACGTAATTCCATTAGCTGAAGAGCTAAAGAAGAAGAGATATTGCAAGTGGCATAACACGATATCGCACCACACCAATGAATGCAAAGTTTTTCGGCAACAAATCCAATCGGCTGTCGAACAGGGAAGGATCAAATTTGAGGACAAAAGGCTGATGAAAATTGACAGACATCCATTCCCTGTGAACATGGTTTATGCGAGATCATCGATGAATCAAGCTGATGAAGGAAGGTATCGAGAATTTAGAAGATCTAGAATTACTTCATCGCAGCTGATAGATAAATATTCAAAGCACAAAGAGGAACAACGAGCTTCGTCATACAAGGAGGGATACAATCCACATTGGGATTGCCCGTTCTTTCAATTTTGCTGGGAGCGAGGCATTAGATTGCCATCGATCAGAGATTGTCCTGAATATAATGCTACAAGATCTCAGAATTTTGAGCATGAAGGATTTTCACAAGATCGGTCGCTTGAAAAACGAGCATCAGTGATAGCCCATATTAGGGGCCGATTCCATGAAGAATTTTTTTGAAGAAAATGATGGAGAGGGATTGCGTGAAAAACAACAAATCCAAAATCCTCAGTGGTGTCCTAGTGGAATATTTACAAAAAATCAGAAAAGAAGGACACAGTGGCTATGGCACCGAGAGCAACAGGAAGAACAACGGCAAGATCACGAGGGAACCGATCATCATCACAAGAGGACTAAACGGGTATGGCGTGTGAAGAGAAGTGACGATGAGGTCGATCCATCGGCTCCGGTAAACATGGTTTTTCTTTTTGCCTCGGTAGTATAAAGCACTTTCATCTGATGAGGAGGGCAATGAAGAGGTTTTGCTCAGTTAACGCTGCAACCCGATCGGGCTATATTTGATAAGCCTGAAGAATCAAAGCATCGACATTTGAAGCTATTATATATCAAGGGTTATGTGAATGGGAAGCCGATGACGAAGATGCTGGTTGATGGGGGGGGGCAGCTGTTAATCTAATGCCGTATGCTATGTATCGGAAGCTGGGGAAAACCGCTGAAGATTTGATCAAGACAATATGGTGTTAAAAGATTTCGGCGGGAATCCATCAGAGACGTAAAGGCGTGTTGAGGCGTGGAATTAACAGTGGGGAATAAGACTTAACCTCTACCTTTTTGTTACTGATGGAAAGGATAATTAGTCTACTCCTGGCAGGGATTGATTCACCAAACTGGTTGCGTGCTCCTCGCAGGGACGATGCTAATCAAAGTCTGGATACAGTGGCTATAGGAGAGCGAATTTAGTATATTAATCCATGCGATTCACGACCAACATTGGCATGACGATTTGCCGGTTCTGGAGGCCATGGTGTTTGATTGTTTGGCTGGAAAAGTATGGGAGGGGGATTATCTTAAGATCACCAGTCAGGAGATACATAGCCAGATTCGGCAAGTCGGCTCAGAATGATTACTCTGATGGGCACCATTGAAGATTTCGAGGAAGTTGGGACACAGGGTTTACGTCGGCCGAGATTTTGGAAGAAATTGAGTAAAGGACCTAGGAGATAGGGCCAAGGCCGACGTACATAAGTAAAAAATTGCGTCCTGGAATTTTGAGAAGAATTTGATAAAAATTGTTGAAGTAGTCATGCGGGATTGTTTTGCTTTGGGAATATCATGAAATTGCCAGGGTTCGCCGATCAAGGTTGTTGAAGCATCGGCTTCTATTAACAAGGATATTCGGCTGTTAATACAGGCTGCCAAGGAGGATTTAGAAGGGCGAGTTATGATGAGTGCAATCTAAGAGGAATCACAGGTTATGATGCAATTTATAAGTGCCCGTCTCGTATGCTGAGTGGTTTGCTAATATCATACCTGGTGAAAAAGACAAATGGAAAATTGAGATATGTATGGGATCTTCCGGGAATTTGAAACGCTATCCTCAGGATGAAGTATCCTCGAGTCCGGCTAGCGAGAGTTTGTTGGTAGAAATGCATGCATCAGCCACAAGCTATTAGATTCATGGATTGCTAATGCAGGGTACATTCAGAGATTTTATGCAGATTAGAGATATACATAACTGCGTTTCGATGTCCTGGAGCTATTGGCTGATATGAGTGGGTAGTAGCGTTTTGGATTAAAGGAAGTGCGGTGCGACTTATAGTAAGGGCGATGAATTTTATATTTCGATGATCTCAGTCGGCTTAATTAGTGAAGAATTTAGTATCGCTGATGTGGGTGGTTAAATATAGAGTGATAAAATGTCCATATAGCCGATTTGCGAAAACGTGCTGGCATGGGAAAAGTGATCGGATTAAGTGATGAATTCCCAATAAATGCTGCTTTTGGTGGTAACCGGCTGACAGTTTATGGGTTTCTTGGTTCATTGAGAGAATGGAGTTAGTCCAGGGAGTGACGTTCAGATTGGCAGCAAGAATATTCAGAACCACAGCAACAGACGAGCTATTAGTCGTTGATCGGCAAGATTAATTTGTAGGAGATTATATAATATTTGCTCAGCAAGGATGGAGGCCTTTTACTCCCGTTGTGTAGAATTGAAGAGCCGGATCCAAGAGTTGTGTGGGGGCAGAAGCAGCGAGGCATTCGATGACGTTAAATTAGTTTACGTCTGCCGCGCCTGTTTTTGATTCATCCGCAAAGAGGAAATGTCATTTCAAGTTTATACTTATGCGCCGATGAAAAATCCATACAAGATCTATTTTGATAACAGGATATTATGGAAAGGGAAGGAGCGAGTCGTGTTCTATCTAAGACAGAGCTTTTGGATTGTGCATCAAAGAATATCCTCGATTAGAAAAATTTATGCTTTTTTTATATTTCTCATTGTACATGTTAAGGGCATTAAATCTATATGCTGAATGTACGGTGGTTTGGCACGGCCGATGTGGTAAAATACATGTTGGTGGCCTCCATCCTTAAGGGGAGTGGTAAAGGGTGATTTTTGCCTTAACAGAGGTTTGACTGAGATAAGAATCGGCTAAAGTGATCAAAAGGGTAGCAATCGCCGATTTGATGGTGCACACGGGGTTCGTGGATTATGGTGGAGCCGTCTCCGTGGACTTATTTGTTCGAAGGAGTCGGTTGTGCAAGCATGGATCTGGTAACTCGGATTGTCATTGTATCGCTCGGGGGGCAAGTTTTGGATTTGTTTACATTTAACCTGATGGACCCCGATCAAGGCGGAATACGGAGGCGGTGCTGGAAGGACTTGCAACTTTTAAGGAGATCGGGGCCGGCTATCATAGAGATGTGTTGGAGATTCTTTGTGATCAAGCAAGTTGTTGGGGAGTATGAATGTGCAAGCGATGTTTAAGATATATCATGAAGATGTGAGATTTATTGAAGGAGTTCAGGATAGTTCGTGGGTCATATTCTAGAGACGAATTAGAAGCTAATGGCTCTTGCACAAATTGCTCAGGGTATGCGGAATAGACAGATTGAGTTGGAAATAGCCGATATGTGATATTCAGGGACTAAAGCTTGATGGATTGAGTAGGAAATACGTTGGTATTTTTACGAAAACTGTCTTCAATTCGTTTCTAGGAAACTCGGTATAAAGCCTGATCGAGAGTTATGGTGTTTGTTGATGGGGAGTTTATTATTCTGGACTTTTTTGAGGGGTCTGCTGAATCTAAATTTTAGAAGAAACGAAAGTGTTATGTCGAATCATGTGCGGGTGTTTGTGCACTCATAATCCGTTCTCGTTAAGCATGACTAGTGGATACCCCTTAAGAAGAGTCACAAATATTTTGGTCGACTGTTGGAGTATTGCTTCAAATATTATAGAAGGATGTCAGATTTGCAGATATTTTTGGAATATCAGCGAGCACCAGCATACGGCCTTATGAATACTAATCATCAAACGTGGCCGTTCAGTGTAGGATGGGAATTGATATGATCGGCCAGTTTATCCTACCATTAAGTTGACGGACATACCATTCATATTGGTAGCATTACAGATTATTTACAAAATGGGTGAAGCAATTCCTTTGAGAAAGTAAAGTCCAACGCTGTGATTGAATGTCTTGTAAGACATATATTATCGGTTTGGAATCTCACGACGATGACTACTGATTACAGGCATTATTTTTCGTCGTTCCCCGACCCTCGCGTTTCAATATTTGCTGCTAGTTATGGGAAATTGAGTTTATTGAAGTTCACACCTTATTATGCTCAATGCTAATGGATCAGGCAGAAGCTTTGACATAGAGTTTCATTCTGAATTAATTAACGGGATAGCTTGATAATCAGCCTTACGATAGATGGCATATACTTACGTTAGCGACTTCATTAATGGGCTTCGGATTGGCAATGTCATGGTCTACTCGGGTGCCCCATACCCTTGGTATATTCGGCCATGAAATGCAATTCTTGGCCTTGCGGAGACTCATTCGGTTTTCTAGGAGATATTTCTTTACATAATCCAGCTGACAGCCGATGATTATTATAGATTTGATTGACTAGTTATTTGAACTCGACGATTTTCGGCTAAATCGGTTGAGGGGCGCTGGAAAGGATCAGGGGACAATATAGCTAGGGTGGTAGCCATTATAGACAAAAAGGTGTGATAATAAAATCGTTTACTGAGCGAGGACTCTTGTATGGAAGGTTAATTTGCCGTGGGTCTAGAGATAGTAAATTCGAAAGTTGTCACCTAATGTGCAGTCGGCTAATCGATTTAATCGTTGTGTACTCTTGGCAATGCCTATATATTGGAAATGCTGAGGGGACACAGACGTCTCCTGCTAACGGCAACTTAATGGAAATACTCAAGAAGTATTATCGAGGCGTGTTGGATCAACTCTGCATCGGTTTGATGTGCGGTCCGATTCTAAAAATGTTCAGCAGAGCCGATGTTGTTACATCGCCTAATAGATAAGCCGATATCATTGGTATCGCCTTTCGATAAACAAATAATATTTCAAGCGATAGATGGAATGATTAGAGGAATAAGTAACAGAGCTGGTTGATTTATATCACAGCGGGAAGACTATCGGCATGTTCTCAGGAGCAACATCAAGGTCATCAATGTTATGGTTTTTTCAGACTTTTTTGAATTGTTTTCATCGCACTGCAGGTTGATATGTTGTTAATGTCGGAGAATCTATGTTCTAATTGAGCGTTTGAATGTCTTTAAGCTCTTGCGCCGATGAACGATCTTGGCGTATGCGCTGGCCAACTCTTGGATTCTTGAATATTGTATGCGTGGCAAGCCGAATTGAAAACCTTTTTTCGAAAAGTATTTTTTGATTTCAATGGCCTTCCGGATTCTTTCAAGCTCTCTGTCGCAGTAAATAGGTCTTGTGTTTCCCTCCAGCTGATCTGTTTAGTTGGATTTCTTGAGGCGCTACCATATCATAAAGGCTTTTTTTTTCAGATTGGCAGACGCCGATTTCTTGGGATGCGTTGAGCTATGAATCTTGTTGTTCGGCGCGATCGGTATGCGTTTGCCATAGTTTTGATGCATAGCCTGATTCTGTTGGGATTTTCTAATAAGTCAGCAGAGTAGGCTGCGATGAGTTGGGGGGTTGGGTAGATGACTCTCGAATCTCAGAAAATCTTTGCCCGGATGGCCCACCATTTCTACACAGCTCGTCATTGGGGTTTCCAGCCGATGGGTAATTATAACAGCAAATGTTGCCGGCCGCCTCGATGGGAAGGGAGGTCTTAGTCATTATGCGCTCGTGTGCCTCTTCATCATCTCTCGG
Organism: Oryza meyeriana var. granulata; assembly: GCA_003991445.1. Lineage (NCBI taxonomy): Eukaryota > Viridiplantae > Streptophyta > Magnoliopsida > Poales > Poaceae > Oryza > Oryza meyeriana. The sequence goes on along the minus strand of RYFJ01002643.1, from coordinate 12,169 downwards.
TACTTGCCGATGTTCGTAGAAATAGTCGGCTAAGGATGCAATCGGCATCGGGAGTAAACAGATTATGATGAAATCAGTTTACACAAATGAGTACTGAGGGGGGATGCGGTGGTTGAGGGATACTATACAGGCATCAGAGGATGAGATATGGTTTCTCTTACAGTGGCGACTTTCTAGCGCCGAAGGTAGGGAGGAACGTGCCTCATCCGGCTTCGGGGCTGGGCGCTGGTTGGAACCAGTGGCAGCGGTCATCGGCTTCGAGAGGGCGCGGTGAGGGTTAGTTTCAGGAGCCATGAATCGAACTAAAACTAAGATTGGTAATGAAACAAAAGAAACCAGACAAATAATGTTAAGAAAGTCACGCATACTGCGGGGAGATGGAGCCGATGTTGATTCGATGGCACGCGATCCTGTAACCACGAATCGGCACTTATTTTTTTGCCTCTTTGGGAAGGGCGAGAACGCCAATTTCTTGGGGTTTTGGTCCTGTTGGCGTGATGCCCGGAGAAGAGCGAGGGAGGGGAGCAACCATGGCCAAAGTATTGATGGCGATGGGGTTTGATATATGAACACACGGGGTCCGCTGGTGCTCTGTTGTGGCGGTTCCTTGTCATCAGCCTACAGAATATCGATTATTAGAGATATGATGGGGAAAATATTAAAGCTTAATGGGATGTTATCTTCATGCAGATTGCCGACATAGTGGGTTGAGGTGCGAGACAGTATTGGGACGGCCGATAGGTTGAACAGTGTCTCATTCTAACCACTATCGGGAAAAAAGCTTGTATTGGCAGTGCCTAGTCTCAAGCTAGTGTTGTGTTGGCCTAGGGTCAAAGATCCCTGTTACATCTCGCAGCGATCGTTACCTAGAGCAATATTTACATTACCCGTACGCCGCCGGCCTTGAAGTTGATCATATAAAGAATAGGCTCTTGATTGCGAAGTTTGGGCCGGAGCCGAGCTTGTGCGAGAACCGCCGATTGGATGATATAACTCATATGATGGTTGTTGCCGACCGCCTTCGAGAGAAGCCAGTCGGTCAGAAGGCAGAGGGGGTAATGGCCGATGAGAAATATGTGGTTTGGATTTCTTCGTTGGCCCAAGTATCAATGAAGGATTGAATTTGAGTAAGGCACCATCGAATGATGCTGCATCATCATATGCAAACTAGAGTGTACGGCCCTCCCTGGTGAATTTACTCCCATAGTAGAACTTTTGAACCACTCGCTTGAGTCGATAGGAGTCATTTTACAACCAGGGAGGGCCGATGCAGCTTCGCTACAGAGATACATCGGCGGCAGATGGGTTTCCTGTTCCTCTGGGTAATGGCTAGGAGTTTAAGTTCAAGACGGGAGGTCCTCAGAATCGGCCTTGAGGTTGTAGACATTGAGCATCAGTTGCACGAACAACAAGGACCGCCAATGTGGCCGACTAATTGACTGGCCGATAGTTTGTTTGCTACTTGATGAACAGTTGATAGTGGCGCCGAGAGATATTGCCTAGGGGGATTTGTTTCTTTCGCCAAGCGCGCATTCTGCTAAACATTGCATGTTGGTACTCGAGCCAAGGGTCGTGCCACCATCGGCAGACACAATCATTCCAGACACATTCAGAAAAGCTACATGCTCTGTCCGATCGTCATGGCTAGTCACTTGTTGCTGAATTGAATAATGTACTTGGTCAACCACGATATTGTTCGCTGTAACCGGAGTGGGCATGATAAGAGGGTTGAAAGGGTTGATGTATTGTCGTGCTGAGGCAGGTGGCATAGTTAGTCCATCAGAGTTGGGGTCATCGTCGCGTGTCAAATAGGAAGGCGTTGAGGGCGTCTTGACAAAAGTATGAAGCCGATGTGAGCAAGGTTCATTTTTCTCACATTCGCCAGGGAAAGATTTGAATGCAATGGTCCGTATCTGTTTCTTCCAGAGGTTTTCTTTTAGGCCGATACTCTGAGTAACTCAGTTTTTCAACCCCGGGAAGCTTGCTAGGCCAGATCTGAAACTATTGGTCCAATCGCTAGCACAGCATGGAGAGTTCTTGAAGGGGATAATGTTGGGTTTCGGCATTGATGAAGTCTGTTGGGTCTTCGCTAGCCATGGGACCGTGATAGAAGAAATTTGATAATTGGTTGGCCAGAAATCAGATTTTGGCTTGTAAGGTCCTACAAGTAAACAGAACACAATGCAAGAACGAGTGAAGAATGCCAGATTTAATCTATCTAGGTTACAAACTAGAAGAGTGATCGGACAAGAGAGTTATCCTCTTAGGACAGGCGGTTGCTGAAGCATCGCAGAAGAAGACAAATGAACGAAGACCGGTGGTTGAGACGAAGAACTCACAGCGGTTCGCCTGGTTCGTCGGAGCTCGTTGAGGTCTCGGGGAAGCGAGAGGGTTCTGGTGATGTGAAAGCGTAAGAAGGGGGTAGGAAGGCGAAGCGGTTTATAGAGGAATGATGACCGGAGGCGGGAATCGAGGGCTATTGGCCTGTTTCAAACAATTAAGGAAAGTGGGCTATGGGCCGCCTCGGTGTGAAGGGAATTTGAAGCCAGTTGAAGAGAATTTCGAAGTCTTATGGAAACTCCAAAATTGGGGGGGCATGTGGTAATGGCGAAAATTTGGTATGGTTCTTATTTTAATTCTGTTAAGGAAAATAATCACAGTCAGAGATAGCGGGGAATTAATCTGGAGGAAGCTGAGTTTGGGAAGGAATTTGGAAGACCTACGGAGAGGCAGTTAATATCTTGTCTATTAATTAGGCATATTAGTATTTGTTCTTTTTAGGAACTGATCTGATCTCGTGTCCGATCGGTCTTATAGTGTTTTCTTCTGTAATTTAGGATATCGTGTGTTCGTGTCCAATAAGGACTTGTTAATCAACTCGGGTATAAATACATATGGCCCGAGTAACTTGTAAAAAACACACAGATCAATACAAATTCGGCGCATCACCAACCCTTTTCACGGGTTCTTGCTTCTCGAGCCGGGCTGCATCGGTTAATTCGACTCGCTGTGGAGAGGGTAGTCTCGTTCCCCGATTATCGTATCGCGGCTAGGACTTCCTCGGTTAGGTCCGATATTGAGTCGGTCTACGTAGTCAGCTTACCACGATGTAATCTATTCTGGCTATGGCTGCATCAATTAGGTTTGATTCTTAGTCGAGTAGGTATATACATCACACTTGAGTAGATTTATCAGCTTACTGGGTGTAATTTTATCATCCAAATTTTGCTGCATCGGTTAGGTCCGAAGACCTACTAAACTGCCAATGATAAGTTGTTCCTGCTAGGTTGATAGATTTTCATGCAAGGGTCTTATCGGAGTGCCTAGCCGAGTAAGCCGACTGCATTGTCTCAATTATTATTCCGTTATTATCTGACACTATCATATTCTGCTTTCTAGCCGATGCACATGTTTATTGGTAGTCCGGCTGATTTATTTATTTTTACCTATTTACGCCATCATCGACTTCAGTGCTTTAGTTCATATCGGCTATCGGGCCGATGAAATGAGTCAATTCGGCTTCAGGCCGATTGGCTCACGATTTAGTATATTTTCTATTTCTTGTCAATTGCAGGGTCAAATTGACTGGATGCTCTACGAACCTTGAATTTAGGACCTACACTAGAGTTAAGCAAATCTCCCAGGCCTTTGCATGTCTAGTGCATCGAACCAGATCATCAGCTTGTTCTCAACGCTGCTGGTGATTTTCGGTGTCAACCAATTACCAGATATAAAACATCGATAGCGTAGGGCACATACAGAAAATACAAGGCCAGTCTACTTCATCAGGCGAAAATCTTAAGCGGGACTCCAAGATGAGATATCCTCAAGTCTAGAAGCTATTGTATGGTCTACTGATTACTGTCCGGAAGTTGGTGCATTATTTTCAGTTGATCAGATAACCATCGTTACGTCGTATCCACTCAGGGATGTCCTACACAATCGTGAGGCTACTGGCAGAATCACTAAATGGGCGCTCGAGCTGATGGCGTTTGACATCATTTTTCAACCTCGGACAGCAATCAAGTCACAAACCCTGGCCGAGTGGATGGATGTTCTAGCGGCTACAAATACAGACATGCTAGAGTATTGGACGATGTACTTTGATGGTTCTCTACGGATCGACGGAGCATGTGCTGGCATTGTTCTAACATCCCCTACTGGCGAAAAAATAAAGTACAATCCTCTAGATTCACCTTTCTCAGCATCCCACAACGTTGCTGAGTTATGAGGCACTCATCACACGGGCCGCTATCTGCATCGGCATATTAGCTTAGTAGTATTCGCCGACTGGTAGTACAGCGGGGATTCTCAACTCGTGATCAAATCCAAGTCATGGAAAGATTGGACATGTGTCTGACAATAACATGGTGGCATATTTGTTAGGAGGTGCGAAACTAGAAAACAAGTTCAACGGGTGGAAATAACACATGTGCTGTGCCAATACAATGAAGCTATTAGTTGTCTTGGCCAACATGGGATCAAACGAGAAGTGGTCCTGACTGGGATTTTTTATCGAGCAATTATTGAGCCATCGAGTCAAGAAGAACCAGTGCTTGGTAGTCGGGGGGCTGAACCTACCCCGGCAACAAATGAAGTACTAATTATCTATCAAGATTGGCGGACTCCAATTATCAGATTCCTCCTGGATGACAAACTCCCAGAAAATCGCAGTGAAGCCGAGAGGATTAGATGTCGAAGCAAATGTTTCCTTGTAGTTGGAGAAGACGTGTACCGTTAAAGTGCATTCGAAGTCCTTATGCACTACATCACACTCGAGGAGGGCAAGCAGATCTTGCACATCGATCCACTCAGGTATCTGAGGCAACCATGCTGCATCTAGGACATCAGTCAAAAAGGCTAATTGTCGATGTTTTACACTGGCAATAAGAATATGGGGGTATTGGTGAGACCTAAACTTGATGGATTGCAAAGGAACACGAGACGATTTATTCTGGTTCAGGCCCTCGAGGTGAGGTAATACCCTACTTCCAGCTATTGTGTATTGCCTTTGAGGTTTCTCTGGTGAGATTGTATGAGTTGTTCTTCTTCTGCCCTTAGGGGGCTCCCCACCTCCCCTTATATACTGAGGAGGCCGGGTTACGGGGTAGGAATCCTAGTCAGACTCCGACCAAGGGATTTCCTTCTAGAGATACAGCGTACCCGACTAGGACTATATCCTTTCCTTATCATACAAGGTAATATTCACCGAGTCCTGTTGCATCCCTAATCACATGGTTAGACCCATTCTCTGTCCGAGTGGCCTTAATTTCGCTGATGAGGTACCTGGGCCCATGGCCTCTACAGTAGCCCTAAGACCTTCATAGTTGAGTCATAGCTGATGTCGATTGCTCATCCTCCGTGGTGAAGTCTTCTCGAGTGATTTGCTCCCAAGTACTCATTGTCTAAGTGCTTCTTCTCCAAGTCCTGCGTCATATCAGTTGGCAACGAGGCTATAAAGGGCTTCATAAGAAAATATGAATAGTGTGCACCGAATAGGTGCACCTATTAGGTGTAGCCCCCGACTTTATGCTTAATTATGAAACAATTAAACATAAAGTCAAAGATCTTTAACCTTTAAGCCTTTTCTGAGTAGCATACTACTCAGACATTAGACTCTTCAGCATCATGTCAGTTGGAAGTATTTTTGCTCAGGGCAATTGTTGGCTAAGCATGTAAGCCGAGTACCACTTCATGGATTTTAACCCAATATGTGATCAGGTGTACTTGAGAGATACCTGCATCCCCAATTTTAATGGAGATTAGCTGTTGATCCCTATAAGGATATATCCTCAATACCTAGTAAATAATTCAGATATCTGAACACATGTGTCCAGCAATCGAGCTTTCATGAAGCATATCTAATTATTTAATCGGTTTCTGTAAACAGCATCTGTATAGTGATTTTAACACAATCAACGATCGACCCAATAGGGCATGCCATTTAGAAACTCATATCTTGTGGCCCAGTATTGAATTAGTCGGACCAGGCCCACTTATCAGCACAGGCCTTATAAAGCGGTGGGAGAGAGAAAAGATTCCCCCTTCTTCTCCAGTCCGCCATATCGTTTTGCCTTCCAGCTCCGCGCCCAAATTTCGTGCTCTCCGCCTCACTAGGGTTTGCTGTAGCTTGTGCCCCCACTCGAGACTTGCCAGAATCTGCTCTACCGCATCTGTTCCCAATCTCCACAAGCCATTCCCCCAAATTTCTTGCCTCCGACAATGCCGAGGGCTCCATTTGAGATCCCTGATATGACTGCTGAAGTCTGGCCAATGTCAGATTGCAGCCCGGTGAAGCTGAGGCTGCTGGAGAAGTGGATGATTCTGTAGCAACAAGACGTCATCCACTAGCACACCGCGGAGGGGGAGTCTATGCTGGCGTCCAAATCTGGTGAGACTGTCTATTGATGTTTTACACTGGCAATATGATTATAGGGCTACTCAGCGGATCAAAACTCGGTGGATTGCAAAGGAACACGGAAAGGTTTATACTAGTTCAAGCCCTTGATGTGAGGTAATACCCTACATCCAGTTGTGGTGTATTCCTTTGAGGATGTGTGTTGTGGAGATTCTAATGAACCTCTCTGTATGCGTGTGCGTGTGCCCTCATGGGGCCCCCTGCCTCCCCTTATATATTGGGGGACAGGGGTACAAGGTAGGATCCCAACCGGATTACAGCCAAGGGATCCCCTCTTAGAGATATAACCTATCTGACTAGGACTGTATATTCCTTATCCGTACAGGCAAAATCTGCCGGGTTCTATCATATCTCTAATTACAAGGCTAGGCCCATCCTCTGTCCGAGTGGCCCATATGCTTGTCATGAGGTACCCAGGGCCCATGGCCTCCACAGTAGCCTCTAAGACCTTCATAGTTGAGTCATAGCTGATGTCGAGTGCTCATCCTCCACGGTGAAGATTGCCCGAGTGCATTGCTCCCGAGTACTCTTTGTCCGAGTGCGTCTTCTTCCCGAGTCCTGCTTCATGTCAGCTGGTAGCGAGGCTATGAAGGGCTCCATGTAGATGTGTGAATAGTGTGCACCGAATAGGCGCACCTATTAGGTGTAGCCCCAACTTTGTGCTTAATTGTGAAAACAATTAAACATAAAGTCAAAAATCTTTAACCTTGTAGTCTTTCCCGAGTAATGTACTACTGGTATATGGGACTCTTCGGCATCATGTTAGCCGGAATGATTTTTTATAGTCTTTGCCGAGTAGCATGCCACTCGTATATGAGACTCTTCAGCTTCATGTCAGCTGGAAAAGGTGTTTATAGTCTTTCCCGAGTGGCATCCCACCCGGAAGTTAGACTCTTCAGCGTCATGTTAGCTGGAAAAGATATTTGCTCATGGCAAATATTGGCCAAGCATGTAGGACGAGTACCACTTTATAGAATTTAATCCATTATGTGGTCAGGTGTACTTGAGAGATACCTGTGCTTCCAATTTTAATGAAGACCAGCTTGTGATCCTTATAAGGATATATCCTCAATACCTTGTGAGGAATACAGATATCTGAACACATGTGTTCAGCGGTTGACTTTCATGAAGCATATCTGATTACTCGATCGGTCTCTGTTGGCAGCACCAGCATTGTGATTTTAACACAGCCTGCGAGTGGCCCAAATTGAGCATGCTACTGTAGAAACTCATATCTTGGTGGCTGCTACCAAATAAGCCGGTCTGAACCGACCTACCCAGCATAGCTCTATAGAAGTAGCATCCATCGCATGTCAGGATGAGTAATCCAACGTCGGTAACTGCAATCAGCCAAAAGAATTCCTATCCACAAGCCTTTCCGACTTATGTTCTGGATGCAACATGGTTGCCATGGATGCCTGAGCAGGTATATTGCAGAATCTGCTTGCCCTCCTCAGGTGTGACGCAGTGCATGAGAACTCCAGATGCGCTTTGACGATACAGGTCTTCTCTAACTTCGGTAAAGCCGGATAAGGTACCCGAACCTTGCATTAGCATAGGATTTGGCCAGCGACCCTCGTGGGGCGTACCCTATCCAACAAAGTTATGGCCAAATGAGGTACCCGAATCTCGTAGGATTCGGCTGGCGACCCTCGTGGGGCGTACCCAACTCAGTGGAGTTGTACCCGAGCCTCGACTGGCGCCGGAGGTCGGTTGTTAGCTGAATAAGGTACCCGAACCTTGCATTAGCATAGGATTCAGCTGGCAACCCTCATGGGGCATACCTTACCCAACCGAGTGCTACCCGAGCCCCGACTAGCGCCGGAGGCCGGTTATTAGCCGAATAAGGTACCCGAACCTTGCATTAGCATAGGATTCAGTTGGCGACCCTCATGGGGCATACCTCACCCAGTGGAGTGGTGACCAAATAGGGTACCCAGACCTAGCATTAGCATAGGATTCGGCAGGCGACCTTCATGGGGCATACCCTATCTAGCCGAGTGGTAAGCGAACTACGACTAGCGTTGGAAATAGGTTGTTAGCTCACGTGGAGTGTAGCCGAGGAAGATGACATCCCAACTGGCGCAAGTACTCGGTCAGTAGCCCTCATGGAGCATTCCGAGCGTATCTTAGCAGATTGGTCCAGCCCCCGAGCGTAGGAGATGGGCTCGTAGCCCTAGGTTCCTGTCACGCGTATCCGGAACTGGCCCTGCATTATAAACATATCGGATGAGTAGCATCTGATGATGAAAACAATCACCCGAATAAAATTTATGTATTTTACAATATATGTAAATACATGTTCTTCCTCTTGTTGATATTAATTTTCCTGAGTAGTTGACCCCTTACATTTAAGCACTCTGCCCGACTAGTCATAGCCCCTAGCGTCGGGAGTTGGCTCATGGCTCTTTCCCAGACACGCGTTTTGGGTGACTTGAGTTTGTCTTTCATGGAGAAAAGTTTGACGGATCCGAATTTATGCTACTCGAGTACTTTTGCAATCATCAAGAGAAAAAACAGAGAATAATGTGTAGCTTGTACACCTATTAGGTGTAAGCAGCTGCAGCACTGGCGAGGCCAAGTGAGGAAATATTTATCAGAAAAGCAAACTTAGTTTGTTCGGTATTTGGGAGTGGGGATGCCATCCTTGCGTTTGAGCTTGTGAGCCCTCGAGCATGTCACTTGTTGTTTTGATAATCTTCAGTTGTTGAAGGTCGAAGACGGTTGTGACCGACTACCACAATGAAGCCGTCTGACTTGCGTTTGCGATTCCCGGTTTTAGTCGGGACCGCGTCGTCGGTGCCCTCCCGCTTCTTCTGTCAGGGTGCCTTCTTGTCATCTAGGGCCTGAGCAACAGTGTTGGCCGAGTCGGCGTACTTGTTTGCCATGTTGAATAGAGCCTTGACAGAGTTGGGAGGCTTCCAAGTGAATTTGGCGATGAACAAGGTGTCTATGACTCCTTTTCGAAAGGCGGCGGTGACAACCTCGTCCTTGATCTTTGAGATAAAATTCTTCTTCTCAGAGAACCTCTTGATGAAGTCACGAAGAGACTCGTTCTTCCTTTGATGCAACTGATATAGGTCGTGCTTGGAAGATGGCCTCTCGTACATGCCCTGGAAGTTGGCGTTGAAGCGTTCCCGGAGTTCTTCCCAGGAGCTGATTGATTGCTTGGGAAGTCCCGTTAGCCATGTCCTCGCCGAGTCGGCTAGAGCGACTGGTAAGTAGTTAGCCATGGCTTTGTGGTCACCTCCTGTATCTTGGATTGCCAGAGTATATGTGGTGAGCTAGGACTCGGGGTTAGTCTTGCCGTCGTATTTTTTGATTCCCGTAGGCTTGAAGCCCGACGGCCAGTCGACCTGTTGTAGCTCCTGGGTGAAGGCTGGTACTCCTTCATCTTCATGAGGGCTTTGACTCCGAATGCGGCGGCGAAACTGCTTGTGGTGGAGGCCGAAGCACTCGTTCTCGTCTTCCAGTTGGCGTTGCCAGTCTGCTTCTCGTTCGCTGTGTCGAGCGTTGATGTCCTGCCGAAGGTCACGCCGTAGTTGGCCTCGGAGATCCTGGTTGTCCCGACAGTCTCTTTGATGCCGCCAGTTGTTGTTGGGGTTGTCGAGTGACATTTGGCATGACTCCGTGTGCAGCCGACTAGGGCTGGCCGCTCGGCATCTCTTTGAGGTAGATGAGACTGCCATTGGGGAAGCCGACCGACTGGTCGGTATGAGGGTATTGCCCGACTGTTGGCGCTGCCAACATGCAGCAACGGTGATCATGGCTTTTATCCTTGCTATCTTCGGGGTGGCCTGGTGATCAGGCCCGAACTGGAGTGTATCCAGTAGAGTTGCAGCAGCCACGATGTTCTGTTGAGGTCTAGCAAAAACGTTGTGGTCGCCGAATTTAGTTTGGAGGATTTTTTGCTGAGTGGTTCGCCTAGCCCTGTGTAGCTCATCGTTGCAAGCCTCGCGTTTGGCCTCCTGTTGTTGTCGCGGTCGGCGGGCCTCCTCCTCTTCCTGCTCATGTAGTCGGCGCGCTTCTTGTGTGGGTGTAGAACCTTTGGACACCATGAAGATTTCGCGGGGTAGGAGAAAGCTCGCCAAGCTGTTGTCTAAACTGCTGTTCGAACTATCGTCTGACTTGGAGTCAGAATCCGAGTAGTTGATCGGAGTAAGGGCGACTCCGACCTCCCTATATCCAATCTGGAGCAGCTCTGGGCCACGTCCAAACTGGAGCATAGAGGATCGGGTCAGCCGCATGGGATGTAGATCCGCGGCGTCGCTGGGTCTGCAAGGGAAATTGACGATCTTTCCCCCTCCTAGCCCGACCTGGGCCGGCTCGAGGCCGAGCGCGAGTCGGACACCGAAGGAGAGAGTTGTCCCGAGACCCGGACAGGTGGTAGATCACCGCAGTAGATTGATGAGGGTGACTACAGCGTCTTGTGGGCCGATTGGCACAGAGTCGGCTGGTTCCTTGGCTGGTTGGATTGGATCTGCCTTGGCCAAGGTGAGGTTGCCGAACATGTCGGCGACGAAGTCGAGACTTCCGAATGAGATTGTATCTCCGGGGGAGAATTTGTCGCCGTCGACTCCGGTTGCTGGATCCATCGAGCTTGTAGATGTAGATCTCGCTGAAGCCCCTACCTAGTGCACCAACTGTCGATGTTTTACACCGGCAATATGATTATAGGGCTACTCAGCGGATCGAAACTCGGTGGATTGCAAAGGAACATGGAAAGGTTTATACTGGTTCAGGCCCTCGATGTGAGATAATACCCTACGTCCAGTTGTGGTGTATTCCTTTGAGGATGTGTGTTGTGGAGATTATGATGAACATCTCTGTATGCGTGTGCGTGTGCCCTCATGGGGCCCCCTGCCTCCTCTTATATACTAGGGGACAAGGGTACAAGGTAGGAGTCCTAGTCGAATTATAGCGAAGGGATCTCCTCTTAGAGATATAACCTACCCAACTAGGACTGTATATTCCTTATCGTACAAGGCAAAGTCTGTCGGGTTCTATCATATCTCTAATTACAAGGCTAGGCCCATCCTCTGTCCGAGTGGCCCATATGCTTGTCATGAGCCAACTCGCCACCGCCGACAGTCGGCAGCTCGCTGCTACCGAGCAGGCTCTCGAGCCCCTCGTCGACATCCTCAGGAGCACCTTTATGGAAATTCAAGACTTCCAAGATGTAATAAAAAATCTTCAATCTTCTGAGAATCTTGAATGATGTGGTAGTGTCTTGATATTTGATATGTTGTGAAGGAAGCAAATTGACATAGATCCCAAGGAGACTATGCACTAACTCCACCACCGAGCCCATCCCAGCTGTTAACGCCAAAATTTGGTAAGGCCTCTGTGTCAGGAGTCCGGTCAAAGGGGAAACTTGCAGTCAACGCGACGGGAATTGGTCCAGAAGAAACCGACTGAAAGGAGCCGTGAAGACCGCTGTTTGGCAATTATCTACTGTACTTGTTAATAGGAAAAGTGTTTATCTTTAGGAAACCTGACCTCTGTGTCCGGCAGGTCTTGTTAGTATTTTTTCTATTGTAATTAGGAGATCGTGAACCGTTCCTAACAGGATCATGTAACTCGGGGATTATAATAATCGCCGGGCAACATTGTAAAATAATCCAGCACGATCAATTTACAAATTCGGCGCATTCGGCCACCCCTTCGACGGGATCCTGCTTCTGAGCCGGGCTGCAAATCGTTAGGTCCGAACTCCTGCGAGAGGTAAGTCTCGTCACCCGGGCTTACACT
>RYFJ01002642.1:0-110179 GCA_003991445.1 Oryza meyeriana var. granulata | reverse complement strand
CCTTCTGACCTTTGAGTACCGTCACTATCTGCGTTCTCGTCCCACACTCTGATCACGTACTGACAACGACAATTAGTCTGATAGTACCCTAACGTTTCCCCTCCTCTTAGTTTCCTCTTCTCTCATCGTTCACTCACTTCTAGTGGATGCTTTTTCCCTGTGGCTCCAAACTACTCGTTCGTAGGCTACTCTTAATTACTTGTCTATTTCTTACTCCGTCCTACTCTCATCTAAAAGATTGCTCGTTTGTCGGTACCATCAAGTAATCGCTGGAATCGATTGGCATAACTTCGCCATAGTGGCCGTGGTTTTCTATGGTGATGGTGACCACGTTTGAGCCCATGACCGCATACATCTTTCTCACCCATACTCTCACTAGGTCTCGTTCGGTTTTATGACACCACACTTTGTCAATTGGTGTACCAAACTCTTTGCAATTGTCTTCTTCCAACTCTTTTATATGGGTTTGTGAGGTTTTGTTTTGGGCTTTGTGCAGTTTTTTTGTAAAAAAATTTTGTTTATTCGTCTTAAAATCAACCTAGGCTAATTTTATCGAAACTCTTGTAGCCACACTCAATAAATCAATACAGTTCTTAACGATTATCATATAAGTCTTTCCTCATGCTTATCCATCTGGTCTGTATGAACATATCACGCGTACCGGCTAGTCCCCGTCATTTCCGCCCTAACAAGAGAACATTCCTATATGTACAAACTGAACAACTTACACATATACCTCTCTCTCATTGAATTCATTTCACTCTATTCTGTGTGCCTCCGATTCTTCGCTCTATGATCCATATTCATGCAGCCTCCCCGTTAATCAGGTTTCTGATTGAATATCTGACTGTCGTGAGTGCCATAACGTATGCTTGTCATCTCTCTCTCTCAAGAAACAAGACACAAATCATGGTAACCCTATGCACCAGCCAACCTTCCGATCCATCTGTCTCCCCCTAATCGTCATACGCTGATTCCACCTCCCACCCGATCTCCTCGCGTGTCTCGTCGCATCTATGCCGTTTCCCCAACTCGTGGCGTCCGTAAGCAGCTCTGGCGGCGGAAGTAGCTGCGGTCCATATCCAGGTGCTCTCCCAGCTCTTCGCCATGCCAGTCATGGATCTTGTCTCGAGTATGGAAGACTCCGGCGCCGGCGGCGCCTACGGCCTGCCCTGAGCTCCGGGGTGGCGACGAATATTCAGACCCCAGCCCGACCGGCTCCGGCACGGGCGCTACTACATCCCCGGCCCCGTTGCTCCTAAGAGGGGAGCTTGGCTAGTCCCACTCCAGGTACCGGCTCTCAGGACAGGGCGTAGTACTCATCACCTCATATTTTCAGTTAGCTATACTATAGTTCAATGTCTCAATCTTGGTTTTTTCCATTATTCTTCCAATTTTCCAATTGCTTTCAAAATTGTTCTAGTATATATAAACACAATGATGCTACTCAGAATATATTCTAATATTTATCAAGGTCACCTGCTTACTATAACTCATATTCAGGTCTTTCATGCTCTAAGCGGCATGAGGCATTTCTCCTAAGAAGTAACTATCAAACGTATTCAAACCAGATACATAGGAAGAGCATGGAAAATGGCGATAAAGTAAAATTTTCAAGCGGCAACAAGAGCTGTGCAGAAAGCAATACCTAGTGATTTAGATGTCCCAATGAATTCTTTTATATGAAATGGTGTGCCATGGCCTAGAGACCACAGTTACTAGATAAGATTCTAAAACCTACAGTCATCTTCGCGTTGGAAAAGAAAAAGAATCGAAAAACCCATTTTATTAGGTAGATAATTTTATTTCCGTTAACATTGTGACGTTTGGCTGATAGAGCCATAATGGATATCCACCTAACATTATTTCAAAATAACCTGTAATTTTTAATTATTCATGTCTCACATTCACACAACAAGTTATCAACATGCTATAACTTGCACCGCAAAAATCTTGTCTAGACAATCTGCAATCGACTCAGAAGTCAACGAGTACTCTCTTTTTAACAGACACGAACTCTATTTGATAAAACTGCACTCACAAGTAACCTAAACGCACTCCTTCTGGCAAAGCAGACATTATGAACAGAACTATTTCAATGATGTTATGTTTATTAAAAAAAAGCAGCAACGGAAACGTTATGCACTTCTCTGGACTGTCAACCGGGGACTACACTAGTAGCCACAGACGCAAACCGTCCTGACTCTTAAATCATTCATGCCTCAAGTTCTGGGAATTTAACAGATCACCCTTCCAACAATTCTTCTCTTCGCCCCTCGAATAATGATATTACGGAATAGCCCGCGTTGTTACCGCGAAGACCGTTTTCCCCGATGGCGTTCCCAGCAAAAGACAGAGACGGTCATTGGCGGGCCAACGGCCGACGGAGCCCAGCATCTCAGCTCCGCGCGCGCCACACTCACGGCCTGACTCGCGCGCGCCAAGCGGCGCGCCATGTTCTCGACGCCACGGCACGCGCCGCTCTCCCCCGCTTACATCTGAGAGCTACCGGGGAGCATGAGCACGCAGACGGAGGCGGCGGCACGAGGACGCAGCTATTCCGGCCGCTGCGGCGGGGTCAGAACCCTGGCACGGGGAAACAATCAGACTACGTGATTGATCGGGAAACAGGTTGCATGCCTTCTTGTCGTTTGTGCCGAGTCATCCGGGTCATGTCGCTCTGGTCACTTGGATTTTTGTGGTTTGTTCTTGGCCATTTCTTGGTTTCTGAAGGCGCAAACACGAAGTCTGGGGCTGGGCACATACTTTGTGACGATTTCTTGTGTTCTAGGGGAACTCTCTCTCTGGCTCTGGATCCTGGTATTCCTTGCACAATATTGGATAGCCTATACATCTGATCGTCTTTACTAGTGAATGCTTCAATAGTTGCATTCGACTGCGGTTCTATTGTTCACTTGTGTAGTTGGAATGGAGTGGGACCTCAAGGATCTTGGCACTCTTCTTATTCTTATTACATTCCCTTGGTTGATTCTACTGTGGTTGAGGCCGTGAAGACATCTCGGTTGAGAGGTGACCCGTGCGATCCGAACAGAGTTAGAATCTTACTAGGCTCTTATAAAAAAGGAAATAACTAGGCAAATGGTGTTGGTTGGGTGGTGTGGGGGGGGGGAGGGGGGGGGGGGGGGGGGGGGGGGGGGGGGGGGGGGTAATTCAGCTTCTGTTTGCGAGTAAACGTACTGAGTAATAGGTTTCTTGCTTTATTTTATGGATTTGATCAGGGAACGGCTCTTGTTTTTATGCGAATTGGTTGAGACTTAGTTGCTCTGCTTTGGTTATGTGTTTGCTGTTTTTAATGTGATGCATTTTTATCGCACTGTAAAATTGGGGGGATTTATTGGGTGACTGTCAATGCCTATGTATATTTTGGGGAAAAATTCTAAACCAATTTTGAGCTTTATTGTCATTTGGAATGGTTATCCAGAAATGTGTTTTTGCTTGGTTTGCTGCTAGAATTGTCTCAGAAGACCGTGCATGATTTGGCAAAGAGTTGAATTGTGAGCACAGTTTTCTAATCTTGCTAGCCGTTATTTAAGTTCCATATATTCTCATTGTTGGCGATACCATGTATTCCTATTCAACCTTGTTTCCTAGTTGAATGTTTAATCTTTTATTGATTCTTTGGATTGCTTCCCAAGTCCTGGTAAACTTTGATGTAACTGTTCTCTTGTAAACGTTTCGATAGAAAAGGAGACCGAATGGCCCAGTAAAGTCGGTCCCGCATGTTGGTTACCGGTTTGATTTCTTTTACGTAGGTATGTGAAACAGGACTTAGTTCAATTATCAAATGTCAGGATGATGATCACAGGATATTGTGTAATATTCAAGTTCTTGCACCGCTAGCGTTCAGCTGATATCTTTTTTGTATGCTTTACTAAATCATAAGTTTAAATATGGTTCGTAGTTTTATGTCCCTTGCAAGCATTGAGGATTGGATTGTTGATGGCTTTGGAATAGGCCTATACTGGTTTGCTGAATTTAGGAATTTGGTGCTTCTATGCGTCTTTATGATGGAACACAGATCAATAAAATGAAGTGATATTTGATTATTTTTTCAGGCTTTTTTTAGAAATGTGAAAACGAACTGGAGCTAAAACATATTAATTTCAGTTTTAGTTATTTTGTTTTTGGTTCGATGATTTTTATTTGAAATCTTTTTTGTGTATTGTTGTGCAAGTGCGACATTCCCTGGAGTCGCTGTATCATTATTTAGGAACATGATCATTGGCCTTTCGCAACCAGAAGTTGTTTGCGTTTGAAGTTTTTGATCGTCGTTATTCAGATTTAGGCGGTTATTCCCAGATGGGAGTGTTTTCAGAATTTATAATTTTCTACTGGTAATGTCCACTCTGTTCTAGCTAGGATGTATATGTTTTTGTTATATCTCTTTGTTTATGAAATGTAATGTCAGGAGCGCTTGTTGATAGGATAGCCCATGAGGAGATCGCTTCTTGATGTGTTAGAGAATTGGCTAGCGAGTTTGACCATTTTCAGTGGGCCTCTTGAATTTTTCCGGAGACGCGAAGTAATCTTTTCGCCCTTCCCTATTTGTTTTTCCATATTTGGTTTTTTCTGATATAAACATCGCTTTGAATGGATGATCTTCTAAATTTATAGTATAAGAACAAGTTGTACCATCATCTTACTTTGTTTTATCATTTGTAGGAGATGCACACCATTGTTTCACAGTAGTGGCATGTCATCGTAGTCTTACACCCTGTTTGACATTAATTCTAATTGTAAATTTGTGAAGTTAATTACCTGATTGAACAAATATTCAACCTTCCAAGAAATTTTGCTGTTGGACAGTACTAGTAATAAAATGTAATGGAGACGAACATAATTATATGTTTCTTACGTTGAAGACTGAAATGCTGCTCCTTCATGGTGTGACCATCTGATCTTGTCTACCTTCTTACTACGATCTCATCACATATTCTTTCTAATGATTATCTTCAAACTTGATGTTTAATTATGGAAGCTTCTCAGACGAGTTATGCTAGTCATGCTTGTTCATATCTGATTATTGATGATCGGCATTCTGTAAGCGCCATTGTAACATGCCGGTTAAATTCTTTGGGTGCTAGATGCCAGCTATATGTAATGATTTATTGTATCATTGATTCTTGCAGGCATTTGAGAGGCTGATAGTAAAAATAAAGGGATGGAAGCGCATGTGGGATTACCCAACATCAAGAGTCAGGTTTTTGAAATGTTTGATTTTCTGCAATTCCTGCATAAGTGTAGTTTCTAAATGCATCCCATCCCATCTCACTGATTGTGAACCTGTACTACCTTTTTTCAGCTACAACAGGGGGGAATTTCTCCTCGAGTTCTTCAGCAGTTATGATACAACGGACGACAGTGAGAAAACACCTTGAGCCTGCGTTCCTTCAATCTCATCCTAATTCATTGTTCTGACAGGCATTCTGCTGTATCAGTTTTTGCTTTCCTCAGATTAGTAGCAGCAACCTGGATGTGCACACACAGCAAGTTGTATGGACGGCGTATAACGCTTGGAGAAAGTCGCAGCCTGGAAGATGTTAGTACCAGCATCACTTCCCGTAGAGAGACCTGTTATGAACTGGCAATGCAACTATATATTCTTGACACTCATTTCACCTTACTGACCTGTTGCTCTGGATGCCTGCAGTGGTGCTTGACACGGGTTATTCTCTCCGTGGGAAGCATACTGGGTTATAATAAGAGCCTTGGCGGAAGCACTTGGGGTGGCCGTCCGATTGGAGAACGTTAATGATGGAACTTGCCAAAATACGCACTACAATACTGTCCGTGGGCCCCATGTGACCTTGCTGCGCATAAAGTCTAAATATGACATCATCTACCCATTCCCTCCTAGTGCTACTAGTAGGCCTCTGCAGGGAGGCAGAGGAGGAGGAGGGAACTGGCAGCATCCTGCTCCTGCAGCTGAGACTTCAAGTGGAGGGGCAGCGAGAGCGGGCTTCTGGTGGTTCGACTGCTGCTTTGTTGTTCCCATAAGCCGCGTTACGAGGCAGCATGGGCTCAGGTCGTTCCAGCCACGGGCTACAGAGCAGGCCGAGCCGCACCGAGCCCAATCAAAGCCCGTGCTGGCTCACGAGCCCGAGCTAAATTTCCACCCCTACCGCCGAGAGTTCAAATCAAGGGCCAGCAAGAGCGAGGTGGTTTCACTCTTGCATTGGTGGTTCCAAGAAGATGCAGTCTTGAGCTGATGAAGCTGATAGTAGCTATGGTTTATGATGAATAGGCCATCATCTGTTGTCTTGTGAGGAGGAGGAACATTAGCATTGACCCTTCATGAAATTGTGCTCTTAAGTAGCTCGATCGATCTTTGACATGCATGGGTTTGGCCCCCACAGGATTTTGATATGTTGATAAATATGATTAGATGAATCCACGTTATTGCAGTTTCTGGTTGATTGTTATGTGTGGAGTTGATTTCTGTGCATTCTTCATCTTCTTTGACATGCATGGCTTTGCCCCCACATGATTTCGATATGTAGCTAAATCTGATGAGATGAATCCACGTCATTGCAGTTTCCATTTTTGGTCGATTGTTATATGCGGGGTTCGTTTCTGTGCATCCTTCATGAAATTTTACCTCCTTGCTTGATTGTGCCTTGTAAGTTTTGAAGTTGCAATCCATCTGGCTGGATAATCTTTGCTTATCCATAGTGTTATGCCATCTGACTTGTGAACTTGCATGCAAATTAAATAGGAGATAAACTTGTTCTACTGTTTTTCTATCAAGAATCTTGCTTAACCGTGGAGTTGTGTTGTCACCTGGCCTTCCAATACTCGTTTCCATGACCATGTCGTGTCGGAATTCGTCTGTGAATTGTAGATGAAGCTCGCTCAGAAGCGTTCTATCCGGAATCCGATAGAACAGCGTGACGACACGCCAGGGAATCCAAGTTGGAATCAGATGGACAAATTCCGAGATCGTCATAAAAAGGCGAGACCACCCACCTGCCCGCCACTTCGACGTACGAGTCCACCTCTGTGTGTGTCGTCTTAATTTGCGCGCGTTGCGAACCAACTCATCAACCAGCGATCCATCGACGGTGGCCGACTTTTCTGATCCATCGACGACGCCGGCGGCGACCATGACGGAGATGGAGCAGCTCACTGCACGCTTCGTCGACGCCGTCACCATGCGCGGCAATCCCACCCAGGACGCCGCGACGCCACAGGCGGCGGCGGAGGAAGCTGCCGCTGTCCCGCGCATGCAGATGGCGGAGGGCACTGAACTGGAGGAGCTCGTCGCCCGGTCCGTCGATGTCACCGTGCGCGACGGGCCGGCGCAGGGCGAGGCGGCGTGCGTCGTGCGGGTCCGCCTCCCGGACGGGCACGTGTTCGACAAGGTGTTCGGCGCGGGCCGGCCCGTGACGGCGCTGTTCCGCTACTGCGGCGCGGCGGCCGCCGCGTGCGGCATGGCGGGGAGGCCGTTCCGGCTGGTGCGGTTCGCCGGCGGCACGTCCGACGAGATACCGCCCCGCGGCGACGCGTCGTTCCACGACCTGGGACTCGACCGCTGCATCCTACACGTGGTCTTCTCGCGATAGGCCGGCCGGCCTGCCGCTGTTGGAGGACTTGAGACCGGATCGAGAAAATTGGGATTACGCCATACTCAAAAGTAGACTTCGTTTAAATACCATCTCATAAATGAGTTTCACTAAAATAACATTCTCAATTTGTGGCTATACGAGATTGCCCTTGGTTGCCCCTTCCACAGCTTCTAGATCTGGTCAGCTCGCCGGCGACGATAGCTCAGGTGCGGGAAGGTGGCAACGGCGAGTTCAGCGACCTCCACTACTGTTGTCGCTCAGTTCCGGCGTAGCCCTCAACGGTCGGTGAAGTGAGGCCGTTCCTTTCATCGGAAGACCAATCCTGACCAGAACGCACGGGAGTTGGACGAGACCGGCGGTACAGGAGCTAGTGAAGACTATTGCCATCCGCTCATCGTCTTGCCCAGCGGCCGCCGCGCCTTGCTGCAGCCACCTCCACTTTCCTCATTACGTCCGAGTTGAAGAAGGCCACCCACCGTCTCAGGGTTCGAGGACGCTGTCACTGTGGGAGCTAGAGGAGCCCGCTGCCATCTGCTCCTCGTCTTCGGTCACTGCGCCTCATCGTTGTTGCCGTTTTCCATGTCACGTCGGAATAGAAGGAGGCCAGCCGTCACTGAGCTATCATCGCCGGCGAGCTAACCAGATCTAGAAGAAGCTCTAAAAGGAGCAACCAAGGGCAATCTTGTCCAGGATAGCACTCTATCGTGTAGCCACCGTTTGAAAATGGTATTTTAGTGAAATCCATTTGCGGGATGGCATTTGGGCGAAACCGATTCTGAGAATGGTATAATCCCAATTTTCTCGACCGGATCATGGCAATCTCGACGAAGATAGAAATTGGAAATCAAGCAAATCAATCCTCACATAAGGTAGCAGGTTGAGTGAGGAGACAGACCGAAATTGATCTGACGTGTTCCATGTGTTTGCCGAGACCGAGAGACCCAGGGAACGGAGAGCCGCCGCCCAGGCGGCCCTCGATCATTGTTGTTGCCAAGCCGCCGTCGCCACGGTTGTCTCTCCGAGCTGCTCCTCATTTCTCTCTCGCTCTTCTCCTCAACGCCACTTCTTCCAACCATCTCCCCCGTCCCTTCTCCTCCACGCCTGAAACGAGCCCTAGGCTTTTTAACTTTCTCAACCACAAAACCAAGTAAAACCCATCGTTCAACTTTGATAAACACAGCTTATAAACCTATCCCTCCAGTGGTCCAGCCTATTTGGTAGTTGTTCTGACTTCTGACCCATGTGGTTCATGGACAACTTACTGTAGAAAGGAATACAAAATAAAAGGTAGACCCACATGACAAAAGACATATTGGAGAATGGACCATGTGAATGATAAACTTTGATCTTTTTCTTATATAAGTGGTCTTACCGTCTGTGTGGGTTAAACCTTGTCAAATTGGTAAAAGGGGATAGATTTTATCTGATTTTAAAAATTGCCAGACATATTTTACCTGATTTTATAGTGGATGAACCGAAAATGAATCGAGTCTAGAGCCGAGAGATGAGAATTATAATTTTTTTTCCGTACAAAACTATAAATTGGATATGTGTTTATGATGAGCGAGAATCTTTCATATAATCGAAAGAAATGTTAAAAGTACCCTTTTGAAAGGCCATGACAAATTTGCTAGTGTTTATATTAAAGAAGGAGATGAATCATTTTAAGGGGAAAACGAGGCCAAATCAAACAATGGTCAGTTAATTAGGGGAAATCGAACTAAAACCACAAAAACAAACAAACTATCTAACCACTAGAGAAACTCCACACAGCCTATATATCATGACCATAACAGGATTAGCAAGCTCAAAACAACAATGCCCCCTCCACACTAGCAATGACCTGCTATTATCGTCATCACACCAACACACCTTGGGTGACTCTGCCGAGAATCACCAAAGAAACAAGGTTGGCGAACCAACTCATGCCAGGGCCCAACATCACTACACTCGTCCCCCCCAACCCCCCCCCCCCCCTCCCGCCGCCGCCAATGCTACAGCTTTGACTTCATGACCACTTGCTTAATCAACGTATGGTTGGGCCAAACTAAACAAGCCTGCAATCCTAGAGTTGCTAGTCTTGCACCCTATCAAATGGAAGCGACGACTCCACCGAAAGGTGTCATTCCTTCCTCCAATCTAACTGACATTGATCTCAAACCAGCGAAAGCTCATCATGGGTGGGAACTCTAAAGCAATGCTTTCAAGAAAAGTAGCAAGCCAATGTCATCGTTTGGTATAGCAACC
This sequence comes from Oryza meyeriana var. granulata, assembly GCA_003991445.1. Classification (NCBI taxonomy): domain Eukaryota; kingdom Viridiplantae; phylum Streptophyta; class Magnoliopsida; order Poales; family Poaceae; genus Oryza; species Oryza meyeriana. The sequence goes on along the minus strand of RYFJ01002642.1, from coordinate 100,346 downwards.
CAGGTCTAGATTTTCATTCGGCAAATTCCTCAAGGGTGGGGAGATAGGGAACCCTTAGTGACACCTTTAGGATGGGCAAGTGCACTCAAATAGCATAACCGTCGCTGGCTCCAGCCGATCCCGAGCAAGCCTTTTGCCCAAAGCCTTCTCACCCCAACATCTCACAACCCACGACAAAACCATGCAATAACTGTGAAGACGCTTTCGACAAGGTCCAAGACGCCATAAGCTCTTCACAGGCCAGATCCGGAGAGAGTGAAAGATCCGGCAAGGGAAGGAGTTGATGGAGTCGATAGGTCTTTGAGTTGCATCGCTGCCTCCATGCTAGTTACATCCACGTGGCCTCAACCAACACCGCCACCTCCATAATGCACAACAAGTGAGATCACTCCTCCATCAACATGTCGACCACCACCCTAACCCATGGCGCACGCCATTGGAACCAGCTAGAGAGCCATCGTCCAGCCAGCACCGCACAACCATCCTTGGCCTACGACGCCACCTAGCCCATCCGAAAACAGCATTGGCTAGCTCCTACCTTGTCACACCAAACTCCTCATGGGGCACTGCCAGCCAGCCTCCTCGAAACGCTGCTACTCTAGCTGTTGGCTAGCCCTACTCAGAGCGAGAGAACCGCATGTCTAGCTATCGCCCTTGGTGGATTTGAAGGGAGCATCAAACTAGATCTAGAAGAAGAAGAGAAAGGGAAAGGAAAAAAGATGAAAGAAGGGAAGGGGAGGAGAGGCGGTGTCATCGGCGACAGCGACAAGGTGCTCAGCATGGGAGGAGGCTCACAGGATTAGGGGTGTTGCCTCCTGAGCCGCCCATGTGAGCGACACCTATTAAAATGCTTCATAAATAACAATAACCATGTCTCAAAATCCACCCATGCTAGTTCTCACCCATGGACCCTTCTTTCTCCCTCTTGGAGAAGTATTTCCTATTCTCATCGAGAACGTTTAGTTAAATCTCAACTGGAGCGTTGTCCTGCAATGGTGGTAAAGCATCTCAAGTTAAATAATATACACTGTAACCTAAGTAGTGGCTAGCCTCATCCCACAATATCAATGATGATGACCCATCGAGATATGGTCAATAGTAAGTTAAACCTAGCCTATGTGTTGGAAGAAAAAAAAAGTCATTTAGCTAGAAAACCCATGTATATATGTGTGTGTAAAAGTTCCGGAAACACAACCACAAAAGAGTAGTGATGGAGTCATAATAAGGCCCTATTTGAGCGGACTGGATATTTCAATAAGCAACTCATGAGTGTCACGCCCCAAACTGATCTTCCAGGAAGGACGAGTTTAGGCCGTAGAATTATCCTATATAAATGTACCAGTCCCAGGAATATATTGCTGGTACAGCAGGTGATAGAACTGTCATGGCACAACTTGTCTTTATTAATAAACATAGCCTTACATTTAGGTTGGAACTGCGGACATACCCCGAGTTCACAACGATACATTAGCAAAAGAGAGGAAATGAAAACTAGCCAAAGCCACAAGCGCGACTTGGGAACTAAGCCGAAACCCTAAAACTCCTCGAAGCCAACCTGCTCCTGGAAGAACTCCTCGTTGGTTGGATCCACCTCATCTTCCAGCACTGGGGGGGATAGATATATATAGAGCAAGGGTGAGTACTAGCGTACTCAACAAGTCAGGGGGAACTTAAGTGGTTCATGCAAGCTTCAAAGAGTGGCTGGTTGCTTTGTAATTCCTTTTATTTGAATTTCTTTCGAATACTCTAAGTATGTGCTTCTCAACAATCTGAGTGAGATGAAGTCTCGCCCAAACCGGAGTGAAATGTATCAATCTTTGATTCAGCTCAACTCTCAAGAGTTGGCCTCCGGGATCCAGCTACACTAGCTAATCCAACAACATCAGGCCCATAGCCCTGCTGTCCTCGATAGCTTCACCAAGTTTCCAAAAAACGGATTCCCGTTCTACAACATCCTTTCACAAGCAGTAGTCAAACAAAACTACGCTGAGGAATCACCTTACATCCGTCCATGACCGTGGGCACGACTGTTCAAACAGTTTAGACCTCTGCAGAGGGGGTACACTTTACCCACACGACGTGACTTACCCTATCACCCAGCTCGCAAAGGAACAAACATGATTGGTGACTAGGGGTTTTCGCGACAAGGTGTTTTTGAAGTTGACACCAGGTTACCCCATACCAACTAGAGGGGTCCATGACCAACGACAGGGTAGGTCCTTGACCATACTGTGCTAGGAACCCAGGAGGCATCCCCGTCGCCCTCCCACATGATCCATAGTCCAATGGCATGCAAGGCGTCTCTGGATGGCTAGTTACTCAGCCAGGGGTTGTCCCATATTACCCATGCGGTTGTACTGTTGTATGTTCGGCTAAAAGTCCAACGAAATCGGTCCTTAGCTGCAATGCGGGAGACTCGTCCTGCTGGCACGATCCCTGCATCGCGGGTTTTGTAAAATCATTTTATTTTCAAGGCGCCGACCCAAGGTTTTCTAAGATTTTATAAACCCAAGTTTTACCCATCGTAGTTTCTTTTTAAATTTGGTAGTCGTTCACCAGTATCATGCCTGTTGGCATAGATACCAGGATCTGTCAAGGGAGGTAATAAGGATGTTCAGGGGATCACAATTAGTCAAGGAGTCAATGCAGAAATTAGGTTGGTGGCCCGTCGGTCATCTTGCAACCATGGCCGAGAAATCCGTTCAGTTGAACCTAGTTTAATGCAATCTTGGCAATTAAAGTACTTAGTTCCGTAACTATAGGCGCAACATGTTCAAAGGTGACTTGTGTTGCTCAAAGCCTGAAGCTTCGCCTTCGAGATCTGCGTCCTGAGGCTTCTCTGACTCCGACGCTACACGTGAAACGAAATAACTCAACGAAAAGACTATATTAATAGCCCTATTAGTGAATTCTAAGTGTGCCATAGGATAGATCTCATTTTTAGAAAAATTCTAGAAGTGGTACGGAGTAAATCGGACGAACGGTTAAAAAGATATGAGTTTTGGAAGTTTTCTGGGATTATGGGAATATTGAAAAAGGGTTTAGAAGGGAATTCTCTATTTTAAATCCCCCTGGGCCACTGACAGCGGGGCCCAGAGGTCAGGAGGTCGGGATGGTGGGTGTGCGGGATTATGCCAAGTAGGCAGAGACGGCCCACGTGGCTGAGAGGCGGGGCTGGTTTGGGCCATGCGGCCTCACGACCCGGCCGGAAGAGGGGCGTGGGCAGGACCTGACAGGCGGGCCCCATCCGACATGCAAGGTCCGCTGTCAGCCCCACAGTCTATGAGAAAGCGAGTTCACGGAGTGCAAGCCGAGGGAGTTGGTGGACCAGGAACATCGATCGGTCCACCGTGCGCTTGGTCTCGGCAAGCCTACATGCAGCCGCACGGTGCATGGTAGACGGTGCATGTGCGAGGCAGGAGTGGGTTCTTGGTCCTTGGCCATGCGGCGAGAGGAAGACGATGAACAGAGGAAAATCCGACGGTTATACAACGGTGTGGTCCATCGGGGCTATTCGGAGAGGCGGCAAGCCCCTGTCAGAGAGAACGGTACATAGGGGAAACATCCAACGGCTCGGATTCGTCGGGCGAGGAACGACAGCGGAGAATCGCAGCGAAGAATAGAGGCGGCGCTGATTTGGGGGTTCCTCCGGTGAGGCTCTGTAGGTTGATTCCTTGTGGCTGGGAAGTCCCAATGCGATCCAGAGGCGGTTCCCGGGGCGTAAGTGGACTGCGGGTGGAGCTACACGCCGGGCAGTGGCGGACAGAGCTTGGGCGGCGCGGTGAACATGGGAACAACGTCTCCGGTGAAGAGCTAAGCCCTAGGGGGCGCTGGCGGTCACCCATAGGTTCAAGGGGAGGGACAGAGAGGAAGAATGAGGAAGAGTGGTGTCACAGCCTAATTTTTCGAGAATTAAATAAATTAATTAATAATTGATTTTCTAGAATTTATATTAAATTGTAAAGTAAATCAATTAAGTAAAGTAAAAATAGGAAGTAAAAATTTCTTTAATAAATCATTGTCGAAATCATTTTTAACAAATTCGTTGTGTGTAAATTACCTCTCTGAAATTTTCTCGAGTTTTTCAGAGCTCCAGAATTGATTTCAATATCACAAAGATCATTTTCAGTAATTAAATAAACAGATTCCAAAATCCTTTTCTCGGGTCGTTCCTGGTCTAATCTTATTGTACCCTTCTTTTCTACTCGGACTCGGGTTATCGTCCTCAAATCCCTAATTTCCTAAAAAGTCCGACCTCGAAAATCCCCCGAAATTCCAAATCCGACCGACTCGAATATATTCAATCCCTTTTTATTGAATATCCATTATTTTCCCCTTTGATTTAAATGTCCTTGGTCTCCATAAAATTCAATCCTAGATATTCGGAGTTTTTCTAATTTTTGGATTCCATAAAATATTTCCGAGTTTTCGATCCCAAAAATAATACCAAAATATTCGAAATATTCCAATACTCCGAATATTCCCCCAAATTCCAATAATCCAAATAATCCCGTGATTCCCTAAAATTCTAATTTTCCAATGTGGAATTTTCCCGGAAAAATTCCCTTTCTTTTCCTTTTCCCCTTTTCTTTATTTTCCCTAAACTTTTTCCTCCTTTTCTTTTTCCTCCTCCTTTTTCCTTTCTTCCTCCTCTCTTCTTCCTTCTTCTGTTCTTCTTCTTCGGCCGGCCGAGCCCCTCGGCCCAGGCCACCACGCCTGCCTCCCCTCGGCCTCCAGCCTAGCCTTGGCCCGCTCCATCGCCACCCTCGGCCCACCGGCCCGTGCGCGCTGCCGCCGCCTCGCCCCGGCCCATCCCGAGCCGCGCGCTGCCCCTCCGCCGCCGGACTCCCCGCCGCCTGCTGCGCCATCTGCGCCGCCACCCGCACCCACCCATACCCTAGCTCCCCCCTCCCTCTATAGATAGCCGCCACGGCCGCCCTCCCCGAGCCCCTGTGCCCTAAATCCGCCGCCACCAAGTGCCGCCCCACGCCCGTACCGCCGCTGTCGTCGCCGCTGTCCTCGCGCCGCCGCCGCCGCCGCCGCCGGCCGTTTGTCGCCGTCGTCGTTGCCTCCACGGCTGCGACCTTCGCCGGCCTCCGGTGAGCATCCCCCCGACGCCTGCCACCCTCTCGTCCCTCTTCCCCGGCGTCAAAGCCTCCTCTCCGGCGTCTCTGTGTCCCTCCCAGCAGTCGGGTCGCCGTCTCTCTTCAACCGTCATCGATCTCGACGACCTTCCCTCGCTGTGCCGCTGTTGCCGACATCCGCTGCCGTCTACCCGTCGTTCCGGCGACGTTGCACTGCCCAGCCATTATCCCCGCCTGCCGGACGTCGCCGTGCCTGCCGTCGAGCACCATCCCGCCGGCGCCATGGCGCACAAGACCCCGGGGCACTGACCAGCGGGCCCCGCTGCCTCCCCCTCGGTGGCGCAGACGCATGGACCCCGGGCGTCTCTCCTCTTCTGTGACCGACAAATGGGTCCCGCACACAGTAACTCAACCGTCCCTAGCCATTGGATCATCCCGGACCGATCCGAGCCGTCCAATCTACATAAAGTTCCCAAATAAATCTCGGCCATTTAAATCCATCTAGATCAGATCTGAACTGTTGGATCTTTTTAACCTCTTGGCTAGGTCACGTCAGCCCTAGAGCCACATCAGCATCCACATCAGCCGCCACGTCATTTCTTTATCCACGTGGCAGACACGTCACTTCAGTCCACTATCCATCCCTTTCTCTGGTTCATGGACCTAATCTTTGTGAACTCAGTTGATGACAGTGGGGCTCAGCTGTCAGCGAATATCCAAAATATTTATTTTAATTCGAAAATTCAGTGAATATTCTAGAGAATATTTCTTTTTCAATTCTTTTCGGATTTTCTCTGAAATCAATCTTCCGGAGGCTATAACTTTTCTGTCCGAACTCTGATTCGACCCGTTCTTCTTCCTAAATTCATCTAAAATCATGATCTACCTGTTTATGTACTTTTTATGTACTATTTATTTAGAGTTTATTAGGCTTTTCCTTGTTTTACGTGTAGTGCGTCGGTTCCACTGTTTCGGGAAGAAACGAAGATCGAAAAAGAGTTTCGGAAGACTTGTTGAAGACTCTTCGGTTGCAAGGCAAGTCACACGACAATCTCCTTGAGTATGTTGATCACATCTGTGAAAACTATTTTGTTTTAACGTTATTGCATGTAATGTTTTGGAATGTCATTATTACGGGTATTTATTTATTATCCAATATTCCTTGTTTATTATGGCCACTTTGATGTTGATACATGTACCTTGATACCCTGGGTGATTAATAATGACTATCTGGATGTTTAATTAATTATCTATCTAGATTATTTAGGTTCTGCTTAGCTATGTCTAGAAACTTTAGCGTCATTTTATGTGGAAAAACTATTCAATCACTAATGATTTTATTAATTGTTAATGGCTATATTTTCACGACAATGAGTCGTGGTTGGTTAAATAAACTTGCCAACTAAAATTTGACTGAATAGTGGGTTGTGAACACATGGAATGATGATGTTGCTAGTAGTGCTCATGACAATTAAGAACCAATTTACGGACTACTTGTTACGAAGCAATACCGTACTAACCATAAGACAGAATGGGCAACGGCTGGATCCGTAGTGTAGCGAGTTCAACAAGAGGCCCCAAGGCGTGCTTGTGACTGTGTCAATAAGTTCATGTTTTGGGCGTTGGACCGTCTCCCTGTTAGGCGCCTGATCAGTTCCTGCCGGAGACTAGTGGTTCAGCGGGTGGCTTTTCTGTTGGGCGAGTTGCATGAAAGGTCTTGTCACAGTTTCCCCCTTTGTAGTACCATGGTGGTATTTTGGGGCATGGTGACATGTGCGGAACCGTGTCTTGTGGGTAAATTGGTACACCTCTAGCCAGAGTAAAACTGTTCAAATAGCCGTACCCGCGGTTATGGACGGGACTAGCAATGTTTTCTGTGATTAGTCCCACACTACTTATTAATGGTGATAAATGATGAAATTTGATAGCTCTAATTTGGAGGGTTGTGGTTTTGGGCCTAAATTGCGTTAGAGCGTTGTTTAGAGATTTGTTCAATATTGATAATAATTAAACTATACTGTTTTTAATGCTTTTAAATGCAACTATTTTAAATGTTGTTTTATGCAAATAAACCATACTATGCCTATCCTTTGGAATTTGTTACATTATTTTTGCATTCTTAGTGTGGCTTGTTGAGTACAGTGGGTGGTACTCAGTCTACCCTAGTTGAGCTGCATGTGGCTTGGTGCTGAAGCTACACTAGTTGCTGTTCCGCTGCCATTTTCTTCTGTGTGAGGACTAAGTGCCTCATCTGTAAGTATTTATCGTTATTACGTTTTAGTAATGTTTATCAAATTGTCGATTTGTGTACCTCGGTTGATTCCTGGACGAGGATTTAATGCACAAATTAGCTTTAGAAATTTTGGTGAATTTCTGGGCGTGACAAGTGGGCTACCGTGGGCGAAGGACACAGTGATGATTGGCCGGTGGCACGAACGTGACCGTTCGTGCCTCGGCGCGAACGGGCGGAGAAGAAGGAGACCGATGGCGGCGGCGGCGGTCCCAGGTGTAGCTCAGGCTCGACAAGGCACGGGATGCTTCAGAGAGATACAGAGGCGGTGGGAGTTCGGAAGGGGGAACAAGGGAGCAAGGCAGGCATTTTATAGGTGGCTCGCAAGGTCAGTTGTGCAGGGGCAGCATAGGGATTTCCCGTGGCGGCGACGAGCTGGCACAGTCTTTGCGAGGATGGTGGACCGGCAGGGGTGGCATCATCGGCCCACGCTCCATTGCGGGTCGCGACGCGGAGCGGAGAAAGGCTCGTTCTACTCAGGGGAAAAGAGAAGGGGTGAGCTGCTCAAGGGTACAGCGGAGCTTTTGGGAGCAGCTTGGCAGGCGAGCTCACAGGCAAGGGCGTCTAGCATTTGGCGGCTAGCGATAGGCCACCGTGATGCAGAGCGGTGACGGTGAAAGGTAGATGGACGGTTTGGCGGCGAGCGGAGACACGACGGTCGTCGGCGCGGTGGTGGTGACGGCGGCGTTCTCTTGGTCAGCCACAGCGGGGAGCGCGGGCGGGAACGGCTACTCGGCGATGTTTGAATCCCCTTGGCGTCGTCCGCGGCGAGAAGAGAGAGAGAAACAGAGAGGCAGAGAGCGAGAGAGAGGGAGTTGTCTCTCTCTCGCGTGGCCGAGGCACGTGCTCAGCACGTGGCCGCGCGGGAAGGGGATGCCGAGTGAGCTGGGGTGGCTGGGATGCACAGGAACGAACCGGGAGATGAGGCCCACGGGGTACAGGAAGATTTAGCTTTTATGGGGAATAAAAAAGGAATTGATTTATTTGATGTTGAATTTTTGGAGGGCATCAAGGCATGGATGGATTAATATTTGGATTTATGTTTGGAGATGGGGAGTTGATCACGATGTGGAATTTGATTTCGAGAGAGCGATCTCACCACACACACAAGCACGACTTCGATAATAATCAATTTTCGCGAATAAGTTTTTATTTAAATATGTTTTACGCCTAATGCTAGGGCGTTACAATGAGTATCTAGCAAGTAAGAATTGGGAGAAGCTATGGTATCTCAACCACCAACTTCTGGTTTCTAGTTTATATAGCTACTAAATTTCACAATTTGGAGAGAATATGAACCGGAGATTCTAAGAGTAGTTGTAGTTGTTACTAGCACTTAGAGCATCTCTAGCGGATACCCAATACTCAATCCTAATCCCCAAAAATCGTTTTATTGGGGTTTTGAGTGCTCCAGCAGAATCCCAATAGCCTCCCCAATCCCAATAATTTTTTGGTGGCCACCCAAAAAAACAATCCCCTACCCCAAAAGAAAGGGAGAAGCCCCTGTCGGCGAAATGGGACTGGGGGACCGAAATGGGACTGGGGGTCCCCCAGTCCCTGTGGACGCGAGGGTCTTCGGCCGCGACAAATACTCCGGAGTCCACATTCTGCGCAAGAGAAGGCCGGCTACGGCCGCTCTCCCGCCAAGTACCCGGGGGCCCGAGCACTGGCCGGGCCCGGGTGCGCATCCCCCAGCCCCGGGCGCCGGTCGCCCCGGACCCGGGTGCCGATTGCTCCCGGGAGCCGATGCCCGGCCCCGAGGCCGACTACCGACTACTCGGGTGCCGATCCTCCAGGTCCCGGGTGCCGATCGCCTCGGCCCCAGGGGCCGATTGACTCGAAGAACTTAGCGGACCAGCTCTCCAACCGCCCGCATTAATGATGAGACGACGGGGCGTGACGCGCCCGTCGCCTGCTCTGCCATGCGTGGGCGCCTCGCGATGACCCCCCGTGGACACCCGACTGTGCTGTCAGAAGCCTTTTGACTTCGGCGGTGAGGGCGTGCGCCGAAGTCCAAGCAGTCAGAGACTCTTGACTTCGGCAGCGTGCTCCATCACATCCCGTCACATCCTCACGACTCCACCGCCCGCTGCATACCAACTCCGGCATGCCTCAGCAGGCGGACGTGTCCAGGACGTGGGCACTGCAGGCGGCAGCAGGCGGACGTGTGCGACAAGACGGCGATAAGACAACCCATACCTAGCCCTCTCATGTATCTTGGCACTGTGGGCTCCCCTTGACGATAAAAGGAGGATCCATGCCTCTGACTCGGGGGGTTCAGCTCCGGCCTTAGGGAACGAAGGTAGCTCTGGCTCCCGCCGGGCACAACTCAGATAGCTTCCAGAGAGAGAGTTAGGGAACTTTTTCTGCATTAAAGCCTAGCTCCATAGTTCCCAAGTCAGGGCGAGGGGCCCGAGCTCCCTTCAGCAAGTCCTTGTAAGACCAAATCACATTCATCTCTCCCACATAGCAAAACATACAGGAGTAGGGTTTTACGCTTCCGAGCGGCCCGAACCTGTCTACTTCCTCCTGTCCTCTTTATCTGCCATCATCCACCGATCGATCTTTCTTCTACACCGGACGCCGCATTCACCTGAGAGCTACTCCCCTGGCCGAATCTCAAAGGGGGGTCTCCGGACTTCCCGCAGTCGAGGTTTCATCCTCCGACAGCCCCCTACCCCCAATACAAACTGCCAGCCCAACTACTGACCTGTCGTGCTCTCTGCTTGGCTCCTCCGTCCTCCCGCCGCCCTGATATGACCTCCTACTGCCGCCCAGCGTGCGCCAGAGAATTGCTTGCCGCCTAGAGGAGCTCCGCCTGCTGCCCGGAGGAGCGCCGGAGAGACACTGCTGTCCAGAGGAGTTCCTGCCCCCCCCCCCCCGCTGTCGGCATGCTCCATTGCTAACGCCAAGCTTCGCCACCGAGCCCTGATCTCCACCACCGTCACACCAAGCTTCTCCCTAGGCTCCGCCACCGCCACCCTGAGCTCCACCGCCACCTCCGCCCTGAGCTCTGCCATGAGTCGCCACCGTCCCTCCCACTGATCACCGCCGCCCATTCCACCGGACTCCACCACCCCTGCTGCCGCCCCTTCCACCAGACCCCACCACCCCTACCGTTGGTCGCTGGTCACGGATAGGGGAAATTGGGAGGAAAGGGAGGAAGATAAAGTAATTGTCACTGACAGGCCAGACCCACCTTTATTGGGGATGGGATATTGGGGATCTGTTAAAGCACCCCCCACAATAATCTTGAAACTGATATTAGGGGAGTCCTAATAATATTAGGGATGAGATATTGGTAACCTAGAGATGCTATTAGAAGGGAAAAAACTTCCTAAAACAGAGCCTAAGCTATGGGATCACCTAACACCATTATTTTTTTTAAAATAACCCTCTAAGTTTTGATTCGCAGGTTTATATCCAAAATATTTTACAGAGACAACTTTATTGAAATACTCCCATCATATATAAAGAAATGGAGAGAGTATGAAGAAATGCTGATAAACTTCACGTGGTAAAATTGTTGGCTCCACTACTGCAAAAAAGGAGGTTTGAATTTAATAGAGTTCCTTTGAAAACATATTTTTGAGACTTTTATAGGCAGATATACATCTTCTAGCAATCACTACTGTTTATATGCCTGGGGAAAATAAGGCCCAAATTGGAGAAGGGATTATCGCCATCGCCAACAACTTCCACCTTTATAAGTAGCCTCCTGACTTCCTGGAATTAACAACCACACCCTTCGCACATTTCTCCTTCGCCCCCTCGAATCAGCGGGATTAGCAAATCAGCCTCCGCCGCTCTTCCAGCTAAGCTTTTCCCGCCCGCCACAATGGCGTCCGCGTCCGGCCCACCAAAAGACCAGGAGGAACCGGTCCATGGGCGCGGGCAACGCGAGCCCCACGAGTCCACCTCCAGCTCCAGCGCCGCCGCCACATCCACCGATGCTTCGGTCGCCGCCGCAGCCGAGGGTGGGGCGGTTGCGAGCCTCACCCAGGGGCGGGCGCGTGAGCAGCCCGGAGACGGAGGCCGTGGCACCGATGGATCGAGCTCCGCCGCTGCGGCGGTCGACCAGAAGGGAAAGGGAAAGATCTCGGCGTCTGATGATCGGGAACAGGTGATGGGTCCTATCTTTGCGTTTGTGTCTGGTAACTTGGAGTTTTGGGGGTTGTTCTTGAGCATTTCTTGGTTTCCCTGAAGGCGCGAAGGAAGGAGGAGAGGAAATCTGATTCCACGAAAGAGAAGTTACTCGGGAGTAGCATTCGTGCGTATCACGGCCACGCCAATGAAAAGGTAAGGAGAAGCTTACTTGTCATTCTTGTGCCACCTTCTGTGTTGGGAACTTTGGAGATGGATCCTGTCGTTCGTGTGAAATCTTGGGATCATCTTGCATCGATTCATAAGTGCAATCATGTTGCTTAGATGCGGTTCTTGTGTCAGCTTGTGTGTTAGAATGTGGAACTAGGATCCTGCTGTTCTTGATTTCTATTTATCCACATGTTGCTTTTACTGTACTTGAGCGAAGAAATCTTGGTTGCAATGATTTGGCATCCTTGAATTGAAATCAACTAGGCCTTGTGACAAAAAAAAATCAACTAGGCAAATTTTGCGGGGAGAGGGAGGGGGGGGGGGGGGGGGGGGGCGGGGGGGGCAATTCAGTTTCTTTATTGCGAATAAACTCTTCCTGGCTACTATTAGGTCTTCTTGCTATCTTCTATGAGACTTTGATACAGGGAACGGCCTCCTTGTTTTCGGTCAAAATTGTTGAAGACTGATTAGTTGCTCCTGCTTGCTTTAATGTGATGCACTTTTAATCGCACTGTAAAAATGTGGGGGATTTATTGGGTGATGTCATGTCTACTGCGATATTTTGGTAAGAAATCCTAAAGCCGGATTTATGAGCTTTCATTGTCATTGAATGATTCATCCAGATGTGTATCTTGGAATTGGGATTGCATCACTGCACTCAGTTTCTCTAAATTGGACCACTTAAATGTAAAATCACTTAGTGCACTATACTGTTTGGTGGGAAAAGATTCAATATTTGGCTGGTTGCTACCTGAAAATTGGCTATGAAGGCTCGAATATTGGCAAGAGTAGGCAAATTGTGGAAGCACCAGTTTGTGATCTTCCTAGTCTGTAATTGAAAAGTTTCGTGCATCCCCTAGTTCTTGTTTCCTAGTATGAAATGCTTGGTCTTGATATTACTTCCTTAATTGGTGTTAAGTCTGGCACTATGTATGAATTTTAACATATCTTATTGTGTTGGATATAAAACAAAGGTGAACGCATTGTCCAATCGAAATCCCACAAGAAAGAATGTAACCAATTGTCACTTCATGAGGATCACCATATTTGACTCCTTTTAACCTTTGAAAATTCCTTTACGGTGAAAATATGAGGAAATGATGGGCCATATTATGACTACTGTGATATTTTGGTAAGAAATCCTGAAGCCAGATGTATGAGCTTTCAGTGTTATTAGGAATGTTCTGTCTGGATGTGTATTTGGGATTGCATCACTTGACCTGATTTCTCTAAGTCATAGGCCTCGTATATGCAAACTCACTGATCATACTCTAGTGTTTGGTCTAAAAGGTTCAGCCTTTGGCTGGGTTGCTGCCTAGAATTGTCAGATAAGACCCATAGCATGATTTCCAAGAGTTGACAAAATTGTTGAAGCACCAGTTTTCTAATCCTGCTAGTCTGTTATTTAATAGTTCCATCTATTCCCTTGTTTTTAGAATACCACGTATTCCCTATTCAACCTTGTTTACTAGTCTGAAATGTTTTTTTTTATATTAATTCTCTGCGATTGCTGCCAAGTCTGGTAAAATATATGGTTTTATCCTGTTCTCTTGTAAATAGCTTTCAGATGGAAATGGAAAGCAACTGAACTACCCCAACCAACATTCAAGGGCAATCATGTCAAAATCGCTGCCTCATGTGGATCACAAGGTTTGACTATTTTAACCTTTGAAATGTTGAAAATGGAGGTGTATGAATTATGAGATGTCAGGATCATAGATCATTACATGATACTGTGTATATTCGCATGTTCTTGTACAGCCAGCTATTCAGCAGAACCTCTCTTCTTGTATCCATACTAGCTCATAAGTTAATTCCAGATTGTAGTTATGCTTTGCATGCAATTGAGAGGATTGGATTGTGATGACTTCTGGAACTGTCCTACTATTTTTGCTGAATTTAGGAAATCTTGTGTATCTATCCTGTCTTTTATGACTGAACAACAGCCAAACCCAAGCAATAAAAATGAAGCGATTATTTTAATTCATGCTCTCGAGAATTCTTCAGAGAATGTACAGAACTGAAAACTGGAGCATAACATATAAGTTACATTTGATTTAGTTTTATTGTTTTCTGGTTCAGACCATTGTTTTTGAGTTCCCTTATTTGTGTGTGAGGTGCAGAAAATTCCCATGGGAGAAGCCATGTGTCATTATTTCGGGAACATCGATAATGCTATCCAGAAACGAGATGTTGCTTTGTATTTGATGGATCTTGATACTCGTTATTCAGAATTTAGGCCAGTTCATAGAGATGGGGAGTGTTTCTATAGGAGCTTCATGTTTTCCTATCTGGTAAGTGTCCACCTCCCTGTTCCTAGTATAGGATGTATGTTCAATGTTATAACTCTCTTTGTTTATGACAATGTATGACAGGAGCAAGTTGTTGAAAGGGTAGACACACGTGAGGAAGATCGCCTTCTTGCTGCTGTTAGAGAATTGGCTAGACGAGCTGAACATTTTCAGTGGGCCTCTGAATTTTCCAGGAGACGCGGAGTAATCTCACCTTCCCTATATTTGGTTTTTCTGATATAAGCATTCTTGTCATGGACGATTCTTTTGAATTTGTAGTATACAAACCAAGCTGGATCCGTCATCTTACTTTCTTTGATTTATCATTTGCAGGAGATGCACCATTGTTTCACAATAGTGGCATGACATCGCAGTCAACACCCTGTTGACATTAATTCTAATTATAAATTTGTGAAGTTAATTACCTGATGGCAACAAATATTCAACCTTTCAAGAAATTTTGCAGTTGGACAATATTAATAACTATATGTTTCTTACACTGAAGACTGAAATGCTGCTCCTCTGTGGTGTGGTCATCTGATCCTAAATCAGAAATGCCTTCCTTATTACACTCTCATCATATATTTTCTTTCTAATGATTATCTTAATACTTGATGTTTAACTATGGAAGCTTCTCAGACGATTATGCTAATCTTGTTTGTTCATATCCAATTATTGATGATCAACATTCTGTAAGCACCATTGTTACATACATACCAGTTAAACTCTTCTTTGGGTGCATGATGCCAGCTGAATGTAATGATTATTACCAAATGGGATTTATCGTATCATTGATTATTGCAGACATTTGAGACGCTGATAGAGAAAATAAAGGGATGGAAGTGCATGTGGGAGCGCCCAATATCAACAATCAGGTTTTGAAATGTTTGGTTTTCTTCAATTCCAGCATAAGTGCTGTTTCTAAATACATCCCATCTCACTGACTGAACATGCACCATTTTTCAGCTACGACAAGGGGGAACTTCTCCTCGAGCTCTTCAGCAGTTATGATACAACGGATGACAGTGAGAGAAACACCTTGAGCCTGCGTTCCTTTAATATCATCCTAATTTTATGGTCCTGACATGCATCCTTTTGTATCAGTTTTTGCTTTCCTCAGATTAGCAGCAGCTATCTGGATGTGCACGCACAAAACGTTGTATGAACGGCATGTAACTGGGCTTGGAGAAGGTCACAGTCTGGAAGATGTCAGTATCAGTTTTGAACTGGCAATGCAAGTATGCAATTATTCCTGGCACTCATTTTACCTGACTAACCTGTTGCTGTTGATGGATGCATGCAGTGGTGCTCGACGCAGGTTATTCCTCCTCGTGTGCACGCAGACAATGTTGCAATGACTGCCTTGTCGGGCGCACTTGGGGTGAGTCTCCGAGTGGAGAACACACTTGACGGAACTAGCAAAGATCTCTTGTCTGCCACACTTCAGTCGGCCATCCAAGCATCGAACACAAATACTGGAAGTATCGAAGATAGCTACCACATTGCTTATGACACTCCCAGTGTGACCTTGGTGCGCATAGACTATCACTTTGACATCCTCTACCCACTCCCTCCTGGTGCTACTACTACTGGTTACCATCTGCTAAGGCCTCCGCGACAACGACGTGGAGGAGGAGGGAGCCCGCAGCATCCTGGTCCTGCAGCTGAGGCTTCAAGTGGAGGGGCTGGCCAGAGAGAAGGAGATCCTGCTGAGGGTTCAGGTCGAAGGGCAGCGAGAGCGAGCTGGTTCCACTGCTGCATACGTGGTGGTTCCAAGAAGAAGTAGGCCTGAGCTGATGAAGCTAGTGGTAGCTAGGGTTGATGAAGATTAGGCCATCATCTGTAATCTGTTGTGTTGTGAGAAGGAACATTAACATTGATCCTTCCTGAATTGTGCTATTAAGTAGCTCGATCGATCTTTTGACATGGGTTTGGCCCCCACAGGATTTTGATAAGTTGATAAATGTGATCAGATGAATCCACGTTACTGCAGTTTTCATTTGTGGTCGATTTTTATATGCAGAGTTGATTTCTCTGCATCCTTCATGAAGTTTGATTTTTACCTCCTGGCTTGATATTGTGCCTTCTGAGTTTTGCAGTTGCATTCCATCTGGCTGTGTTTTGCATTGCAAAAATAGGAGACAAACTTGTACTGTTTGCCTATAAAAAATCTTGCTTATCTGTAGTGTTGTTTGTCAGTTTGTGGCCATCAGCTGGCTTAACTGTGCCTTCTGGGTTGAGTCCATCTGGCTGGGTTTTGCATTGCAAATCAAACAGGAGATAAACTTTTACTTGTTTACCTATCAATAATCTGGCTCGGTATTATGTTGTCAGTTGATTCAGACAGCAAATGCAGTCCTTACTGATCACAATGAAAAGAACCAAGCTCTTTTTGACCGTTTTAACATCGTGCACTTTAAACTGGGAGGACTTGGACATGCCTTAGGCTAAGGCTGGACGCGCCCTTCATTGAGGATGAGGTCTGGGCGGCGATCACCGACTGAAAATTGTGCTCATCTGGACGGTTTCACAGGTTCTTTCTATAAGTGCTGCTGGCAAATCATGAAGAAGGATTGTTATGGGAGTTTTTCAGCATCTACAATCTTTCGGAGGGAAATTTTGGTGTTCTAAACAGGGAAGCTGCATTGGTGTGGTGGAGTTTAAATTCTGATGTCTACAAATATGGTTGTGTGCATCTTTAGTTGGTGTGGAGGCCGGAACTTACACTTCCTTTGCCCAAAAAAAAAGGGTTGTTATAGCACTCTTGCCAAAGAAGAATATTGTCATCCCATCATCATATTGCAGGCCAATGAGCCTAATCCCACATAGGACTCCGACAGGGTGATCCCTTATCGCCATACCTCTCTATTTTAGCCATTGATCCTTTGCATAAGCTCCTTTAGATGGCAACTGAAAATGGCATGCTCAATGAACTTGGGAGTTGCCAAGTATCAGTGTACAAAATATGGCATACTCCGCCAACACCAGAAAACACCAGCATTAGTATAGAATGCATATACTTCTATGGGAAGGATTCCCTCAATCGTATATGGCATACTGAACAGATAAGGAAAGTAGAGACTTGCTTTGGCAAGATCTTGGAGACCCACTCGGATTCAACTAAGACTACTAGAGAGGATTCCAAGTTTATCTCTACAAGTCTGTCCCGAATACAAGAGGACCTAGGGGTATAAATATACAACCCCAGGAGGGGGTCAGGTACCGAGTATCAAGTAACCAAGCCGAGAGCCTAATTCAACAATCACAAAGCCAAAGATCAAGCATCAAGATCCATCGAACCATACACCCACCAAAGAGTTCTCAATGACCCATCTTCTGGCCACCCTCTCGCCGGAATTCCCGATGAGAGTAGGGACTAGGTCTAGACTAGATCAACATGCATCCTTGTAACCATACTCTTTCCAGATATATCAATACCAATAGGACGTTGGGTTATTATTCTGAGGAGGGCTTGAACCTATATAAAAATTTTTCGGTGTCTGATAAGCATCTCCCTTAGGAAAGATAAAACGCAAACATGACCCATCTATACAATTTCACTAGTGTTAGATTTTTATCGACGACACCAAGTAGAGTTTCAAATGGCAAGCTCAGACTAATGTTGGAAAACCCGATTCAAGAAAATTTCAAAAAACACAAACAAACTAGAAAAACTTGCGACCATTCTCACAGGGAACATGAAGTGGGATTCTGGTTATCACAAACAACTTGATGCTACAAGAAATTCTAAGATTTGCTATCGACACGTGCCGGATTCTACACTTTTGCTGTCGATGAGTGCCGGTTGCAGGAAATGCCATTGTATAAGCGATTTTGTTTAAGAAATGCCATTGCAATCAACTTCATGTTAGCACCCATCTATTTAAGTGTTGGAGAAAGGCCATTTTACCCCTATTTATTGTAAAATGATCCAACATCTCTGTACGGTCGACCTGGCAGAGCACTCCCCCTATTGGTGCGCAACTACGACCATATGCAAACCACTTGCTGTGCTAGTCTAAAACAAGTTTTATACCATTTTTCATATGCAAGAAAATAGAGGCAAAACATCTCTGTACAAATTTTATAAATCATCCAAAGTTCATGTTTAATAATCAATAATATTTATTGCTTAGTTCTAAGCATGGCTAAGTATAAGATATTATCATAAGCTTATGTAATCCCATGTGAGTACTTGAACAATACTCAACCCCTTCCTAAGTGTACAAATAACAAGGATAACAATTATCAAGGAAGGATAATGCAACAACTAGGTCATAACTACCAATTACCAATTATTACAGAGCTCTCTGTCTAGCTGAGAGCACTGACGGGAAGTTCTAGTGCCTAGATCGGAGGTTCTGGTCCAGCCTCTCTATCTAGACCCAAGTGTGGACCGGAAGTTCCAGTCTCAAGGGACCGAAAGTTCCAGTGTCTGAATCTGTGAGTAATAGCTAGTTGACGAGGGTGCGAGTATTATTCCCTATTCCCCCTCTTTTGAGGGGTTGATTGTTCCCTGTTGTTGAGCCCTAGTTTCTAGCTTCCTAGACTTCTCCCTCCTATCTACTCCTTGGATCTAGAGCCTCTAGTGCATCTTTTGGGTTTGGATCGGAGAGATTTGGTAGTGAGTGCATGAGATATTAGGGCTTCACATTTGGGCACTCAAGATTGGCATCGAGCTCGTTGGTCATCACGTTCGTTACTCTTGGAGGCTCTCCTCCTAGCCGGCTAGGTGTCACCTGTAACAACCCGTTTTCCTTTTCCCTGTTGAGACTTGTTTTCGGGATCTTAACCCTCTCCTATCCTGTCAGCTGTGCCCCAGTTTTTCTCCCTGGCCAGCCGACTACCTTCTCCCTTGAGCCGAGTAGATTGCTACTCAGTCCTTGTATCCTGCCCTTTCCCTTGTTTTACTCGGACCTTCTTGCTGCCGAGTAAGCACTGTGAAGTGGCCGACTACCTTGTTGAGACCTGTTGTTTCCTTGACCCCCGAGTTACACCCGCCCGTTGGACGCCGACTACCGAAGTGGAGGAGAACCAGTCTTCACCTGCCCGCAGCACCGCTTGGACCGATGGACAATAACCTGCTGCATCGCTTGGACCAGTGGTCAGTCCGAAGCCCTATCAAGTGAGATTTCTCCAACCTGTCCTAGCCTTGACCTTAATGTCTTCTCGCAGCTACAGTGCCTGCTAACTCCTCTGACCAGTTGGACTCCAAAGTCACTCCCTGTCATATCCCTGTCAGTTCATCTTGACTTCCTTGCTCCACCCGTTGCCCAGCTCCACCATGCCTCAACCTTGCACGTTGGCTATATATATGGCCAACCGTGCCTCCTCTTTCCCTTGTTTTGCAAACCGGCCAGCTCCAGCTCTGCTAAGTTTTCATCCTCTCAAGCTTTGGAGCTCTGTCGCCTGGTTCGCAAGCCTGGTTCAGCCGACTGCCACCTTTTCTGCAGCCGACTACTTCTTGATCCTTTTCTTGGTGTTTTAACCCTTCTGCTTATCAATGTTTCTTTCTGCTTGTTCAGAGCCTGAACCGGTGGACGATCCAGAAGCCGCCTTCGCCGAAGAAGACCCCTCCTTGGAACAAGGCAAGCCTCTTTGATCATATTGTTTCCCATATATGCAAAACTATGTTGTTTGGAAAATATATGCATGCTTAGTTTACACCTTTTTAAACTGTTGGCCTCGGTTACAAGCGAAACCGATGGACCTACCCAGTAGTAGCACTTATTTGGTAGGATGTTGGTATATTTCTTCCTTGAGAGCCCCACCAATGGCACGCTAGCATCCTATCTGAGGATACGATGCCGAGTAGAATGGCTTAGCTTTGCAACGTTGTTTGTCGTTGAGAAAAACATTGGGTTTTACTAAACTGATTGAAAAACCTGGTACTCCGTGTATCGGCGTGTTTGTGAAATAAATAAAGTTGTGAAAATCTTGATATACAGAGACAGTACCTGTGTGGCTTGGCTATGTATTATCATTAAGAACCGTTTTCTTTGGGGATTCCATCCGAGCATCTTACAGTGCGACCAGACGGGTATTATGGGATGCCCCTGGCCGAGTAAATAGTAGGTTTAGGGAAGTTCAGTGCCGACCACTGAATCCTGTGTGGATCTTTCGGCTGGCATTGGATGACTCTAGACTGGCTTTGGAAATGGCCTTGTCACGAATTTCTGGGTACCGGCCAGTACTCGGTGTAATTTTCGTGTCGGATGGGTAAAGCGCACACCCTCTGCAGAGTTTAGCAGAACTGTTCGAACAGCCGTGCCCACGGTTAAGGGCGATGCAAGGTGATTCCCATAGCGTAGATTTGTTTGCCAGTGATTTGTGAAAGTGTTTGATGGAAAGGGAACCGTGACCAGAGTTTGCCGAGTGAGCAAACGGAAGGCCTGTGTGGCCAGAAACGGATCTGTGTGATCCGGGGTGTTAAGCACCATAATCAAGTGAATGAAAAGTAAACAGGATGAAGATCATGCTCCCGGGTTGTAGCCAGGGCAGCAAACTTAAGCCCCCGGGTTGTAGCCAGGGCGGCAGTTGTACAGATGTCTTCGGGTTGTAGCCAGAAGACGGATTGATCATGCTCCTGGGTTGTAGCCAGGGCAGCAAGTTGATCAAGTTGTGCTCCCGGGTTGCAGCCAGGGAAGCCACTTTAGCTAGCTGGTTGTAGCCAGCGTAGCGGGTATTAAGTGCCATGAACATGCTCCCGGGTTGTAGCCAGGGCAGCAATGTTCGAGCCCCCGGGTTGTAGCCAGGGCGGCGGTTTAGCTAGCTGGTTGTAGCCAGCGTAGCGGGCATTAAGTGCCACAGCTGAGATTTGGTTGTAGCCGAGTCTCAGGGTCAACGAGTGGTTGTAGCTACTCGGGAGATACAAGACCAGCAAATGCGAAGTAAAAGATGATAAGAACATGAATGATTATGCTTAATTCTTTAAGTGGCGAGTTGTTGAAAAGCAACTTGCGGAATGGATAGAGACGTGAGCCTCTGTCCGACAACTAAAATTTGGAACTCACTAGTGTTTGCAAAGAAAAGAGTTTATAAAAGCAGTTTTTCGCAAATGAAACCCTTAGCCCTTTTTGTCTGACCGACATGGCATCATTTCCGGCTTGCTGAGTACGAAAGTACTCACCTTGTTCATATATATGTATAGTAGGTTTTGGAGATGAAGACGAAGATCCGACTGCTGCCGAGTTCCTCCAAGACCAGGCCGACTACGAAGACTTCTGAAGGTTTCGAGCCTAGTTCCCAACCGAGCCTGTGGTGTAGTTTTTGTCCAGCTTCCGCCCTGTTTTTGCTGTTTCCGCTAGTTTACCTGTTGTTTATTTTTGCCCATCCCGGGTTTGTCCTGGATGGATCTCCTTGTATTTATATGTGTACTCTGTTATGTATTTATTGTAACTCTGAGTTATATCATTGTTGTGCGTACCCGACTACTGATCCTGGGATCGGGTGCCGTTTGCACATGGTGGCCTTCCACCTAGTCGGGGAGGAGTCACATCACCCGCGAGCTTCAGTGATTTGTGGATAGCCCGGGAAGTTTGTGAAGGTTCTACTCCACCTCCATAAGGAAAAGAGATAAATTGAGTGGATACCAAGCTCGATCTTTGTGGTTGCTCGATGAGGCTTGGGGTTGAGAGAAACCTGGCTCTTTGAAGTCCATCAATGGAGACATAGGATCGTTGGGATTTGAACTTCAATGAAAAAGTTGGTTGTTTCCCTCCCTCTCTTTATCGTTTTGTGCATGAGCTTATGTTTCTTGTTTATAGTTGGCATGTGGTGTACTCTGTTCTACTATGTTTCATACCCTGTTGCTGTATCTATCTTGTGCAAATCGTGCTTGATGTGCTTTCCCTTCGTGGGCTTATCTCCTGTTAACCGGAACCTCCGGTGTTCTTGACCAAAACTTCCAGTGCCAATCGGATGTTTTGGCCCTGTAATGATCCATTGTGTAAGAATTTCAATAAATGCCTATTCATCCCCCTCCCTTCTAAGCAACATCAAGATCCTTTCGTGGTCTTTGCTGTCGGTGTCCAAGGCCGTCTCCCACTCTCTGCCACCACCTCAGCCCTGCCCCGTCATCACCGCATGAAGTCCTGATCACGTCACCGTCCTCATCCTCTTTGAACCTGGCCGGGAAGGTGGTGGTCGTCGAAGGGCATCAATCCAAGTGGTGGCTGACCATTGCGCACCCCCTCCACCTCCTCTCCTGTCACCAATCACCACTGATGGAGCCCTTGTGCACCACCGTGGCCCGCTTTGCCTGTCCGACCACCTAGGTTTGGGCCTATTCGGGGAGAAGGATGTCGATGTTGATGATAATGGCGACATCCACTCTCTTCTACCATCCCAATTTGCACCAAAAGTTCGACATGGCTGGGGCTGCAGGGGCTCAAGGATGCCGCAATGGCGAGGGAGTTGGAGAAGGCTTGCGATGCGAGAGCTGGAGGGGTCGACTATGTGAGCAGTAGGGGTATTTTGGTCAGTAAACCAAGAAAAACATGGCAAAACTCATTTAGTTGAGAAGAAATGGGAGAAAAGTCATTCTAGCGTGTTGGCCCCGTTTGAGAGTGGTATTTTAGTGAATCCCAATTATGGCATGGCATTATGGCGAAACCTTTTCCAATGATGGCATAACGTTGATTTTCTCGATAACGAGAAGGTATCGCCTAATCCTAGGACCCATATTATTGTCAACTTTGGTAAGATATATTACAACTACCCTTAGTGAAAACTACTGTCATATCAATCAAAACAACCTTGAAATGTGTTATAGGATGTCATGTATCCGGTTTTAAAAATTAAGGGTAAAAAATAACCGGTTCTGTAGTTTAGGGTAAAAGCAATAAACTTTGAGCAAAGTTCGAGAGATAAAAACGAACTTTACCTGAATAAAATTGTAGTTTCAAACGTTAAAAAAGAGAGGTTGAATTTAAGAGACTTTCTTCTAAGAACATATTTGAGATACTTTCATGGGCAGATATAAATCTTCTAGCAACTACAGCACAGTAAAGAAATGAACTATCTTTTCTTGAAAAGTGACATTTTTATTCATCTTCAATGTGTACTGTTTATTATGCCTTGGAAAAAAAAACCAAACTGAAAAAAGACCACGTCCCCTCTCGGTTATCGCCAACTACTGCTGCCACCTTTATAAAATAGCTTTCTGCCTTTCTGGAATTACCAGACACACCCTTCACACATTTCTCCTTCGCCCCCTCGAATCATCGGGATTAGCAAATCAGCCCCCGCCGCTCTTCCCGCCAAGCTTTTTCCCCGCCCGCCACGATGGCGTCCGCTTCCGGCCCACCAAAAGACCAGGAGGAACCGGTCCATGGGCGCGGGCAACGCGAGCCACAGGAGTCCATCTCCGGCGCCGCCGCCACATCCACCGATGCTTCGGTCGCCGCGGCGGCTGAGGGCGGCGCCGTTGTCTCCCCGCCGCCGCCTCCCTCGTCCGCCGAAAGGCTCAACCAGCAGCCCGGAGACGGAGGCCGCGGCACCGACGGATCGAGCCCCGCCGCTGCGGCAGTCGCCCGGAAGGGAAAGAAAAAGATCGGCGAACAGGTGATGGTTCCTATCTTGCGTTTGTGCCACCATGGCGTTTGAGTTTGGCACCTTGGACTCATAGAGTTTTGGGGGGTTTTGTTCTTGAGCATTTCTTGGTTTCCCTGAAGGCGCAAAGGAAGGAGAAGTCCGATACCCCGAAAAAGAAGCTACTCCACAGTAGCATTCTTGCGTTTCAAGGCTACGTCAAGAAAAAGGTAAGGAGAAAAGATTACTTGGCATTCTTGGCTGATCTGGGCATTCTTGTGCCACCCT
This sequence comes from Oryza meyeriana var. granulata, assembly GCA_003991445.1. Lineage (NCBI taxonomy): Eukaryota > Viridiplantae > Streptophyta > Magnoliopsida > Poales > Poaceae > Oryza > Oryza meyeriana. Next base: position 76,548 of record RYFJ01002642.1, on the reverse strand, counting down.
TTTTGTTGCGAACGTGGGGTTTGTATCCTGTCGTTCGTGTGAAATCTTGGGATCGTCTTGCATAGGATAAACCCTGTTGCTTAGATGCGGTTGTTGTGTCAGATTGTGTGTTGGAACGTGGTACTAGGATCTTGGCATTCTTGATTTGTATTTATCCGTGTGGAAGTCTTGATTGATTTTACTGTACTTGAGCGAAGAAGTCTTGGTTGAAATGATGTGACATCCTAGAATAGAGTCAAAATCAACTAGGCTAATGTTAGTGGGAAATTCAGCTTTCTGTATGCTAATTACTAGTAGGTCTTCTTTCTATCTTTTATGGAACTATCGAAATTGTTGAGACTTAGTTGCTCCTGCTTGTGTTAATCTGATTTGTTGTTTGGTGTGATGCATTTTAATCGGACTGTAAAAATGTGGGGGATTTATTGTGATGTCATGCCTACTGTGATATTTTGGTAAGAAATCCTGAAGCCCAATGGGAATTAGGATTGCTTCGCTGGGCCTCAGTTTCTCCAAAATCATGGATCATTTACATGCAAAATCACTTAGTATACTCTACTGTTCGGTCTAAAAGATTCAACGTTTGGCTGGATGCTATCTGAAATTGGCCACGAAGGATCGAAGCATAATTAGCAAGAATAGAAAAAAAATTGCTGAAGAACAGGTTTGTGATCTTGCTAATTAGTTGTTGAAAAATCCATGCACCCCCTATTTCCTTATTTCCTAGTGTGAAACGTTTGATCTTGATATTACTTCCCTGCGATTGGGTTTAAGTCTGGTAATATGTATGATTTTAACATGTTGTCTTGTGCAATAACTTTTGGATATAAAAGGAAGGTGAACACATTGTCCAATTGAAATTCCAGAAAAAAGAATGTACTTTTTTAGCCAGGCCAGCCAAAGAAGTTGGCCGACCAATTTCATTAAGGAAAAAGAAGAATGTACTCACAATTGTCACTTCATGCAGATCACCATATTTGACTCCTTTTAATCTTTGATAATGTTGGAAATGGGCTTATAAATTATGAAATGCCAGAATAAGAATCCTAGACCACAAGATATTGTGTATATTCACAAGTTCCTTTACTGTGAAAATCTGAGGAAATTTTTGGCCATATGACTACTGTGATATTTTGGTAAGAAATCCTGAAGCCAGGTGTATGAGCTTTCAGTGTTATTAGGAAAGTTTTGTCTGGATGTGTATTTGGGATTGCATCACTGCACATGCTTTCTCGAAGTCATAGACTGAGCATACTCTATTGTTTGGTCTAAAATTCAGTCTTTGCTGGGTTGCTGCCTAGATGTCTCAGAAGACCTGTAGCACGATTGGCAAGAGTTGATAAAAATTGTTGAAGCACCTGTTTTCTAATCCTGCTAGTCTGTTAGAATACCATGTATTCCCTATTCAACCTTGTTTCCTAGTCTGAGATGTTCGATCTTTATACTAATTCTCTGTGATTGCTGCCAAGTCTGGTAAGTTATATGATTTTAACCTGTTCTCTTGTAAATAGTTTTCAGATAGAAAAGGAAAGCAACCAGACTGCCCCAACCAAAATTCTAGAGCAAGGATGTCAAAATCGCCGCCTCATGTGGGCCACAAGGTTTGACTCCTTTTAACCTTATATGTTGAAAATGCAAGTGTATGAGTTATGAAATGTCAGGATCATAGATCATCACATGATACTGTGTATACTCACAAGTTCTTGTACAGCTAGTTGTTCATCAGAATATCTCTTGTATGCATACTAAATCATAGGTTAATTCTGGATTGTAGTTATGTTTTGCATGCATTTGACAGGATTGGATTGTGATGGCCGCTGGAATTGTCGTACTATTTTTGCTGAATTTAGGAAGTGTTGTGCATGTATCCTGTATTTTATGACTGAACAACAGCCAACCAATAAAAATGAAGCAATTATTTTATTTAATTCTTTCAAGCATTTTTCAGTGAATGTACAGAATCAGAAAACTGGAGCATAACACATAACTTACATTTCATTTAGTTACATTGTTTTCTGGTTCTGATCATTGTTTTTGAATTTCCTTATTTGTGTGTGAGGTGCAGAAAATTCCCATAGGAGAAGTCTTGAATCATTATTTAGGGAACATGGAAAATGCTATCCTGCATGGACATGTTGCTTTGCGTTTGATGTGTCTTGATACTCGTTATTCAGAATTTAGGCCAGTGCATAGAGATGGGGAGTGTTTCTATAGGAGCTTCATGTTTTCCTACCTGGTAAGTGTCCTCCTCCCTGTTCCCTAGCATAGGATGTATGTTCGATGTTATAACTCTCTTTGTTTATGACAATGTATGACAGGAGCAAGTTGTTGATACGGTACACACACGTGAGGAAGATCGCCTTCTTAATGCTGTTGCAAAATTGGCTAGCCGGGCTGAACATCTTCAATGGGCCTCTGAATTTTCCCGGAGACGCAAAGTAATCTCTTGCCTTCCCTATATTTGGTTTTTTTTTTATATGAACATGCTTGTAATGGATGACTATTTTGAATTTGTAGTATACAAACCAAGCTGGATCGATCATCTTACTTTCTTTCTTTTATCATTTGCAGGAGATGCACCATTGTTTCACAATAGTGGCATGACATCGCAGTCAAACACCCTGTTGACACTAATTCTTATTGTAAATTTGTAAAGTTAATTACCTGATGGAAACAAATATTCGACCTTTCAAGAAATTTTGCGGTTGGACAGTACTAATTAGAAAATATAATGAAGACAAACATAACTATATCTTTCTTACGTTGAAGACTGAAATGCTGCAGACAAACTCCTTCGTGGTGTGGCCATCTGATCCTAAATCAGAAATGCCTTCCTTACTACCCTCTCATCAAATATTTTCTTTCTAATTATTATCTTAATACTTGATGTTTAACTATGGTTGCTTCTTGGACGAGTTATGCTAGTCTTGTTTGTTCATATCCAATTATTGATGATCAACATTCTGTAAGCACCATTGTAACATACCAGTTAAACTTTTCTTTAGGTGCACGGTGCCAGCAGTATGTAATGATTATTACCGAATGGGATTTATTGTATCATTGATTATTGCAGGCATTTGAGATGCTGATAGAGAAAATAAAGGGATGGAAGCGCATGTTGGAGCACCCAACATCAACACTCAGGTTTTATTTGGTTTTCTGCAATTCCTGCATAAGTGTAGTTTCTAAATGGATCCCATCCCATCTCACTGATTGAACCTGTACTACCTTTTTCCAGCTACAACAGGGAGGAGTTTCTCCTCGAGTTCTTCAGCAGTTATGATACAACAGATGACAGTGAGAAAACACCTTGAGCCTGCGTTCCTTCAATCTCATCCTAATTCATTGTTCTGACATGCATTCTGCTGTATCAGTTTTTGCTTTCCTCAGATTAGTAGCGGCTATCTGGATGTGCACGCACAGCGGGTTGTATGGACGGCGTATAACTGGGCTTGGAGAAGGTGTCAATCTGGAAGATGTCAGTATCAGTTTTGAACTGGCAATGCATGCAACTAATTCTTGTCAATCGTTTCTTGACCTGACTGACTTGCTGCTCTGGATGCATGCAGTGGTGCTCGACGCAGGTTATTCCTCCCCGTGTGCATGCAGACCTTGTTACAATGAGTGCCATGTCGCGGGCACTTGGTGTGGCTGTCCGAGTGGAGGACACACTTGATGGACGTAGGAAAGATCTCTTGGCTGGTGAACTTCATTCGGCTGTCCGAGGATCGAAGCCACATGCTCGAAGGATCGAAGATATCTACTGCACTGCCCGTAACATTCCCCGTGTGACCTTGGTGCGCATATACTCTCACTATGACATCCTCTACCCACTTCCTCCTGGTGCTACTAGTGCTGGTTCAAATCTGCTACTGCCGGAGCGACAAGGACAAGGACAAGGACAAGGAGGAGGGAGCCAGCAGCATCCTGATCCTGCAGCTGAGACTTCAAGTAGAGGAGCTGCCCAGGGAGATCCTGGAGCTGAGACTTCAAGTAGAAGGGCTGCCCAGGGAGATCTTGCCGAGAGTTCAAGGCAAGGGGCAGCAAGAGCGAGGTGGTTCCACTGCTGCATAGGTGGTTCCAAGAAGCAGTCTTGAGCTGATGAAGCTAGTAGTAGCTAGGCTTGATGATGCATAGGCCATCATCTGTAATCTGTTGTCTTGTGAGAAGGAACATTAACATTGATCCTTCCTGAATTGTGCTATTAAGTAGCTCGATCGATCTTTGACATGCATGGGTTTGGCCCCCACAGGATTTTGATATGTTGATAAATGTGATTAGATGAATCCACGTTATTGCAGTTTCTGGTTGATTGTTATGTGTGGAGTTGATTTCTGTGCGTTCTTCATCTTCTTTAGACGATTTCTGTGCATCCTTCTGGGCTGTGAAGTTGCAGTCCATCTGTCTGGGTTTTTCGTTACGAGTCTAATAGTAGAAGATAAACTTTTACTGCTTGCCTATCAAGAACGTTGCCTATCCGTAGTGTTGTTTGTCAGTTTGTGGCCATCAGCTGGCCCAAGTACTCTGCCTTCTGGGTTGTGAACTTGCAGTCCATCTGGCTGGGTTTTTCATTGCAAATCAAATAGGAGATAAACGTTTACTGTTTACCTATCAATAATCTTGCTTCACCGCAGTGTAGTTACGTTATCAGTTGATTCAGACAGCAGGTGCAGTCCTCAATGATCATCACAATGGAAAGAACCAACTTCTTTTTACCATTATAACATCTTGGGCTCACTGAGGATGAGATCTGGCCGGCGATATCATGCAGCAGCAGCTCCTCCAAATGGCATGATGCTCAGTAAATTAAATCCGGAGTTGCCCACAAGATTGTCTGTCAAGTGTCAATTGTCAATCCGGAACGCCGCAGCCGGTCACCTGGCCTCCTGCCACGGTAGCCTCGACGAAGCTGTCGGGTTGTACTTCGCGGAGGCGGAGGAGGAGCCCGTTCGCACGGAGAGGCTCTACGAAGACGTCAGGGCCGCGCGCAGCACCGACCCGCCGGTGGCGGTGACCGACATAACCTCACCCGCGGAGGAGGATCAGTACCCGGCCTACGTCGTGGAGGACGCGGCGTCGGGATACGGCGAGCCGGCGTGCAGCGTGCGCGTGCGCGTGCGGGACGGGCGGGTGGTGGACAAGGTGTTCGGCGCGAAATGGCTGGTGGCGGAGCTATTCCGGTCGGTGGGCGCGGAGGGCGGCAGGAGGACGGGTGGGCGGCCGTTCCGGCTGGTGCGGTTCGCCGGCGCGGAGTCGGAGGAGGTTCTCCGGCGAGACGCCACGTTCGAGGAGCTGGGCCTCCACCGCTGGACCTTACACCTCCTGTTCGGTCGGACTCGACTCCCGGAGGAGAGCTGTGGACAGTCGAGAGCGTGAGACAACGATTGTGTTCATGCATGGCGTTGCTGTTGTATACGCCAAATTCTTCTGTTCTCTCTCGTTGTAAGAGCGAATTTCGAATTTGAAACTTTGTTAAACCAGCATATTTCTCAGTCACCACAAAGGAACCCTTTTTAACTGTTACATACAACAAGTTCTGTTGTCCTTTTATGATTTATCCCCTTCTTTGTGAGAACGAAATTCAATTTGAAACTGTGTCAACGTTGTTACAAATTATTTCCGATACTCAACGCATAGAAGGTTCTTAATAAACAAGGCACCAGAGGAGGGTCCTGACTCCCTGAACAAGCGCCAAGTTAGACCATGTGCACCACTGCCAACTTGATATTTAATTATCTAACCTATTATCCGTTTTAACTTTATTTGAAGCATTGGGCCTCTACTACATGTGGCAGCGCAGGCATTGCCATGCAAAACGAGCTTTTTAGACCAACCAAGCATCAAAGGCCCGAAGATTCAGCTGTAACTCAGCACGGTATGAACATCGCATGGCAAAATTTGGTGTACAGATCAAACAATTCGTTTGGTGCATGGGGCAGCACATTAACATACACCATAGTTAGGAGGCCATACAACAGAGGGCACACAATACTATATAGAGATGTAGATTTACATATGAAGGTCGATAGATACGCTCAAAGTTCCCTGAAGACAAAATCGGAACTCCTCTGCACACAACTTAAGAGGAGCCCTCAACTCAAAATGGAACATAGACGAAGAGGCCAGAAAAAGGTTCCAAAAGAAAATGCAGGGAAGACTTCCTCTCCACACCACCACTAAAAACTGATGTAAATTGTCTCCTTGTTCTCTCCCCTCAGCACAGTTACTGGAAACTGCTATACAACATGAGGTTAATAGATTCTTAGAAGTGACCAAAATCTGGAAGCTCTCGCTGCGCCTTTCACCTTTCTCGGCCTTCAGGTTAATATGATAATGGTACGTTCATGGAAACTGGAAGCACCCTCTCTCACTCTCACTATCCATGTTTCCATCAGGGACAAAATGTTGCAGCAATCTAGCCAAGTCTTCGGTAACCCACATCATGGAAGTTAATAAATACAGATTGGGGGTCATACCAAAAAAACCAAAGTGGGGGAAAAGGGTGGAAAACTGGGAAACGGAAATTGCGTTGCAAAAGTTACGATTTGGGCTTTGGGGGTTAGTGATCCAGGGCAGTTGTGTTACTCAGAGTCCTTGGTAGGCCCTGTAGTATCAACTCCATTGGAAGAAGTATCACAATTAACTGGGGTGATTGAGATGTCCTGGTGACTTTCTTCACCAGAGGAAGCTCGAGATCTCCCTGACCTGGCTCGGATGTTTGTACCCATAGGGAATGGTTCCTAATGAACAACAAAAGGGCAAGATGTTAATCATATAGTCATAAGAATAACAATATGCATGGAACAAGAAACCTTTCAGAGGTAAGATAAAAAGCTCTGAAAGACCAAACAAGAATAGACTAGTGATTATGGAGCAAACTCAGTGCCAGCAACGAGAGAGAGAGACAGAGAGAGATCATACCTGATCTCCTGCATTAGGACCATCTGAATGGAAGAGTATGGGGCGGCATCGCTTGTCCTCATTCATCAAACTAGAGTTCTGGAAGTGAGCAATCAGAGCTGATTTTCCTTGGATTCTGGCATAAGCAAGCGATGCCACTTTCTCACTGTTAAACTTTTCCCACTTCTTGCCATTGAACGTCTGCAACAAAGGGATAAGGGCACAATATTGATATATCCACATGGGGTAATGTACGATGACCAAATTTGACAAGCCACATGCAGAAGATAGTGCCTTCATGTGACTAGCACTTGATAATGGCTTCGCTCGGCTGAGCTGACTGCAGCAGCTGCGGCTGCACCGCCGCAGCCAGCTCAATCGAGCAGGCCCAATATGATAGTATATCTCTCACCTGATAAAATGGGATGATATGCTGAGGATTGGTCATATTGATGAAAGCATAGCCTACATTGCATTTATTCTGAAAAGTAGGGCACAGACCCCATTGTCATACGATTAGGCAAGACCATCTGAACAAATATGATGTATTAGTTGCATATGAAATAAATTTAGATCACCTTGAAGTCAATTGGCAGGTAAATAAAATCATAAGTCCCTTTATGATTTTCATCAATAGCAGCTAGAAGCATTTTTGAGGTGTACCTGGAATCCAAAGTCAATTAGAACATACATGAAAATGAGAGCTTAAAAGGCATTTGGCAAGAAAAATGGAACCTAAATTAGCAGTTGTTACACATACTTGTTGGGGATATTCTTTATCATCAGCGTAGTTCGGGAGTCATCACCACGAACAATGCGGTCAATATCAAGCTCATACTGCTTTTTATTATCTGACTGATTAGCATTTGAGTCATTTCTTCGGCTCCTCATCCGTTCACCAGGTGAATCAAAGGATGGAAGAGGAACCATAGGATTCCTTCCATGGAACATCGGACCTCTCTGCTGAGGAGATGGGCCACCAATCTGTGCAGGAGACACAGTTGGATCCATGCAATTCCCTCCAGTTTGAGAATATATGTTATTAAGCTCCAGTGTGTGAAGCTGAGGACTACCAGGAAATCCCATGCTTCCCACACTACCAGGATGGAAATTTGGTGCTTCTGTCAATTCCCCTGCATAGCCATGACGCCTATCCCAAAGTGAGGTGTTGATGGCTGGTGCCGATCCCACATGGTGATGGTGCATGGGAAGCACGTTCTCAATCATGTGCGATGATGGTGCTCTTGGTACTCCATGCATTTGTGCAGGGGAGCGAGATGGAACATTGTTTACAAACGATCCTGGGCTTGGCCATAGAACAGGAGAATTTGGATGATGATGGAAGTTATTTGAATTATTCCACATTAACTGGTGTCCACGGACAGAGCAACTTCCACTTCTTGAAAACCCAAGAGCTGCAAGTGAAAAAATATGCAGGCAAGGAATGGTTACATAACAGATAAGGCTTGATCTAGATTCACAATACTCCGCATGTAATTTCTTTCACCCAAGTCCCTAACATAACACAACTTTGTTTGGTTTGGGAAATGGAATGCGTTTGGTCGATTACCACCTCATCAGACAAAAGCATATGCTTATAGAAAAACAAGGAATGGTGTCATCCCACCAAAATCATGGTATGATCTCATGATGGAACCAACTTATCCTAGGATAGTTATGTTCCTCTAATATAACAAATTTTACAAAGAAAGGAGAATAGGATATACAAATTTACCTCCTTCTGCACGATCAAATGAATGTCCATTGAGGTTACCAGAACCCACTTTATGGAGATGTCTGTTGTCCACAGCTTCAGCTGTTCTCGAGTTGCTTCCATTGACAACTTGTGACATGCTGTTTAAGTTGTAAGGGGTACCATTATTCACTCCATTGTGGACTTCAGGCAGAGAATGAGGATGAAGAGCACTCATGCCCTGAAAACTATAATTCATATGCCCATTCATCCGACCAAGAGATTGGCTGATTTCACCAAGGGCAGCCTGGTTACTGTGAGTCGCTGCAGATGAAATTCCAATTGGAGTGGATAAACTTTGTGGTATGGTAGAAGATAGGCCTGGAAATGATGTTTCTCTGAACTGGTTTATTGATGTCTGAAGTACAGAATGCATTCCCTGGATACTTCCATTTTCATGACCAGTTGAAGTGATTGTTGCCAAATTAGTAGAACCTTGCAGAATACCCATCCATGTCAGAAAATGCAACTATCAGCAAAACATACATGGAAATGAAAAGGAAAACAGCATACCAAATGAAGCAATTGGAGGGCTACTTGTGCTTGGACTCCCCAGTTTGCACACACCAAACTCTTCCTGACACAATTCTGAAGACATATGCCGCGACAAGCTGTGATAGAGAGTGTTAAAATCATTATCACACAGAGAAATGCCATTCTACCAACATGTTTGACAATAACTATTCAATATGCTGCATTTAACGAAACTGTTCCTGCACAGTTCAACAAATGTTATGTGGATAAGAAATTCCAACATAAAAGAAAATAACAAAAGAATGTGTTCCAGTTTGTTCACAAATAGCTCATCTGTCTCTACTAATATAAAGCAGCAGTCTGCCATCCCACCACCACCACCACCATGGGATATTCTGTGATGTGCGTAATCACTTGAAAAATTTTCTCTATATTGACTATATCTTTTGCACATATGGTTCAGAACAGAATTAATTTGTGGATTAATGCTCAATTGAATTACATATAATTTGTTTCCAAGTTTAGAATTTATGGTATACTTACTACAAGGTTATTGTAATGCATGGGAATTTGGGTGTTCACTGGAAAATTTTCTTAAATTAGTTACTACTATGTCAGCATGCGCTTAAAAGTTGAAACATGACATCATGTACAGACGATAGACATCTAGGAAGTGAAGAGAAAATATTGAAAGATTCCTTGTCTTATAACATGTGTTGAGTTTATATGCCTAACATCCCACCAGAGACACTTCAAGTAAAAGCAGTGTGCACTCACAATATGTCAAAAATGGCAAAATGGTGAATATGTATGTTAAAAGTAATGAAGAGAGTAGTAAGTACCAACAAAAAAACAGCAAACGGAGTGTCATTGTTGACAAGTCCAAGTGACTTACCGCCTAGTAGCACCCAGACGGCTGGTTTCCAATTTGATTTTCTTGCCTGCAATATCGTTCCTGTTTAATGCACGAAGTGCAGCTTCAGCTGCTCTGACATCATAAAATTCTATTATCTTGTGATGACCCTTCTGTGGAGTGTCGCAAATCTGCAAGTGGAACTAGTGTGTCATAGTTCTACTTCTAGCTATAATAGTAGTCAGCAAATGAAATATTGTACCTCTTTTATTTCACCATAGTCACCAAAGATCTTATGTAGATCATCATTCGTTAAAGATAGGTCAACGTTAAAAAGTACAATAGTTCCCTGGTTAATATCTTTCTCCGAAGGGTTGTCCTGTGGGGAAAGAAAAGCAATTGTACACAAATTTTGCGCATATCAAGAATAGTAACATTCTCAGCCCAAGAAAAGCAACAGAAATGCAGATAAGCTTTTTGGGTTAAGTGACAGTTGATGTGATGGTTACCTTCGGAATGGAATAGTGTATGTCAAGTTTTCTACGTCTCAGTGGCTTGTTTTGAAGTTCCATCTTGGCATTTAGTGCTGACCTTATATCATAGTAAGATATCATCACAAAACCACGATGTTTACAGGCAGTGTAAAGGGCACGTATATCTCCAAAATGCTGCATAAAATAACAGATGGATTCTCAGATGTCAAATCTGCTGTAACAGAAGAGTGATTCAAAGAAGGAAGATGAAATAAGTAACTAACCTCAAATAGGAGCTTCAATTCAGAGTCCTCAACATTGCTACTAATGTTTCGAACAAAAAGAGTTCTCGAAGGCTGTTCCTGATATGGACGCTCACCATTCAACACACCATTTAGCAAACCAAGTCCATCGTTAGCACTGCCATTAAATTCTTCCAGTTTTTTATTTTCATCAGTTTCCAGTTCCATGCCTCCTCCAGTGTAGAATATATCATCATCAGCATCATCCCGGTTGTTACTGTTGGTTGCATACCCAACTTCATCAAGAACACCTGATAACAGGTCATCATCATCAGGAAGCAGATTTCCAATTATTTGAGCCTCAATTTCCTCAGTCAACTCAAAGGGCTCATCATCAACATGATTTAGGTCAGACTTTTCAATTGACTGACCAACAAGACCGTTCTTGGATGTTAATCTCACTGCACAGGTTACAAATAAAATCAGACAGTGGTCAAATGATTGGAATATGGAGATAACATATTACAATAGAATAAAGATTGGACCAGAGTGCAGACTTTTTTTTGGCAAAAGAATGCACAAGAATAACAGAGAGACTACGATACCAAACTAAAGTGGATTGATTCTTTTAGCCACTAGAAAGAAACGAGAGATAAAGAAGGCAAGATTCTTATGGAAAAAGGGGAAGGGAATGAAAGTCATTTCATTTTACTACCCTTTCATATTCAGTTGTATTTTTTTGTTCTACTTTTGTACTTTTCTATTCATTCAAGAGAAGCATAAAGTATAGCATGTAAGATTGTAAGGAAGTGTTGCGGTTGCCGATACACATGCCATGTGATGCTATATTTCAGCACATTTACTATTAATGGAGTGGGTATTTCTCAAGTTCATGTTTCATAGAATCAAGCATTTCGATGAAGCAAATGCAAATGATAACAAAAAATCACTCACGTTTCTTGTCAAATATATCTGATACGGAGCTTGAGAAAAGCCCATTCTCATTATAGGCCCCATTTGGATTAATCCTCCCATCAGAAAATAAAGCTGCCGACTTCAAAGATGAATCAGTTTGGTGGCCAGGGTCTTGATCAGGTCTCCAAGGAGATGGTGGCAAGTTAACATGCCTATCTTGACCGAACAGCTTGTGCTCAAGGCTAAATGCAGCTCCCTGGTCTCTTAGCTTATATGGTTGTAGAAGCTCTAGTCGACCAGCCGTCTTTGTCCCAATAGGTAGAGGTTTTTCAATTGGTGAAGATGCAACTGACTTGCTTCCTGTCAACAATGGAAACCCACCTGGTAAGAAGATGTCATGGGAACCCCACAAATGTATGAACCATCATACTAGCGAAGACTCGAAGAGTTGTACAACGGAACAAAAGAACGTAATCACCACAAAAAAATGCAATAATCAATTGTATATGTGAGGGGAATATGCATTTTTTTTTACAAATTACTTGTACCCAAATATAGAAATAAAAACTTAAAACCAGTGTTCAGCACAATAATCAAGTGGCAGGCGAGTAACTGAGCACCTAGCACCTAAACTCCAATTAGGCATGGCTAGGTGGCCGTCCAGGCCAGGTAAACCTTTCAAAGAAAGCCTTCCGATCAGGTTTGCTATTCATGCATTAAAAAAGAGTCAATCAAGACCCCCAACATTTTGCTATCCATGCATAAAGAAATGACTAAGTGCATGCCCCCAACTGCGCAAAAATTTACAGCTGCAACTGCAAGGCATTCCAATAGACAAATGTAGAAGAAAACTCAGTACTGACCCATGTGATGAGGTAACGACTCCGGCTTCCAAAATCCAACTTGCCTCTGCAAAGAGAGATAAAATTGAACGTGGTGACAATAATTAGTGCTATAGATACGAATCATAATGAAGATAAAACATGGTGGGAATAATTAGTACAGATTATAGATATGAATCATAACCAGGTCACCAAGAAAGGCAAAAACAAATAATATTTCCAACTGGTAGGACTCAGACAGATCACCATTGGTCACCACATAGAAAAAACTTCCAGAAGCAAGACTTGACCAAAATTTCGCAATTATGGAGGAGTACCTCTGTGGGGAGACGAAGCTCCTCCGAGAAGGAGGATGCAGCCAAGGTGGGGTGGCTGTACTGGGACATGTGATGCCTCTGATCCATGACCTGAGATGGCATCCTGCAGGCAAACAACCATGAAGGGAGTTAAGACACAACACTGGTCGACACATCTGGTAGCTAAATTCCATCGGATCAAAGTACAAACGGCGAAATTTTGCTAAAAACATGTAGTTCCGTGGAACAAACATGACTAACCATGGCAATTCGGCACACAAAAATTTGGATTCTACAGCTACCAAGCCACGAAGCAAAAGAAATGTGAAAATTTTGGCGTTCGTAAGCTTCCAAGATGAAAATTTTCGAATCAGAGCCGCCAGATTTGACAAATCCGAGGGAAAACCCCACAGACTCCTGCACGAAATGTTTAATTTCCCGATAAAACAACGCAGAAGATGTGGAATTTAATGCGCCTCGGGCTCCCAAAGCTCCAACCAAGCAAGTATCTTGTGACCAAAGAAACCACCAAAATTAAACCGAAATTCCCCGCAGCCCAAGCCAAGTTACCCCCAAATTTAAGGCTCAGATCACAGCAAGAAACCGAGGAGACCAAACCGGCTCAAAAATTCCCACAATTCAAACATCTCCGATCAAAGCCAAGCACAAAAACAGCACAAAACGAGCAGGGCCTCACCAGATCGGCGTCTGCGGTCACCTCCTCCTCTTCAGAACCAAAAGCTCAGCACGAATTCGAGAGCGGCGGCAGCCCCAGGCGGAACAGATGCCCCCATGCACCAAACACCCCCCCCGAGACCGCCCCCTCTCCGAGCTGGAAGACGGCCGGATCACGCGTCCCCCCAACGCCGCACCCCCCCCAATGCGACGACGACACCGCCGGCGAGGAGCCCCAAGACGCGGCGGGCCGGAGGCGGGGAGAGACCGAGAGAGAGAAGGAAAAAAATGGAAGAGAAAGCTACCACGCCCCTACCTAACCCTAGAGGGACGCAACAACAACAACAGCAGCAGCAGCAGAGGCAGCGACGACGACGTGCCCCCCCTTCCGGCCGCTGCTCCCCATTCCCGCCCCTCCTCTCCCCGCTCCTCCTCCGCCTCCTCCTCTAGGTTCTCGCCGGAGTTCGCCGGAACCTTGCTCCGGCGAAGGGTTGCCCCCCCGGCGAGGCGGTGGTAGGGGGTGGTGAGATGAAGCTAAGAGGCGCAGGCAGGAGGAGGGGACAGGAAACTACACCTAACCAAAACTCGGCCGCGCGGCGCGGCGCGGCGCCGCCTATATACCCGGCCCCGCGGTGACCGCCACCGCGGAGCACGGGACCGCGACACGGAGGGTGCACCACCCGCGCCTATTTTTACCCCTCCCGCTGGCACTCTCGGCCCACCCCTACTCCGTCCCCACCTGTCAGTGCCACATGCACGTGGCTCCACCCTGTCAGTGACAGGTCGGGGCGACTCAGCGGCGCGCCGGGAGGGGAGGCGGAGTTAAATTTGGGTGGTGGGAGTTCGCAGGAGGAGACCTGAAAATTGGTTAGGACAGCAGGGGCTTGCTTGCGCCGGGTATTTAGATGGTTCTCCTTGGATTAGATTAAGATTAGATTAGATTAGGATTAGTCTGCTCTTAATATTAATTGCTGCCTGTTTTGACAGAGGTTAATTTATTGATTGTTGTTATTTTGCCTTTTTATTCTGAAAGCAGTCCATCTGACAGTAAGCAAGGAAGGTCCTTTTCAGTTTCTTGTTTGCTCCGATTGGTTGAGATTTTCTGTAGTCCTGATCCTTAAGTGCTTTTTGGGTAGTAATAGTACTGGTTAAGCTAAGTAAGCCTGTCAATTCGTTTCATTGGATGGGGTTCGCAAGTTGATTTCAGAATAAGTTTATTAAGGTGAGTATATAGTTTTCTATGTTTGTGTTTAAGATTGATCGCTGGCCTCAAACTAAGAAAAAGATGCAGACGTTCTCTTCTCTCTCTTTTTTTCTCTCTCTCCCTTTTCTTGGGCCGTAGTAATAAATTATGTTGCAAACTAGATGAAATTACTGAAAATGACGTATTTTGACCATTATGGTGGGTAGAAGTCCTCGTGTCTTTTAGCTAGTGGCAGATTGTTATGCTTTTCCACACTGTATGAGTTATGGAAGTTTAACAGAGTTAGACGCATTTTCAGTTTGTTTAGCCACACATACTTCTTTGGTTAACCAGCTGTGAAACGTTAGCAATTCAACAGGTGTGGCAATATTCCTTGTGGCTCCTCCTATGCATGGCCTGGTCTTATATATAATTCAACAGGCGGTTCAACAAAAGAAACCTTTCTAAGCGTGGTATATATAAAAACAATACAATACTAGCTTTTTACGTCCAGTTTGTATATAAAGACCGGATTTTAATCTATTTTCTAAAAATATATATAAAAACAAGAATACCTTAGCCTCATCTCCGTGTAACCAAGGTTTATGATAAATAGTATTTTTTTAAGATAATCAGATAAATAGCCTTTTATGCGATTATGAGCACCAAACACTAACAAAATTGGTATACAAACAATGCTTAGACCGAACTGGTTTTTCCATCAAATTACTGAAATTACAAATTTTAATGGAAAAAGACCGGTAAATTCTTGTTTAATTTTAGGTAGATAACGTGCGTTTGGTGGAGCACGTTTTGTCAAAGTCATAGCTAAAGATAGATAGTATGTCCAGTACTGATCGCTTCAAATTATAAATACCACCTAATGCTAGCTAGCTTCTTGGCGCACAAGTTTTGTGATGTTATTCCAAAATGAGCATGTGAATTTTAGTAAAAGAGATGTCTTTTACCGATTCTCTAAACATTATAATGCATCTGCTCCCGAGTTCATGCAGCTCGGAGCAATGCCTTCCCTTACTTCTGTTCCTTTATTTGCCGCCTTTGATTTTCGCACTAACAAAATTTTCAACATTCTACAACCGTTGATTCCAAAAGTACTTTGGTACCATTACAGTTCAAAATAAGTTGGTCAGCATGTGTATAAATTTTTAATGGCCTATGTGTTTGCTAAATCCATGTTGATGTGAGACATCAAAAGGAATTGCACCTCGAGACAAAAATGGTGCCAACTTCATCCATCTGCAAACGTAATATCATCCAAAGTTTTGGTTGGAAGAGTGATAATGAAAGGATAAGGAGAAACATATTTTTTTACTCAATAGACAGCCTAGACCCCTAATTCAATCCCCAAGTGTGAGTTTATATGACCTAGGCGAGCTGTATTTGTGTTGTTATCTTCTTCTACCGCATTTTGTAAGGATCATTGGTGCAAATACCTCAAGTGCGACGGAGGACTACATCTCGACCGGAAGAAGATGACCTCAAGTGCAAATGAGAATAATGCAACGTTGACGATCATGACCATTGGATTTCCTAACCAGCAAATAAATGACAAATACCTTTTGTGATTTTACACACAGCTAAAATCATGTCAAATGTACATGCTAGCGCTTTGTATTTGGATAGATTAGAGCCATGGAAGTTGAATCCATCGCCGGATGGCCTTGGAGTGATTTGTTGGGGACATAAGCCGGAGAAGAGGGAGGCAGCCGCTCATATGAGTACATGAACGACATGTGAGACGAAAACCTAACCACTCTTACACTTGCGTTCATTTTCTATTTAAGCATTATCCATTATTCCTTACCAAAAAAAAGGTTGAACAATGAATCGCACTAACTTAAACATATGTAAAGTACTTACAATTGATAGACAATGAATTGCACTAACCAAGAAATAAGTAAAGTACTTAAAATTGATAAACCCCTACAAAGTTTAAATGCAAAAATATTTCAAACATAGATAAGAAAGGGACAATCTACATTAAGATGTCTGATTTGGAAAATTCCAGTCATTTTATCATCCTTTGGACAAAAATGTAACCAATCTCACCCTCCCCCCCCCCCCCCCAATTCCCTTGTTAAACACAATATGTTATTTTCTTAAACAAAAGGTTGAACTATGAATTTTAATGTATAATAAAATAAATTATACTTCATAAGCATTTATAAAATTTAAAGGTTTTATATAAATATTGAAACTTAGATTAAAAATAAAGTAGATCCATATACATTAGAAAAATCACAGTAAAAATGAACTAAAGTTACATATTGCATAGTACTGCAATTTTAAAACTTAACAGCGTGCAATTTTAGACGATTAAAATTATACCAATTAATTTCCATGCAAAACTTGACCTCTTTTCCTGTGAAAATTCTGGAGGCCACGTTTGGATCATTGGAAAATTACATGCTAAACTTGAACTCTTTCCTTTGAAAAAATTCATGAAAATCCAATAGAATTCTCGCATTCTAAACAGGGCCTGATTTTCACTACTCTAAATACCCTACTAAATTAATTTAATGCAAAATCAATTACATCAAGCAAGCCATCTTCCACGGAACAAACTAGATCACACGTATGTGCACTACCAAATGGTTGTCATGGTAGCACTCAGAAACCATGCACATCTTTGGCGCCAAGTACTTGAATGCAGAAGCGAAAAAATATAAAAATTAGTTTTCTATCCCTGTTTTCTACTACTACATATGCCGGAGTACTTCTTACTTTCTTACCCTGAGTTCAAACCTGGCTGGTGAGGAAAAAAAATGTTCGTTTTTTATGAGCATGCTTCTTAAACTGTCAAACGGTGTGTTTTTTATAAAAATTTTATATATAAAAGTTGCTTTAAAAAATCATATTGTCAAGTTTAAAATAATTAATACTCAATTAATCATGCGCTAATAACTCATCTTCTTTTGCGTATTCTTCTTCCTCTTTCCTCACCTTTACGCTATCTCTTAGGCTTAGGGAGTATTTAAAGGTGAGAAAAAAGGAAGCTGACAAAGATCACGTAAAACGAGATGAGCTATTAACGTATGATTAATTGAGTATTAATTATTTTAAACTTGAAAGATGGATTTATTTGATTTTTAAGCAACTTTTATATAGAAAATTTTTAAAAAACACACCGTTTAGCAGTTTGGGAAGCGTGCTCATGAAAAAAAAGGAGTTTTCTCTCTCTTCTCTCAGCTCCAAACGCTACCTTAGTTTGAAAGTGAGAAAAGAAGAAGACGAAAATCACACAAAACGAGATGAGCCATTAGCGTATAATTAATTAAGTATTAGCTATTGCAAACTTAAAAAATAGATTAATATGGTTTTTGAAAGCAACTATATAGAAAATTTTAAAAAAACATATCATTTATCAGTTCGAGAAACGTGCTAAGAGGAAATGAGTATGGTTTTCACCCAAACCTCTAGATTCAAACAGAGCATCTATAAGAGACTATGTATATCACTCTCTAGCCCAAATTTTGGCCAACACTAGAAAAGACTATAAAAAACTAGCTATCCGGTAGGATTAGCAATCCGTCTAGGCAAAGGAGCCTGATTGCTAACCAAACTTGGTAAGCCAAAGTAGCTCGTCATGCATTGCTTACTCTCTTCTCCTTCCTCTCCTTGCTCGTATGCTTGCATGGCTATCCGTAGGCACCAGCCATGCAAGTACAGTGGAGGTGATGTCGAGACGAGCCCGTCTGGTGGCGGCGATGGCATTCGGTGAGATGGCCCGACGGTGGCAACCAGCGGTAGCGGGTGGCTCGGTCGAGCACAGGACTTGAGCTCACTGCGAGAAGGGATTTGGGGATTTTGAAAATATTTAACCTATCATCACTTATTATTGGAATCCACCAAAAGACATGAACTATATAAAGCGTGATTTGGTTAGCATCATGAAAAACGCAAAAAATAGAGGAGTCTTTTGGCTAGCAAGATCTGACTAGTCTCTTTGAGATGATCTTAGCATTATCAGCTAAATTTTGTTTTTAAAGTTGATTTTTAAACTTTTTTTATGTTAATCTATTTTTTATCACAGCATTTAAACAGTTAATAATGCAAAAGTTCATTTTTCTACGATTTATCGCGGTGACTTTGTTTCGTTAAAAAACATGCAACCTTTTCTCTGTCAGCAAGAGAGAAAAAAAAGAACCCATGAACTTGGTGCTGTGCTGAGCATATCATATCGTGCTGGGCCCATGGGGGACCAAGCAGTGAACAACCAACAGTGAAACTAGGGGCTCATTTCTTCTGATGCAAGCCCTGCTGCAACAAAAATATACTAAAATATACTTCTTTTGTCCTAAAATAGTTGACGTTTTAAGTTATTTAGTATAGGTTAAGATTTAAGAGAAATAATACTATAGTGCCTCTTGTTAAATAATATAAAGTAGAAAGTGGGAGTGTGGTAGAGATATAATAGAAAGAAATTTAAATAGGAGGTGATTGATGAGATAAAAAGTATTCTAAAGTGATAACTATTTTAGAATAAATTTTAAAATAATTATTTTGGAAGAGAGGTAATAAAAAAACAATGCACGAAAACAGGCTAGGAACTGGGCTTGCGGAAGCAGTCTAGCTGTGTCAGGCTGCATAATTTCATTGCCTCCTCCATGGGGCAGCCTTAATTTTCCTTTGCTTTTTTACAACAGAGGAAAAGGTATCTGACAGACTGACACCTCCCTTCAATCTACCCTGAAACTATTTAATTATATATACTATATATGCATCCATCTATTATATCTGCATCTTTATCTCTCCTTTTGTCCATCACTGTGGATGGCAATGGCAATGGCAATGGCCTGGCACCCACATGAACCTATCAGAATAAAGATCAAAGATGCTGCTATCCACAGCTTTGTTGTTGGAGTCACACACATTGTCACTTGTATGATTTCTTAGGATTGCGCCTATCCATCACTACCGATTGACCAACTGTTGGATTGAAAGGCATGAATTTCGCAGTCATTTGGAACTAGTCAGGTGCTGCCTGAATGTAAAAACTGCAGTATTTTAGGCGCCTAGAGTAACTTCAAGAGAGTTTTCAAATAGCTTTCCAAGCCAAAATTTGGTTATTTTTAGAAAAATTAGGCCTCAAATAGACTTCCAATCAGCTAGTTAAGCAATTCGGCTGGCCAAATCGGTGCCATGGCTTGGCTAGCCAAATTCGCTAGCCAATTGTAGGCCCCACTAATTGACTAGGGATTTTTCTCTTTCCCCTACCAGATTGACGCGAGACAGGGCAGAGCCAGCGGGGCGCCGAGGCAGTACCAGTCACCGGTGCCACCCCCGCCCCTATCGCCGGTGTCGCCGCTGTCCCGTCGCTAGCACCAGGCCATCGCCGCCCCTGTCCCGTCGCAGTCGGAGCCCACTCCTCGGCCACCCCCTGTCATCAGCGCCGTCTGTCCTTGTCTCGTCGCCAGTGAGATGATGGGTAAGGTGGGTGGAGACTGGAGAGAGGATCTTGGGGAGGGGAAAAATCCAGAGGGAGGAAGAAGTAAATAGAGACTGATATGTGGGACCCACTGTCAAATTAGAGAATATAATGGAGAGGCTGTTGGAGTGAGATGCAAATTTGACTCTCTAATTTTTTGGCAAGTTGGACAAATGGAGAGCCAAAAATAGATATGCTGTTAGAGATACTCTACCAACCGTAAAAAATAAATATACTCCCTCCGTCCTAAAATAAGTCCATCTTACTTGTCCCACAAAGACTTTATTTTTAGAGCAATCAATGCATTGAAGTTTATGAAAGTGGAGAACAAATATATTGGAGTTTGCTAAAGTGAAAGACAAATGCATTAAAAAAGTAGGAGAGAAATACATTGGACTTTACTAAACTAGAGGACATTTTATCTTTTAGATTTGTATTGGTATGGGTAAGACGGGCTAAAAATGAACTCTTTTTGGATGGATGTAGTAGTACTCCATCCATCCAAAATATAAGGATTTATATGATTCAAATCTTATTTCACAATATAAGGATTTTTAATGCTATTCACAGTATAACTTATCATATAAATCACTTTCTATTTAAGTTCTTCTCATCTTACCCACATCTACCCTCCCATCTCCATACATTCTATATTTATTGAGGAACACCAAAGTCTTTTCTCCTTAATCGCTATATAACCTAGAAATACTTATATTTTTAAATGGAGCGAATAGTTAATAATTGAGGGCTTGCCTTGCTAGCCAAGCTGTTCTTTGTATAATTGGGCATGAAAAGCAAATGTATTTCGTGTGTGAAAGTGGACTTGTATCTATTTGTTTCTTTCTGCCCAACTAAACGAAAAGATATATAATTCTACGTTGTTTCTCAAAAATATTTAAGATTGTATTATCTATTTCTATCTTGATTAACTGAACGGGGCCATTGGATCAGGATGGCAGGTAAGCTTTTCAAGCTCCAACGAGAGGTAAGCTCTAACAGCTGGAGTCAGGCTTGAAGCCCATAAATAATAGATAAAACCAAGTTTATGGCAATTAGTCGAGGACATAAACAAATAAATTAAATTTTAGAAAGTTAAAAAACTAATTTAAAAAAGTTTTCTAAGAAATGTTGGTGAAGTAAGTTTTTGAAAAATCGTGCCTATTTGGTAGGGATGGGCGCGGGTCCGTCCACAAATAATCCACGGCTACTTAGTTCATTTAATTGAATTAGAGTCGATCATAAATTTTTTATAAATCGATGTACATACATCCCTACTCTTAGGAGCTTAGAAAGCGTATTGATAGTCTGTAAGCAAAAGGAACGATGGTAGAGCAATGCGTGAGAGGAGGAGGGCGGATGAGGCAGGTTCAAGTTAGAGCCCATTTGCACGAATCTTAGAGTCACAAGAGCAGTCCAAAGGTGAGTAAGAATTAGAGTCGAACCAGACAATTTACAAATAAACAATCCCTAATTATAAAATAAGATAATATACGACCATTCACTGGGTTACCGCAAGGTCATTTTATAAAAAGAGTATTGATCCTGACACGCAAATTGCCGTAACATTTCTGGACACATGCACATCAATTCCAGCTTGTTTTCACCGAAAAAAAAAGATCCATCTTGTTTAATTATCATGTCAGAATGGAGTTAGTTGGGACAAACAAAGGGAGCGAATAAAGGGCAGGAAAAGGATGTCATGCCTTACTCCTGAGCCGTCAATCGCTTGAAAATTCTGTCTCTCCTTTTAAATACTGCCCTTGTGACTTGTGAGGCAATGCGTTGAATACTCAAAAGTATTCGCATGGTGTTTTCCTTGCTACCGACCGACTTAACAGGTACGCCGTATTGTACATTTTCATTCAGATAGCGTGTGCACACAAATTAATAATTTAGTAAGTGAGCTTGCTTTGAGTTCTCTCAAGGACTAGTTCAATTCTAATACATTCTCTTAATATAAAAGCAGTGCTGAATATGACGCATCCTAACATATAGGTTTTTGTATTTTGAGATAGAGAGTATATAGGAAATCGGATAAAAGTCCTGCTTTCTGAGCAAGCCAACCAAAAATATTATAGGGGTTAGATCCATTGCATGGGACGGTAAATCTTGAATTAAAACAATGTTTTATTATAGAATTTTAAAATTTTGTTGAGGATCGGCTGACCCCGATAAACAGGGCTAGCTCTGTCCCTGTAAATGATGTGGAAAGTTTATACACAACAATGCATGTCTAATCTTTAAACATTCTTTTTTTAAGAAATCTCTATCGAAACACCTTTAGAAAGAAAGCATGCATGGCAACGTACAGCGCGTTTTAACTTGCTACGTAAATAAATAAACTGTAGCGCGTTTTAGAGCTGCAACTGCAACCATTTCTTTCCATGAACAAGCAGCATTTGCGTGAAGGTGAAATGCTTTTGGCATGACCTAGCTTGCTCTCTCTCTCTCTATGTATACTCTGGAAGCTCACAATTTCGGTTGATCCCTCTTGACTAAATGGAAGCTAGTGTCTTATGCAGGTACTCCCTCCATCCCAAAATGTGACTATTTTTAGACTGTTTTGGATACATTAAGGAATAGAGGTGAAAGACTATATTGTTCTTTATTAATGTTAGAATATAAAGTGAATTGTTTATCCTTTTCTATCACCTTAAACTTTTGGGTTAAACTGGTCGGTGCATGCAACTCAATATGGTATTAGAACCAGAGGTCTTGAGTTTGAATCCTGGCTGACGTGCGGTTAAATAAAATTGTAGCCCATTCTACTCTTAAGACTTAAGGGGGTCTCGTGTGAGGAGGAGTGTTCAATATAAAGTGAATTGTCCACCTTTTCCCATTAGCTTAAACTTTTGGGTTAAATTGGCCAGTGCATGTAACTTAATAATTAATACAAGGAATACTTGGTCGCAATTAAATAAAATTATAGCCCACTTCTATTTCACTCTTGAGATTTAAGGGGGTCTCGCGTGAGGAGGAGTGTTAGATTATAAAGTGAATTTCCCACATTTCCCCAATAGCTTAAGTTTTTGGGTTAAAGTGGCTGGTATATACAACTCAATAATTAATACAAGGAATAGTTGGGCAGTAGGATGTTTGGTGGGTATGTGGTGTTTGGTAGAAGTATAATAGGCATAATGGTAGGAAAAGAACTATTTTAGGATAAAGTTGTAGTGCTAGAAATAACTATATTTTGGGATAAAGAATAACTTATAAGCCTTGGATAATTTACTTTTTACCTGGCAAACTGGGGTGACAATTAAAAACAATCAATAAGTAGCTCAAGATGGGCAGTTACGAAATTAAGCTAAAAGTTAGATGATGTGTTGTTTGGTCTACTGCAAAATTGTAATCAAGGGAAGGGACGAACTCTGGCCACTGCAATAATACAAGATATGTATGTATGTAGGTATTACTAAAATTTTGGTAAAGGGGAGGTCAAACATGCCATCTTGTTTGATACCAAAATGAACACGCCAATAAACCAAACGGCCTTTAGTTTGTAGTCGTGCTTAAAGAATCCAAGTTTTGCCATTCTTTTTCCTCCTGATCCGTCGCTTAGAAGAGGAAAATGAGAATTCACCCTTCAATTAGACAATCTGAGGATAAACCCTTATGTAGATGGTAATTGACAAAATGCCCTTTGTTATATAAAAATTGGTAAAAAAAAGAAAGAGAAGACCAAAAGAGGTGTATAGCCTTCTGCCATAACTAAAAGAGAGCACTTTTTATGGTCTATCAATTACTCTTTCTGTCCATATACATTTTACGTTTTAAACGTGATTCGCTTAATTTGAAACTTTAACCATCTATAATTTCTAAAATGCTTATTTTTTTAAAAAAGTGTATGCATAGATTTACTTATAAATACCATCATAACATCATAAATTCATTAAATTTTATAAACTCACGTTAATATAAAATTGATGTTCAAAGTATTAAAAGATTTACTGAACCTAAACGGAGGAAGTACTAGAGGAGGGTATTTCCTCAATTACCATCTAGTTGGAGGGTATATACAAAGATTTCCGTGGCTTAGAAAGTACTCTACTACTAGTACACTCCACACCATCACAATCAAGAATTTTTTTATTATTTAAACTTTTTTTTAAAAAAAAACTCTCTGGAAATTTATTTTTAAATCTAAATCTTTTGGTTATACAAGTCTAACTGGCGTAGCCAAACAACACTATCATACTATGTGTCTATGGCATGATGATGTTGTTAGACCACACTGGTTAAAATAATGTGGGGAGTCTTGTCAAAAGTTTTAGATTTAGAAATAAGTTTTGAAAGGGTTTAATTTTAAAATTAAAAAATAAAAAGGTTTAAAAAAATAAAAAAGAACATACGTATAGGAAGAACCGAGTTGGTTTTGGACTTGCCTGCAAGCTTGGGATTTCGTGCGGAGTAATCCAAGCGGATAGTAGACGTTTTGCTCTGCTGCACGCGTTTGCCGTAGTTGGAAGCATACGTGTATATCGCCGATCCATCCATCCATATTCGCATGTGTGGTGTGGTCCAGCACGGTACGCACGCTACTATACTGATCCATGCTTGCAACATGCAACCAAAGTTTTTTTTTTTGATATGTGGATTTCAGGAGCAGAGACCTTGCCTTCGATCCGTTGATCTTGTCTTCAATCGAGATCCTACTGTATGTTTTCGTCGTATCCATTTCTCTGGGCCGTACGAGCAGGCTAAGGCCACCTTTGAGATAAAAGGAAAAACATAGAAACTGTAGAGGATTTATATCCTATGAAAAATAATTTTATGGAAAACAGTTCCTTTAAAATTCCTATGAAATGGTCAGAGAAATTTTGGAGAAAAATAAGTCATATCATTTTTTTTTACTTTGTGACTTGAGTTTCTGTGCTTTTCCTACTATACCAATCAAATGACAGTTTTAAAACTTTCCTGTGTTTCAAAATCTCATATGAGTTTAATAAGCATATCATTCTATTTTTACGTTTTTTTATTACTGTGTTTTTTTTGACAATCCTATGTTTTTTTTTAAAATT
Organism: Oryza meyeriana var. granulata; assembly: GCA_003991445.1. Lineage (NCBI taxonomy): Eukaryota > Viridiplantae > Streptophyta > Magnoliopsida > Poales > Poaceae > Oryza > Oryza meyeriana. The sequence continues at coordinate 51,475 of RYFJ01002642.1, read as the reverse complement.
AAGTCCCTTTTCCTTTTTCTAACAGAATAAATATCTGGTCACAACTTTATACAATCCAGTGAGGTCCCTTTTCCTAGATATTAGATAAACTAGCCGTTACATATCTACTCTTTTCAGCTTATTTATTAGATTACTGAAACGAGTTATTTGTTTCACTCTTTAAAAAAAAATATTTTTTCTCAAAAAAATTTCTTCTACCGTATTGTTTAGACCACTTATTTTAAGTTTTTTAAGTTTATTTCTTAAAATATTTAATTTATCTTTATAATTAAGTAGATAATCCGCGGTATCAATCAGTCCAATAATTTAAATCAAACTGAGCATAAGATACTAAGGGCCCGTTTGGTAGGGATTCTCGAGGGTGATTCTTAATCGAATCAATTAGAGGTGAGCCAAACGGGCAAAAAATCCCCCCGATTCTCAGCCGAATTGATCCACTGTGATTTCCAAATTTACACATGAATGGAGAATCGGGCAAAAGACAGCTTCTCATAGGAATCCAACGAATGAAAAATGAAAATCCCCACGACAATTTGCAAAAACTACCCGCCTGTCACTGGGGTATACCCCTCCAGCCCGTCCCATCTACCCGAGAACCACCCAAGGTTTTGGAGACTCACCTTGCCTTAGGTCGTCGTCGGGTCCCCGCCGCGCCGCCGGTCTCCACCCTCGCCGCCGCCCACCGCGCCGACGCCGCCCTTCGGCCTCCCCTGCCGCCCTCCGGCCGCCCTTATCCACTGAGCTGTCTCCCATTTCTTTTTTTTAAAGAGCAAGCAGAACAGTGCACGTCTCCCATTTTCTTTTTTTAAATAGCAAGCATAACAGTGCACGCAGAGAACAGTGTCTTCCATTTCTTTTAAAGCAGCAAGCAGAGAACAGTAGAACAATATCTCCCATTTCTTTTTTTAAACTGTAAGCAGAGATTAATGTTAGGGGTGGCAACGGGTCGGGTCGGGGACGGGTTGGGCAGGAACGCCCCCGGCCCCGGCCCCCGATTTCTCCACCCGGCCCCGGCCTCAATGCCATGGGCGGGGCGAAATAGACCCGGCCCTGGCCCCGCCGGGGCCCCGACCCCCGAACGGGGCCCCGAACTGATGAGCGGCAAGCTAGAAGAAAAGGAGAGAGAACAAAAGAAGAAGGTTATGAAGCTCACATGTACAGATTATTACAGGTAGCAAGCAATTTGTAATCATTAAGCAAATGTGAAATCTTTTTCCATTTTCCTTTCTCTTCTTCTTCTGTTGGGTTGGCGGCCCAGTCTTGTGCCGGCCTCCCTCCCCGCGCGCCCGCAGGCCGGTTCCCCTCGCCCGCGCCCCTCGCCCGTGCCGGCGCCCTCGCCCGTGCCCTCACCCTCGCCCGCGCCCTCCGCCGCTTGCCGCTGCGAAGAGGGAGGAGGCGATAGGGAACCGACGCGCCCGCCGCCCGCCGCTGCGAAGAGGGAGGAGGCGATGGGGGAATCGGCGCCGCCCGCGGGAGGAGGTGATGGGGAACCGGCGCTGCCTGCCGCTGCGAGGATTGGGTTGGCCGGTTGCGGTTGGGGATTAGGGTTGAGATGAGGAGTGAGTTTATATAGTCCGGGTTAATGGGTTTACTGTTACTTCGGGGCCCCGCGGATGACCCGTGGGTTCAGATCCTCCCCCGAACTCGCACTCGCTTTTAATTGGGGCCCCGACCCCGACTACCCGCGGGTCTAAAATGCCACCCGCCCCCGCCCCCGTAGGGGCAGGTCCCCGCCGGGGACCCGGCCCCTACGGGGAAATTGCCACCCCTAATTAATGTATTGTATTGTATATGAGAGATTACTGTATATTAAAAAATAAAACACTATCGCTGTATATTAAAATTAGACATATATAAAAGGGGGCACATTGATTAATCAGAAATATAGTAAATTTCTCCTAATAACACTCACAGGATGAATGCATATCTCTTTTCATATCATATATTTGTTGTGCATTTGGTGTAAATAAAGTGATAGCTGTGCATTTGATATCTTTGCATGTGTTTCATTTTATAAGTACTACAGATGGCAACAACTTCGGTAGAGGAAAACCAAGGTGCAAATAATGCTGAATGGACGGATGAGAACACTAGGATAGTTTGTGAGTTGTTCTTGGAATAAGTTAACACAGGGAATCGCTCTAATACCCATTTGAATAAGATCGAGTATGATAATGTAATTGCAAAATTTAAAGAGAAAACTGGCTTACGCTATTAAAAGCTTCAGTTCAAGAACAAATTGGGCAAGCTGAAGAGTGAGTATAATCTATAGAAGAAATTGGTAGGTAGAGAGACTGGGTTAGGTTGGGATCAAGTTAGGGGTACCATTGTTGCATCTGATGATTGGTGGGCAAAAGCAAAGAAGGTAAACTACTGTCTTGTGTTCATATCAAGTTGTTAACCATGATTTGTAAATGTTATTCTAAATATTACATTGTTGTTTCTATAGGATTTGCCAGGTTGTCAGAAATTCAAGTTAAGGGGGCTTCAAAATGAAGTTTTACTTCAACATATTTTTGGAGACCTTCGGAACACAGGAAATGATCATTGGAATCCTACTAGGGGTAATTTACCAGAGAGTTCAACACAACCTTCCACTACTATTAATATTGATGACATACAAGAAGTGAATGAAGATGATGACGATGATAGTGGTGATGAAGATTTCACTTCTCCTCCTAAGAGAGGTAAGAGAGCTGCTGGTAAGGAGGTTAAGAAACCGAAGACCAGTGGTGGACATTGGTTCCATGAACAAATGACTCGCTTTGTTGATAATCAGGAGAAATCAACTGCATCTGTTGAGTCTCTTGTTAGGAGGGAGGATACTTTGGGGTGTGCCATCAAAGATGTCATGGCTCTAGTGAAGGAATGTGGTGTTATTTTTGGAACTAAAGAGCATTTTGTTGCTACTGAGATTTTCACAAAGAATTCTGAGAGGGAGATGTTCATGACCTTGGACAATGCAGAAGAAAGATTTGCATGGCTCACCATGAAACATGAAGCCAAGGCAGCCAAGTATGCCAAGTAGTAGCCTAGCATGTTAGTGTGTGATGGACAAATATGTTATTTCTATTCATGTATGTTATTTCAGGATTTATTGTTGTAATGATTATTGGACTATTCTTTATTGCAGTTGTTGGTTATGTAATACACTAAAAATCATCATTATTTATTGTATTCCCATCATGCTCTGTGAGTACTTGTTGTTTTCTATATGCACTTAAGTTGCATGATAGTTACTATTTTTTTTTCATATTTCAAATGTCATCCAGTAAATCTGATGGAAGTGAGGCTTCTTACAAAAGTGATGGTACTGATTAAGAGGAAGATGATGAGTTTACTTTGGAAGTTATATGCCGTCATCAAGCTTTACAAGCCACTGCTTTTTCAGCTGCTTGCTTACTTGGACAGTACTATATGACATATTATGATAAGAATGAATCAAAGACATTGCAACTAAGTGGATATATATGGGTACAAGAGACTCTAAGGACCTCAGGGGAGAGTAACCATATGTTTCATATGAATAGTGACCTATTTTACAAGCTGCATGACTTATTGGTGAGTACATATGGTCTCAAATCAACCAATCACACGAACTCTATGGAATCAATTGCTATATTTCTATTCATAGTTGGAGGTGGTGAGTGTAGGATCGACTCACACTAAGATAGGCAATCAGAGGGGGGGGTGAATGATTGCATAAGTCAAAAATAAAATTTAACACTTTCCCCTAATCACAAAACCTAAAAACCGCGTTTTCAGAATCTGGACAGAACACTGTTTCGTCACTAAACAGATTGTAGCCGTAGATCCGTAACTCCGATCGACCTGAAAATTTGTCATAATAAACTAGACAAAATTTACAAACAAACCCAACTGGAATCACGTCAATCAGACTTCTGAATCTTGAGATATTAATGAAACAATATTACTGAACAGAAGGTTGACGGAAATTAATTAAACCCTAATTAATTGATTAAACGAGATCTGAAAATAATTAACCAACCAAACTTTCTAGAACGCTAGAAAAACACCCTAGCTAGATTTTAGATGAAAGAAACCAACCCAAATCTTAGAGAAAAACAAATCAATCTAAAATCCATTGCTAGGCATGCATAACGATGAACGAGAAAGAGAATTAATTATCGCACTAATCTTCCATAAACTTTACCTTTATTACCAAGATTGTGCTTACAAGATGTTTCTCCAAAACATACAAAAGATTTCTCCACGACAAATTCGCTTTCTAGAAACCCTAAAAAAATCTCTCCAAAAATTAACAGGGAGTCACTATTTATAGAACCGAAACCCCTTCGTAGGCCATCTGGACTGTTGACTTGCATGGACCGCGCTAGGCCCGCGCCTCCACGTGTGCTACAGTACCCCATGGTACTGTAGCACCATGTTACGTACTTCTTTTCTTTTTCGATTTTTCCAGCGTTTATACACTGCCTTGCAAAGCTCGATCTGAATATCTTCCCACACGGTTTTCGCCCACCGTGTGTCACCTTGTGTCCCATCTTATCACCTGACATCATCGACCGTTCTGGACCTAAACTCCTCCCTGAGTTTATTCCCGATCCGCCGTTGACCAAGGTTGACCGTAAGTACCTACACACAAATAGAGCAAACACACCATTTTCGGGTATAGATATTCACAACCTGACCCACGTCAGTCGTACACACGCTCATCACTCTTTTCAATGCCAAGTGTATAAATCACAAGATAAGCCAATTTTTTAGCACATGATTTTAGAGTGAGTCAAATAGAAGGGTTTAAAATAGGTTCAAGCATTCTAGTGAAACAATTAGTAGAAAATTTGAGGAGGTCTTGTTGAGTGTGATTAGAATGTGCAAGGATTTCATATGTCCAAAAGATCCAAACTACCTAAAAATTCATAGAAGGATTAAAGATGACAAAAGATTATGGCCACATTTCAAAAGGTGCATTGGTGCCATCGATGTGACTCATATCACAGCAAACCCACCACGTGATGATTATGTTAGATATATTGGTAGATACAAGAGTCCTACTCAGAATGTGTTGGCAGTGGTCGACTTCGACATGCGCTTTACATATGCTTCTATTGGACAAACAGGTTCTATGCATGACACAAGCGTCCTTTATCATGTATTAGATGTTGATAAGGATATATTTCTACATCCTCTACAAGGTATGTTATTGTGTAAATCATGTAGAATTGTCTTCGACTAATTTTCATGGCATATATATATATATATATATATATATATATATATATATATATATATATATATATATATATATATATATATATAACGTTGACTAAATGTATATATTGTAGATAAATATTATCTTGTTGATGCTGGATACCCAAATAGGCCGTGGTATATGGCACCATACAAGAGGCAAAGATATCATGTTCCTGAATAGAGAAGAGGCCCTCCACCAAGTGGTGAGTAAGAGTATTTTAACTAGTGTCACTCAAGTGCACACAATGTCGTTGAGCGCACCTTTGATGTATGGAAGATGAAATAGCGAATTCTTTTAAAGATGTCTACCTATCCAATAGACAAACAAGAAATGATCATTACAGCGACCATATGGCTTCACAATTTTATACGTCAGAATTGTACAACTGACAAGTATTTCACTAGGTGTAATCGAGATTCAAATTATGTGCCAACTATTCCTACAAGATATGTAAAATATGCGGTCTCTCAAAATGCATCAGATACTTCTACTTCACACTCTAGTGATAGGTCCATGGATAGATTTCGTGATGACCTAGCAAATACATTATGGCAATCTAGATGAAAGTTCTTATATAAACCCTGGTTAGACTATTTTTCTTTTGTAACAACTCTTAGAAATATGTAACCATGATATTATGGAAGAACTCAAACTGTGAGTGAACTATTGAAATGGATTGGCTCTTTGGTGCAAATGCATTGAGCTTGTCGTGTTGTTTAACCTTTATTTTGAAAACTTTTTTTTACAAGTAATTGTACAAATATTGGTACATATATGAGTACAAATTAAATCTCTTGCTAATATAGGAGTAGTATAGATAATTTATCTAAAAGTCCCCATTAGAATCCAGAGCTAATGTTTTTAGCCAAACGCCTAATCGTATTGATTCTGATTCTCTTTAGTATCTGATTCAGTAAGAAACAGAATCAAAATCACAAAATCAATGAATCAGAAACTCTAGCAAACGGGCCCTAAGTCGAGGGAAAGGCCGTCTAAATGGCACGGTAGTTTCTCGGAGGAATCTTGTAGCAGAATTACGAGGTGGATTTTTTTTAACAAGAATTGCAAGTGAAATGGATCGGAGTTGATAGTTGATGCTTCAATTTCTCATGGAATTCGTACAGGATTCCATAGTTCCAAGCTAGATGGTCCAGGCTGCTGTTTAATTTTACGTCTCTTTTCGTGTTGACAGATTCGGAACTGTTGAAACAGATAAGCAACTATAGTACTGCTACTATGCGCATTGTCACCTTCGGTCACTTTCAGCTATAAATCTCCAACAGTTTTATGCATTTGCCAATGGCGAACGATCCTTCTTTGTTTCTTTTCTTGTTTGCAGATATATTGCTCCGACAATGACGGGAAACTCAACAAGAATCATGTTTGTTTTTGATGAACACCATGATGACAATCTCAGAGCATGACATGCCAACCATGCTGAAGAACCAATGCTCTGGCACAGCTTTGGATTAATCTAGGGCCTTTTTTATTTTGTAACTTTTGTTATCCGGCTCTCTTTTCAAGATTGCTGAGACGGCAAACAAAAAACTTGTCTAGAATTATTCTAAAAAAAAAGGGAGCACGATCAGATCTGGCTTGGACAAGAATACAGAAAACCATTGCATACTTGAACAAGAATACAGAAATCACAGAATCACCTTCCGATGATATACACTAATCAAGTTGCTAGAATTAACCCCCATGCTACTATTAGTGGCACAATCCATTTATGATCCCAACCACTTAATCCACCCAATCAGAGAGAATGCAAAATAATGTGGGGTCTTAGCTGTGGCACTGAACAAAGTGACAAACCAACAACCAGCCCTACCTGGCCTTTTCTAATTAAGCCACTCTATCTCTACACACACCCCCCCCCCCCCCCCCATCTATCTCCTTACATCTATCACCTCATGTCCTCACCTACTAATTGATTAATACTAATCCTGCAATTAAATACATATCCTATGCAAGATAGGCACTTGTTCTCTCATTCTTTTCCATAAAGTAGGGCTTTGTGGGGGAAGACAGAACAAAGAATCCTCTGTAATTAGCGGCTGGTGGTTGAAGCCTGAAAGTAAGAAAAGAAAGATCCTTAATGGTACAATTCTCTGAAGTTTCAGTACAGGAATGGATCGACAAGTTGTCAGTGTTACTGTTTTCAAGGTGAGTTGCTTGCAAGAAATGAGGTTGATAATCCCAGATCAAGGTTAGCAAGAAAAGAAAGATCCCTGTTGGAAGGAACTCTTTTTTTCTTTTGTGTCATTCACTCCGTTGTGCATGTGTGTTATATTTGCGTTTTGACTAAGTGGACTTGATAGGGAAAGTTGATAAAAACAAGCCTCCTTTCCTTCATTCCAAAAATAAAACAAGTGTCTTTTTGGACATAAATGTTATCTTTGATATTGCAGCATGATATACCCTAAACTTAAGAAGATGGTATTGGAGTATTTTCCATAGGGCACCGTAAAACCGTTGTTTTGCCTAAACACGTTACAAAATAGCAGCTATTTATTGCGCACTTGGAAACTCTATTTAATATCCATTTTTTGAAAACATGTAAAGCTATTCGGTTGATGGATCACTACAAATTACTGTTTGATACTCCCTCCATCCTTAAAAAAAAAAATAATTCCTAACTATGAGTCTGGATAATTGCTTGTTCATATTCGTAGTGAGGAATTAATTCTTTTTGGAATAGAGGGAGTAGAAAACAACATGTCCAATAAAATAAGATTGAGAAAGATAAAAATCAGAAATCCCAAATGTACCCCTACTGTTTCTCCCCACCAGCATCGTCTATGGTGCTCAGACAAGGAGGATAGTAGACAAAAGGAGCACGCATGTGAGTATGGCACGTAGGACCGGTCTTTGAGGTAGAAATGCTTACCGAGCAACATATTTTTAGGGCTTATTTAAAACACAGAACTAAGAAAACGAAGAAATAGAAAAAGACAGAAATACAAATACAAAATAGAGGATTATAAAACAAATAAATAGTCGTTTAAATAGACTGTAGAAAAAACGCAGGAATTAGATGAGAGAGATAGACTAGAAGAATATTTTTCAAGAGGTTAAAGCTCTTGTTAACTTTACTTCAAACTCTACATGTTTTGAGCCATTTCTTAGGAATTTCATAGAATTTAGGAAACTACAATTCTTTGTTTCAAACGAAGATATAAGAAAAATAATCAGGATTTGAAATAAAAAATTCATCCATAATTCCTTTGATTAAAAGAGGGCCTTAATCCAGCTTCCTCCTCTCTCCAGCCGGACGTGTAATTTTAATTAATGAGCATAATATTGACTACTTTCTCGTCACCAAGCATTATTTGTATTTAAACATTGATCACTATTATTAATATATTTACAACTATTTCAAATTATGATTTTATTGCCAAAGTGTGTTCTATATGAATATAACGTTTATTACAATTTATTAATAGAAAAAATTAAAACAGTACCAGTAAACAATGTCAAGTAAATAACTACAATTATCTTTTAAAAAGTATATGAGTATAGAGAAAATAGAAAATTGACACAGTTATTTGGGCACTTAGGCTATAGACAATTTCGTCTTACTTATATAAAAGTGTACCTTATCCGATACGGTATAGAGTCCTATACATAACACCTCTGTGTAAATTACCGTATAGGAGATAGAAAACCAAGTCGTACTCGAATTGGTTACCTACTATGCAACCATGCCCTTGGGGTATATAAGAGGAGTAGGAATCCCGACCAAGGGACAAGAGACAACAAGTCGCAACAAGCAAACACACCCAAATAGACACAGCCAACAGAGCAATACAATTCAACAGGTTCGGATCTATCAAACAGAAGTAGGGTATTATCTCTTCCTGAGAGGCTGAACCTGTATAAATCTCCTTGTTCTGTGTCACCATTAAGCTCTAGATTCAGCACATAGCCCTAGTTTCATTAGTGCCGATCATAAACATCGATAGTTGGCATGCCAAGTAGGGGGCAACGTCAAGATCTACATCGTCGAGTTTTGATGGCTCTGGTTGTCGGAATTCTTGGAGAATCTCTCGTTCTTAGTCTGTATCTTCGCTTCAGGAGCCTGGATTTCATCGTCGATAACTTCAGTGATCTGTCCCTCTTCGACTCGGTCATAGATCGGCCGGATAGGGCAACAATGCCGCATGCCGACTCCCACTTGGACTAAGGGACTCAGCGGCGGTTGTCTCTCATCATGCTATTGGGCCAAACTTCGATCAACAACTCTCTCTCAAACTGATGAATTCCGCCATGGCCTTCCAGCTGGCAATACATTAACTCTCTAGATCTCAGTTTAGAATTGGCCAAGAGCCAGTCGAACTCAGATCTAGGACGGTTGGCGTCATCAACTCTTCTATCCGCTTTTCTGACTCGGATCCCAACTCAGAGAGTAGCACGGGAAGCTTTTCTCCACAAAGGAAGATATTTATGGTGTCACAGCCCTAAATCTAAATTAAGGTAATTAGTGTTAAGCCCTAGCTAATCCTTTGCTTTGTGCTAGTTGTCACTTCCCAAGTTCTATATATCTACAAATCCTACAAAAATTCCTAAACATGTCAGGTGATGTGAGTAAGCCCCTGTAAATTTTACATAATTTTATCCCTTCAATAAATACTTCAACCAAGTCCCTCAACTCAGCAAAGCTAGGAAGCTAGCTGAAATAAATTGGTATACTTCTAAAATTTACCACATGAACATGAAGACTAATTAGACAGAGCCCTTTTGCCAAAGTGGGTGACACCATGAACCCTACTACCAGGAATTTTGATTTAATTTAATTCCCAAAGAAGTCGCATGAAATAATAGGAGCAAAGCCCTAGGGACATAAACCACACTGCAGAAAAACTGGGTCTGTGTGCCTACTTTGCATTTTCGCCAAAAATAAACCAGACCACTTCTAGGAACGAAATTTGGTCAGCATGTTAAACACATCTTCCTCTATCTCCAGTAATTTTCCCATAAATTATCTCCCTTATTTATCTGCTGAAATCACAGATGCAAGGCAGCTGTCCCTACAGCTCACAACACTTAGTCTCTAGAGCTTTCTTCTCTCATTTCTCACTTCCTGGTGGACCCCACAAGACCTGGCCCACTTGTCAGCCTCACCATAGCATGTGACAGTGTGTTTCACCAACATTCCTACCCTTCTCTCTCTTCCCTAGGAATTCACTTCCTGGACCCACAAGTCATAGAGTGAAGCTAGCCACAAGTGTGTAGAACACTGTTTCCTGACATGTGGGACCCACCTTGACCACTGTAGCAGTGGAGACGACTCAGCATTGCATGGCACACGTGTCTTCCTCTCATTCTCCTCTCCCACAGCACACACAGAGTGACCTAGATGAGCTCCACCATGGGAAACCTCGGCCATTTCGCCTCAGAACACGCCAGCCATCTCTCCTCCCTTTCCTCTTCACGTCCTCACCAAGAACACCGACGGAGACCGCAAGGATCACCTCCGGCAACCCCTTTCTCTCCTCTGCCGAGAGTGTTCGACCGAGCCCGAGTGGGATCCGGTGAGTTCCATCCATTCTTGACCACGGGAACGTGATCTCCACGTTTTAATAGTTCCATTTTTGTTCTTGGCTGCCCTAGGACCGCCGGTCGAGGCCACCGTGTTTCGCTCTCTGCTCTGCAGCGCCGCCGCCAGGACATCACGGTCGTTCCGGCCGATACAGTACACCGCCGACCGAGCCCTTGCGCCAACCTCATCGCCTCACTTCCAGAAGACCACCGGCAGAAGGAATCAGGAAAGGATGTAGTGAAGCTCGAGATCGAGGTCATCTTCCCCAAGTCCGGCCAACTGCCGCCGCCATAGATTTCTTTCTCTCTGGTAGTCCTCAGTTCCATTCATTGCACAGGAGCCATCCCTAGGAAGTCTCTAACCTGTTAGACACCTCACCCCGACTGCAGAACCCCGAGAGAAGGCCGCCGATGTGAAACCGAAGGAGTTCGCCGCCGCTGGACCTCATTCGCCGTCGCCGTTGCTGTTCCAGCTTCGCCAGGACCGGTGTGACCTTCGGTGAGCTTTCCAGCACTCCTTAGATGCTTATGCATGCACTGGCTGGACCGGTTTAAGCCCGTAAGGCGATTTGCCTTAGTGTCCCGAGAGCATCCGCCGCATATCCTCGCCACCGGCGATATTCCAGTCACCCGAGGTGTCAAGAAGACCACCCTTAGCTCCGCCGTGAACTCCTCTACCTTTTCTGTTTTGGGCCCGACCACAGCCGAGCCGCCGTTCGCCGCCGCCGCCGCCGAGAAGCTCGCCGGCTCTGTCTGCCTGCGCCCTCCTCTGTTCGCCAGGCCGGACCATACACTCCCGGAACGGACGGTCCACTTCCTTTGTCCCGCGTCGCGCCCTCGCGCTCTCGTGCCCGCGCCCTGCTCTCGCGCACTTTGTCTCACTGGCCTGTGGGCCCAGGCTGTAAGGGAAATAAGAAAAGAAGAAAAATGTTAAACTGAAATATTTTTCTAACAAAAAAATAGCCCAACTTTGTAAATCTATATCTTTGTCACTTTAACTCATTTTTGAATGAACCCAATTTTGTTAATTCTGTAAATTTGTGAACTTTAATATTGTAAAATAAAATATGACAGCTTCTATACAGAAAATACCTCTAGAAATTAAAGAAGCAATAGTAACTTATTTGGTGACTAGGAGATTGAAATATTTCTATAAAATTCACTGTAACTCCTTTTGAGGAAAACCAAATTTCTGTGGATTCATAAAATTGTGCTCTTCAATGTTGTAAAATAAAATGTGAGAACTTCTGTGTAGTACTTTTCTCTAAAAATGGAAATATTCTTTATATGCCTTTCATTAACCGATAAGTTTATAAATTTCTAGAAAATTCATCCCAATTGTTAAAAATGTGAAACCACTTTTGTTTAACTCAGAAAATTGTAACCTTACTGTGGAAAATTTGTATTTGATAAAAATACCTCCCAAAATAGTCCTAAGTAATTTTCTAACCTTTCTTTTTGTTAAACTTGAAAAATTCATATCTAAATCATTTTTAAATCGAATTTCAGTGAACCAACTTTTGTCGGATCTAGGAAGATATGTATTTTCACATAAAAATGCTCACACTCATAAAATCCTACCAGAGAAGGCAAGCACATATTTTCTACTTAGAGTTTTCCTATAGTTTCGGCTTTTGCCGTTTTCAGCCCTTCCACCTTGTCATTTTTGTATCTCCCAATCCAGGGATGCAAATGACTTGATTCTTTCTCCTAAAATCTTGTTAGGACATGCCATACCTACTATATTTATCTCATAATTAATTGATCAGGTTGCATAGACATGTTTAATTGCTTCTTATTTGCATATTGCTTCTTATCGATAGATTCTGAGGATACGGAGTACGTGGAGATTAACCCAAAGCTTGAGTGTGACTCATCGCTGCAGCAAGGCAAGTGTCTAAGCATATTGAATCTATGTTTTCAATAAATTGATTTGTTTGTAAAAACAATATCTATATGCATGCTTCAGTCTGTTTAAAATAGGGAAAATGGGTAGAGTCAATATTACCCAATTGTATGCATTTCCATTCCTTGGTTATTGATGCCATGTTTATACATTGTCACCCCTGGTTAAGGACTTTGGAATACTCTTATTTTACCGAATGCTTAGCCATGCTTATTTCTAGAATTAGAGAAATCCAATAGATGGAGCTATCGGTTTAAAACTAGTTGAATGCGAATAGACGGGTTAAAATCTGACAAGAATAACCTCTAAATAATAATTGAAAATATGTTGACTTGGACGGATGATAGGGCGATGAAGGGATGGTGTTTCCCCGATGCACGTAGCTCCGTCTGGGTCATTAAGGACCGAACATGTTGACGTCTATTCAAGCACCTTACGTACTTCCACACGCCGGGAGTGGGACGGCTTAACTCAGTAGCACGGGAGGCTGCGACCATCTAGCCCGTCCGTCAGTCGTGAGGGGAGACCTTTGGAGGACCTCAGTGCGAGTACGCAGAGCGGGCCTGCACTTGGTGAATCCATATGGCTGGAGGTGCCTCCCGCGACGGTGAGCCCGTCTTAGTTGCCACGCACGCACGCGACTAAGTCGTCGGGGGCCCAGATGTGGTTTAGGTGGTCGGGGCTAAGCGTGCAAAAGGTTCTGTTGTGACCTCTAGTCCGCACTCAATGTGTAGAGTGTGGGTACCGACGGGTACGGATCAAACTAGAGTGTAGCCGTTTGGCTTCTATCACATCGTGTGGGTAAAGATGTACACCTCTGATCAGAGTAAGAACTATTCGAATAGCCGTGTCCACGGTTACGGACGACGCTTGATGTGTTCCTCACTCATGTTAGCATCCAACTTGGGTTATGTGGTTATACCATGACTTAGGATAGTCATGGATGGATGAGTTTATATAAGGGATTTTTAATGTTAAATATGACTTGGCTTTAGTCATGAAAAATGGTGTGCTAGTGTAGCACAATTGTTTGGGCAAGGGTGGCCCATGGATGATGCTTAAAGCATGGTTTATGCTCATTTATGTTCCATTTTCAGAACCATATACTTGCTGTCTTAAAATTTTAGATTGAGTTATTTCACAAAATGCTTATAGTTTCAAGTATTACTTGCTCAATAAAATCAGCTTTGTGCAAAATCAAATCAATATAGCCTTCTTCCTTGATGTAGAAACCAGCATGTTTCCTTTGTACTATTATTATTGTGTAAGTCTTGCGGAGTACCATTCGTACTCACGTTGCATCTTTTCAGGTGAGGTTACCGACAAAGATGGTGTGGTCTACTATTATCCCGCCGAGGGTGGCGAGGATAATGTGTAGTTGAAGTTGAGCTCTATCCCCAGTCGGTTGCCCTGTGGTATGGGTTTTGGCACCACTGGTTCTTGTCTGTTGTGTTTATATTCCGCTGCAAATCTTTTGTGTCATTTTGTGATGAATTAGGGTGTGAACCCTCTATGTAATAGTTGTAACTCTGCTGCTCGTCTATCCATTTTTAGAGTACTTGTGATGTTTATCAATTGCTTGCGATGAAAGTGTGAGGCTAGTCGTTTTCCTGGGGACTAGCTGAACATGAGTATGAGTTGTGTATAATTGAGATGGTTGGGGGATAGCTATTGTGGTTCGAGTCCTCTGGGGTACGTATCGTGTTTGGTCGCCATCATCGAGTGGTTTGACAGGCGTATGACGGGGAGGACTGGCAAGCTATCCTTATGATTATCTCTTTTGTACACTTCTCGGCATTTTTGGATTTGTATTGTGAGTGGGTAAAGATTATGGCAAGTCTGCGATGAGGATGGATGGTTACCGCATTTATTCGGGTTTTATTTGAGACCCCATCCGTCTAGATAGTTCGCGTTGCCGTAATAGTTACTCTTCATAATGCACTTCCGGGGTGCCCACATATGGCGTCAAAACTAGTCTCACCTGTGGACCCAACTATTGCGGAGGAGGAAGCTAGGTGAAGGAAGGAGGAGGAGGACTGCCGACTGCGTGATGAACAAAAACGACGCAAGCAAGAGCTGCGTCGGAAGGGCTAAGAAGTTCAACATGGCATTCTACAAACCTAGATAGGAGAGCACACGGTCTTTGTTATGCCATGGCAGAACATCATAGCTGCTGCAGCACTTTTGGACACTCTACAACCATGGCTGGAGGAAAATCATGGTCATGATGATGGCGGAAGCAGTCTAGCAACATAAAGAGCCTTCAACAGAAATCGTTCCCAGTGGGTCTCGAGTAGTCTCTTCGCAGTCTACTGCTAGTCGGCTGCCGTCAAGAGCCATGGGATCTAATCGAAGACCGTCCAATGGAGATGCGTGTGACCATATTCGTTGTGATCTATGCAATGATGAACGACATTGTTGTGATGATGAGCGAGACTGTTTCGACATTCACCAGGAACAGGAAGATCGACGAGACCACTCCCTTAGGAATAAGAACCTCACCGCGTCGCAGGGCATCACCAAACTCCGCCATGGCACCAAGAACATACAGATGGTGTTCTGGCTTTCGGAGATGATCTTTGTCAAGTCAACTGGACGGCTAGTTTCAAAACGATTGGAATTGACAAGTATGATGGGAAGACAGATCTAGAATGATGGCTACTATCTACACCCTAGCTACCAAAGCAGCCAGGGTGATCAAAATATAATGGCAAATTATTTACCAGTCATGCTAGTGCCATCTGCTCAGTCTTGGTTGATTGGTTTACCCGAGTGATCTATACACTCCTAGAGCGAACTCCAGGACCTATTTTCCCAAAGGATGCATTGATGGCATAAAACATTTCCTTCTCTCTACCTTACTTTGTCTGAGGAAATTTATACTGATCAAGGATCAGGGGTAAGATCCGATAACGGATATGATATATTAAGTCTACGAATGACACACAATATAATCTATCTAGTTCTTAGAGTTTCAGAGGAGATTATGGGGTAACCTAATTTCAGGCTCAAGCTATTCTTGAGATGACTAGTATCACTGGGGCATGAGTTTTACTTCGGGCACCAGAGCATCAATTCCCGCTATCGAAGGATGGCTCTCCCTGTTCTTCTAACGCCAACGTACTAGAGTTAACATGGATGACTACAAAGGACGCCCGGGGCTGTCACCACTTGACCGATTACGTCCATTTCTGGTTCTCTAGCTTACCTTCCCTGAAACTATATGGACAAGGCACCATGCCTTTGTCGTACACTAAAATACTTCCTCTAATCAGAAGAAAGTATCCTCAGATTTAGCTAGCCGCAATCAAGAGAATGACTGTATAGTAAACTGTGGAAAGTAAATGCTCGGAAATATAAAGTAAATAGCTAAAATGTATGAATCAGAAAGTATACAAGAATCGTTACCGAACTCCGAAGACAGCCCTCTGGACTCCACTCGATTCCCGACTCAACTCGACTCCCGACTAAACTCCTCCTACTCCTCTACAAACTAGAATCAGCTAATCCCGACATTCTAGAATGTAATGGTGGAAATGGAGTGTGGGAGCTATAGAATTATGAGCTTTGAAGTGAATGTGAGTGTGGTGTGTGTAGTGAGTTTGAGGAAGGGGGTATTTATACCCCTTGGGAGGTCGGTGGCTGGCCGGCCTTGACGGCTAGGTTGGCCGGCCACCCTCCATTGAGGCGGTTTGCTCCTCCGATGGCTAGGATCTCATCTGAATGACGTTGCTGGCTTCGGATTCCCTTTTGATGACTGTTGGAGGTCGGTAATTCTTCAGGCTAGGCCGGCCGGCATGTGCGAGTGGCCTGGTCGGCCTACTTGTAGGTTGGTCGGCCCACCACACTAGGTCGGTTGACCTTTAGGCTAAATGGGTGAGGCCGGCTGGGCTAGGGTGGTGCACCGGACGGGCTTGGCTTGGCCCCTGTCTCCTGCCTGTTGAGCTTGCTGGCTGGCTGGCCCACCACCCATTGGACGATCGTCAAAGCCTGCTAGCTTGGTTGGCACCAAGTTCTTCCGAAGTTTGTGCATTTCAATCTTTATTTGAATGACACCTGCAAAAGTGACTAAAGACACGACAAAACTAGTGGAAATAGATTAGTCTAAACCAAATCGATGTATTAAACATTGTTTTCCCATTTTATTACCGAAGGTTGGTGGTTGAAATAGGGTTTAACGACCGCCAACAACCCCTCCCCCCAAGCTTAAACTTTTGCTCGTCCTCGAGCAAAGCTCAACTCGGATTTTGGTGGATTAGGTGTTGTTGCAATGTTAGTTTCTTCACAATTTCCAGAAAAACAGCAAAGTACTCTAGCAAGATAGTGCTATAAAACTGGCATAATAGAGGTTCAAGTGCGCAACCTTGATTCTTGGGGCTTATTTACCTAATTTACCTTGTTTTAGAAGCTGAGACTTGGACTGGTCAAGATCAAACTCTTCTTTCTTCTTTCAGGAGTTAGACTCAGAGGTATTAGAAATTTGCAAAACAGTCATGCCCAAATTTCCTCAAATGGTTCACTCGGTCTCTCTTATTTTTTTTTCTAATTGGAAGTGGATCGCACTAGAGTCTTGCAACTCTTTGTCCCTATACTAAGGCTTATGTGAAGCTCAGGGTAGATAAATGAGTCCAACCCACCCCCATGTATTTTGTAATGGTGAAAAAGAACAAAGCAAAAATCGAACAATTCGCATTCCGACCATTGGAAAAATAATGTCTAGGGGAGAGAGAAAATGTGGAACTCACGCAAAGGAAAGTGGTAGTACATCCAGGAAGAGTGTTTTGGGGCACAGGAGATGTCCCCAGAATTGATGGCTGTACTATGGATGAGACAGTCTTCCTGCTCAGTGGGTCTTGTCCTTTTATTTCGGAACACAGGAGGATTTTCCGAATTGGCTTTCTTACATCCTTCCTTTTTTTTGCTTCTTTTCTTTTTCTCTCCTCGTTTTCTTTTTCTTCTTCTTCTTCTTCTTTTTTTTAAGCCATTGCTTGTCAATACTTTGTATCGGCAATAATTATATGGGGCTATTCGCAAGACCTAAACTTGACGGATGCAAAGGAACATAAACGAGTTTATCCTGGTTCAGGCCCTCAAGGTGAGGTAATACCCTACTTCCAGCTGTTGTGTATTGCCTTTAGGGTTTCTCTAGTGAGATTGGTTGTGTATCGTTCTCTACCCTAGGGGGTTCCTTGTCTCCTCTTATATACTGAGGAGACAAGGTTACAAGGTAGAAATCCCAGTTGGACTCAACTGAGGGATTTTCTTTTAGGAACACATCGTATCCGGCTAGGACTATATCTTTTCCCTTGTCATGCAAGGTAATATAAGCCGAGTTCTATTGTATCCTTAATTACATGATCAGGCCCATCCTTTATCCGAGTGGCCACATTGCTTTCCTTGAGGTATCCGGGGCCCATGGCCTCTACAGTAGCCCCTGAGATCTTCATAGTTGAGTCACAACTGACGCCGAGTGCTCATCCTGCATAGTGAAAATTTCCCGAGTGCATTGCTCCCGAGTACTTTTAGTCCGAGTATCTCTTCTCCAAGTCCTGCTTCATATCAGCTGGCAATGAGACTATGAAGCGCTTCATAGAAAAAGTCGAATAGTATGCACCGAATAGGCGTACTATTAGGTGTAGCCCCCGACTTTGTGATTAATTGTGAAACAATTAAACATAAAGTCAAAGATCTTTAACCTTTAAGTCTTTTCCGAGTGATATATTTCTCAGAAATTAGACTCCTCAGTTTCGTGTCAGCTGGAAATATTTTTGCTCAAGGCAATTTGGCTAAGCATGTAAGCCGAGTACCACTTCATGGATTTTGACTCAATATGTTGTTAGGTCTATTTGAGAAATACCTGCATCCCCAATTTTAATGAAGACCAGCTGTTAATCCTGGTAAGAATATATCCTCAATACCTATTAAATAATTCAGATATCTGAACACATATATCCAGCAATTAGGCTTAACATAAAGCATATCTGATTATTTTAATCGGTTCCTGTAAAATAGCATCCATACTGTGATTTTAACATAGACAACTATTGGTCCAATAGGATACGCTATTTAGGAACTCATATCTTTCGGCCCATTACTGAGCAGGCCGGCCCAAGCCAACCACCCACCGTAGGCCTATAAATCCCGGGGAGAGAGAAAAGATTCCCCTTGCTCCCCTAAATCGCCAAACCGCTTCAGCTTCCAGAAATCGCACCCAAACTTTGCTTTCTCCGATTCTGCCTAGGGTTTCCGATTTCTCGAGCTCCCCTCCACAGATCCACAAGGCCTTCCATTCCAACCTCGATTCTCATCATCCAGAAACTTTTCCCCCACTTTCTGTGCTCCAAAAATGCCAAGGGCTTCCTTTGATGTCCCCCTCGTTCTACCCAGAACACGGCTAACCTCGATAACATGTTCTTGGAAGCTAGCTCACCTAGAAAGAAAGAAGTGCCTCCAGCCAAAAGAGCTAATCAATTGGCATCCGGCCATCGGTGAGACAATCCCAGAAAGTCCGTTGATGTCGCCTAGAGGGGGGGGGGGTGAATAGGCATTTCTGAAAATTCTCCAAAATGCAGTGGTAAAATTCTGGTAGAAACCTCCGACCCCAGGGGTAGGAAGGTCTGACCGGCTCTCGGGGCTTGGCCCGAGGTTTTAGCCTAGAACAAACAATAAGGTAGGAGATGGATGCAGGCAAGTATAGAGACAAAATAATGCAATAACGAGCAAGCACAAAAAGAGACACAAAGATTTTTTTTCCCGAAGTTTGGATCACTAAGATCCTACATCTCCGTTAAGGAGCTCCGAAGAGTCGGGTCTCTATTGACCCCTTGCCTCAGCAAGCGACCATGAAGATCAATTTGGTATCTACTTGAATCTACCTCTTTTCCTTGCGGAGGCGAGGTTAACCTTCACAAACTCTTCCCAGGACAATCCACAACTCTAGGAAGCTCGTGGACGACACCTAACCGTCTAGGAGGTTTCCTTCCAAGAGAAATAAGCTCCAAGCAGCTGATCCGTGTCCTCCTTAAGTGCACAAGATCCTCCTAGCCTTCTCTCAACAAAAATCACTCAATTCCCTACTAGATCCTCACAAAAATCACAAAGGTAGAACTAGAACTAGTTGGGTGAGCTCAAGAGACCTTAAGAGAAGCTAGGAGATAGTGGAATAGGAGTGGAATGGACCAACAACGGCTAGAAACAAGGTTTGGGCTTTATATACATTGGCATACATCACTTAGCCGTTACTCACAGATTTTGGTTAGGAGGTTCCGACCCCAAGGGTAGGAACCTTCAGCCAGCACTTAGTCTCTGGCTGAGAAGGTTGGTCGGAGCCTCCGACCCTAGGGGTAGGAACCTTCGACCTTGACACTGAAACTAGCCCAACCCAAGTGTATGTGTTGTGCCAAAGTGATGAATTCTCAGCTATTTAGATCTTAAGCACTTGAGTGGTCTTGGAACATTGTTTGCAACCTCTCTTGATAGTATGGCTTTCCTATAACTCAAAAGAAAATTAAAAAAAAATTAAAATAAACTCCGAGTTGGTTTGCCGCTTTGCGTCATGTTTTTGTGGGGTCTCCATGCACCACACTAAGCAACCTGGGACTAATGTCTGCACAATTCTTAATAAACTCATTAGTCCATTAACCGCTTTGTCATTAATCCACTAAAACCCACTTAGGGGCTAGATGCACTTTCAATCTCCCCCTTTTTGGTCATTGATGGCAACACGGTTAAGGCTTACAACATAATGAATATATAAATTTGATTTTGAATGAAAGGAGATGAATTTGGCTCCCTTAGAAATATGCATATAAAAGTGAGAGTGAAATATATATGCATATTGAGTATTGGAGAAACATGAAAAGCCTCATCATCTCTTTTCATCCATGGGGTGCAAAGTGTGACATGATGAACCGTATATAAAATGCATATGACAAGACAAGCACGCAAAAAAGAAAAAAATAACATCACATCATATCGCAAGGCATCACATGAATGGATCTAAGGACTGAAATTGAACTGGAACAATAAATAAACAGTCATTACTTTCCAGTCATACAGTCAATACATATCCACAAAGGAATGGGAATACTAGGGGACCTAAAACAGGAGGGGGGTCGGAGCTTCGGGCTACTAGGGCCGGAACCTCTGACCATACTGTAACAGCAGTCAAAAATGGTGAAAAGAGACCCATTCATTCTGAACTTTTCTCCCCCTTTGATATCAAGGCACCAAAAAGAGAGGAAAGACAGGGGAAGAAGGGACTCAGTCGTTGTCAGAGGGGATGATCTCAGTGTCGCCGAATGCTGGACTGCCTGCAGTGCCGGTCTCATCATCAGGAGAAACTATCTCTGTATCTCCACTGGCGTCGTCATCATCCCTCTCAACAATGGGAGGAATGTCGTAGACAGGCTGAAAAGAGGAGGCCGCTGGCACAAAATCAGGTTGAAAAGATGGAGCAGCTAGCACAAAGTCAGGCTGAAACGATGGAGCAGCTGGCACAAAGTCATCATCCTCATCACCATTGTTCTTATCCTCCTCATCATCCTTCCCATCATCATCATCGTGGTAAGAGTCCTCCTCGGTGTCCTCATCAGAATCTGTCTCGGACTCAGAATCTCCAAAGGGTCTAGTGGAAGGACCTGCGCCACTATCAATGTGTTGAGCAGACTCATAGGCGGCAAATGGATCCTCATACATCTCATCCTTAGAATCATCAGAAACTGTCTTGCCGGTATCCCTCAATATCTTCTTCTACCGATGCTCCATCTTTTTGATTTTTACAGCGTTTTTGGTACAGATGTTGAAGATGACCTTGAGTGCCTTTTTGATAGGTGACTCGAAACTCTGAGACGAAGAACTAGACTGAGAGGAAGCTGAAGGAAACTTCACTGCAGGAGGAGCTGGTGGACAGTAAGACTTGTGTTTCACCTCCTTCTCAAAAACTAGCCCGGATACTTCCTCGATCATCTTCATGATATAGGGAGCATAAACACATCCTCTCTTGGGCTCTATCACAATGTTGAAGATTTCAAACTAGATGTACTTCATCACACTAATAGGTGGCTGGTTTCTCCTCAACCTTGCAAGCAGAGTGTAGTGGCGAGCAGGGAGAGCTGTGGCATCGCCAGCTTTGGGAGAGAGAGTGGCCCTGATCATGTTCAGCAGAATCTTGTAAGGGGGAAGCAACTCCTTTGTAGTGCCCATGCAGTTCCTGGGTGCTCCATCTGCATACAGAAATATAATCCTCTGAATAGGCAGTATCTTCTCACTGTGTAGGTTCGGCTTGTTGAGATCATCGGGGTCCAATCCCAAAATGGCTGTGAACTGAGAGATGGTGATGGTGTAATCCACTCCCTGAGTCTGCCGTCTCATCGGAAGCTCATGTTGTGGACTCTCCTCAAAGAATACTATCGCATAGAACTAACCGATCACCTACTCACTCTAGTCATACTGCAAACCCATGATCCCTCCAATATCCTTGTCCAGGCAAAGCTTGATCACATCCTTGAAGATATGGCTCTTTTGGCGCTGCATGTACTCCTAGTCAATATACATCATCTCTATCACAGGTTTGTGACGACTCATAAAGACTGAGTTATACCAATCCACCTGGACAACAGTGACAAAGCGAGGATCTGATAACTTCTGAGGGAGAGTATCTGGGTTCTGCTTCCTTTCTCTGCCTTCCCTTGCCACATCGTGTAGATAGTCAAAATGTTGCCTTGCAATGTGGCCAAAGGGAGTAGTGCTGACTGCCCCGTGCTTGATCACTCAGGTTGGGTCATCAAAGGTTCCACCGCCAGTACTGCGAGCACCACCACCGCAAGATCCACCACGCCTTGGTGGCGGTGGTGCATTGGGGTCCTTGATCACTAAGGCGACCTGGAATGAAAAAATCACCACAGGAGGGGATGAGAGCGAGTTAGGGCTAAGAGGAGATGAAATGAGGAGAGAGAAGACTCCTAGCCACGCACAGGGGCTAAAAACCATCAGCCGGCCGGAACCTCCAGGCTATGGAGTCGGAGCTTCTGGCTCGATTTTTGAATAGAGATAATTGGTCGGAGCCTCCAGGCCTATGGCCAGAGCCTCCGACCAGATTTTTTTGGGATGGGGGAACAAGGGTATTTTGGCACAAAGGAAGTGGACATGAATTTCCGTTGACCATATGTAACTAGCAGCAATCAATCAGCACATAACAATGGTCACAATGCAGATCAACAACGAAAAGAACCAAATTTTTGCAATAAAAACTAGCACACAAGGATTTTCACAAATATTTTGAGAAAATAAGTTTTTATGGGATAGGGGGAATGTTGGAGCTCCGTTCCTAGTGTTAAGACCATTTTCTACACAAGAAGAGGCCTAAAAAATACAGGAGCTCAGTTTGATTCACATTCTTATGACCCATACTTGACTATTATTTAGTCAAGTACTTAGTCATGCAATGTTTCGAGAATCTAGAATTTTGAGCTTACTCCTAAGCTTACAAAACCTTTTCTCATCCAAGAGCCTGGTGAAGATATTGGCAAGTTGGTGTTTGGTTCTCACATGGGTAATGGCGATATCTTCTTTGGCTTCATGGTTTCTCAAGAAGTGGTGTCTTATGTCAATGTGTTTGATTCTTAAGTGTTGGACGGGATTGTTGGCTATTTTGATGGCACTTTCATTGTCACAAAGGAGTGAAATTTTAGTCATTGTGTAGCCATAGTCTTGAAGGGTTTGTTTCATCCAAAGGTGTTGAGCACAACACGAGCCAGTGGCTATATATTCTGCCTCGGCGGTGGATAGGGCAATATAGTTTTGCTTCTTGGAGGCCCAAGAAACTAGAGACCGTCCAAGGAATTGACAAGTCTCCGTTGTGCTCTTGCGGTCAACCTTACACCCGGTATAATCGGAATCGGAATATCCAATTAGCTCAAAAACACAACCCTTAGAATACCATAAGCCAAAATTAGGAGTGTGCACCAAATATCTTAGAATTCTCTTAACGGCAACAAGATGACATTCTTTAGACGCCGCTTGAAAGTGAGCACACATGCATACACTAAGCATAATATCTGGTTTAGATGCACAAAGGTAAAGAAGAGATCCAATCATGGAGCGATATACCTTTTGATCCACCGGTTTGCCCTTGTCGTCGAGGTTGAGATGTCTATTTGTTGGCATTGGAGTCTTGATGGGTGTGGAGGCCATGGGGCCTCAGGTACCTCATGAGAAGCATATAGACCACTTGGACAGAGGATGAGGCTAACCTTATAATTAGGGATACAGTAGTACTCGGCATACAGAACCTTGTATGACAAGGAAATGATACAGTCCTAGTCGGGAACGTTGTATTCCTAAAAGGAAATCCTTTGGTCGGAGTCCGACTGGGATTCCTACTCTATAACCCTGTCCCCCAGTATATAAGGGGAGGTAGGGCGTCCCCTGAGGGCATATCGCAATCTCACTAGAGAAACCTCAAAGGCAATACACCGCAACTGGACGTAGGGTATTACCTCATCTCGAGGGCCTGAACCAGTATAAATTGTTTCGTGTTCCTTTACAATCTATCAAGTTTTGGTCTCATTAGTAGCCCCATATTATTATTGCCGATATAAAACATAGACAATTGGCGCGCCAGGTAGGGGCATCGGTGAGATCATCTTCAATAAGCCTGATGGATCCAATCATCGGAGTCGATAGCATCAACTTCTTCCCTGGGCAAACAATCACCTTCGGGAGCCTTGACTTCGTCGTCGATAAATTCGGCAACCTCACCCTGTCCGATTTGGACCCGATCCGATCGGCCAGGGACCAAGCCGACTCCATGCCGGTCGGCCTACGTAACGCCGCAGCAACCCTCGTCGATATGCTGCGGCAGTCTTCAACATGCCCAGGTCTCGGGACAACTCTTTTTTTCGGTGTTCGACTCGGACTCGGCCTCGAACCAGCCGAGATTGGACTAAGAAAGGAAGAGATCGTCAATCTCCCGATCGGACTCGAAAATGCCGTGGATAACTTCAATCTGCATCTGACGTGGCAAATCCGATCCCTTGGAGTTTGACTCAGATACGGCCCAGAGCCGCTCGAGATTGGATCTAGGGAGATCGGAGTCGTAATCACCCCCATCAACTACTCTGATTCCAATTCTAAGTCGGACAGCAGTTCGGCAAGCTTCTCTCCACCACGCGAAGTCTTCATGGCGTCCAAGGGCTGAACTCCCACTCAGGAGGCACGCTGACTATGAGAGCAGGAAGAGGAGGAGGCCACCGATTGTGAGAACAACAAGAGGAAGAAGCAAGACGCCTGCACGCCGAGTGCGACGCCCGCAACGACGATCTGCATAGGGCTGGGCGGACTGTTCAACAATAAATCCTCCAAACCCGAGTCGGCAACCACGACGTCTTCGTAACGCCTCAGCAAAACGTCGTGGCCACTGTAACTCTACTAGACATGCTCCAGTTTGGGCCTAATCACCAGGCCACCCTGACTATAGCAAGGATAAAAGCCATGATCACCACTGCTGCATGTCAGCAGCACCAACAGTCAGGTGATACCCTTATAATGACCAACCAGTTGGCTTCTCCAATAGCGGTCTCGTCCGTCTCGACACGACGTCGAGCGGTCGGCTCCAGTCAGCCGCACACGGAGTCATGCCAGACGTCACTTGGCAGCCCCAACAACGACCGGCGGCGTCGACATCAAAAAAACCGTTGGGACAACCAGGATCTCCGAGGCCGACTACGATGTGATCTTTGGCAAGACATCAACGCACGGCACCGCGAATGAGAGGAAGATGAGCAGCGCCAACTAGAAGACGAGAATGAGCACTTCGGCCTCCACCACAATCGGTTTCACCACAGTAGTCGGAGTCAGAGTCCTCATGCAGATGAAGGAGTACCGGCCTTCACCCAGGAGCTGCAATAGGTTGACTGGCCGTCGGGTTTTAAGCCTACTAGAATCGAGAAGTACGACGAGAAGACGAATCTCGAGTCCTGGCTCACGGTCTACACTCTGGCGATCCGAGCAGTTGGAGGAGATCACAAGGCCATGGCTAACTACCTCCTAGTCGCTCTAGCTGACTCAGCGAGGACATGGCTAACATGACTCCCAAAGAGGTCAATTGGCTCCTGGGGAGAACTCCGGGAACGCTTTATTGCCAACTTCTAGGGAACCTACGAGAGGCCATTTTCTGAGCATGATCTCTATCAGTTGCACCAAAGGAAGAATGAGTCTCTTCGCGAGTTCATCAAGAGGTTTTCTGAGAAGCGGAATTTGATCCCAATGATCAAGGACGAGGTCGTCATCGCCGCCTTCCGTAAGAGAGTCAAAGACGACCCGTTCATTGCCAAGTTCACTTGGAAACCTCCCGCTTCTGTCAAGGCTTTTTTTGATATGGCGCACAAGTACGCCGACTCGGCAGACGCAGTTGCTCAGGCTCTCGATGACAAAAAAGAGCCCCGACAGAAGGACAAGGAAGACAACGATGAGCCAACACAGAACAAATCTGGCAACCACAAGCAGAAGTCGGATAACATGGTGGCTACCGTGGAGCGTACTCGGCCACGACTCCCGAGAAACAACGAATACCAAAAAGTGATGAACGGGCCATGCCCCTTTCATCCAAAGGGCAAGCACGCAGCTAAGGACTTCTTCATGCTTAAGAAGTTTGCTTCCACGCAGGCTTCAACATTTGGCACTGATAAAGACAAGGACAAGCTAAATTCGGGCACAGCCGGTGATTACCAAGATCCCCTGGCTGAGCTCAACCACATCTTTGGAGGGCCGTCTGCATACGAGTCCAAGAGGAAGCATAAGCTTATAGCATGTGAAATCAATTCAGTCTCTGTAGCAGACGCCCCCCAATACTTGCGTTGGTTTGAAATGTCAATCACGTTTGACCGCGCAGATCATCCCGATCGGGTTACTCATCCAGGATGCTATCCACTTGTCCTGGACCCGGTCATCAGGAGCATCAAACTGAAGAAGGTTTTTATTGATGGATGCAGTGCTCTCAACATTCTGTTCACCAAGATGCTGGACGAGATGAAGATTCCTCGTTTAGAGCTACGGCTGAGTATAGTGCCCTTCCACGGGGTAATCCCTGGCTTGTCTTCTACTCCACTCGGATAGATAACTCTACCAGTTACTTTTGGCACGTGGGATAATTTCCGCACCGAGAATTTCTTCTTCGAGGTTACCGACTTCGAGACCATGTATCATGCGATACTCGGACGGCCAGCGCTAGCTAAGTTCATGGCAGTGCCACATTATACCTACATGATGCTCAAGATGCCAAGGCCAGCTGGAGTTCTTTCTCTTCGCAGCGATGTCAAGCAAGCCTTCACCTGCGACAAGGAGAGCTGCGAGCTGGCTCAATCTCAAGAAGCAGCAGTTGGGCGCAACGGCATTCGGCAATCCGCTACAACTCCATGCGAGGACGATCAGATTCCAGCCAAAAAAACAGCCAAGTCAGGAATTTCAGCGGATTCTAAAACCAAAAAGATCCCCTTGGACCCTTCCGACCCCTTCAAAACTGCTCTAGTCGAGACCGGACTCGACCCTAAATAGGAAGACGTGCTTGTCACCTTCTTCCAGGCGAACAGGGACATATTTGTTTGGAAACCTTCTGACATGCCTGGTGTACCAAGGGAGGTGATCGAGTATTCCCTCAATGTCAGGCCGGACGCCAAGCCAGTCAAACAACAACTACCGTGCTTCGTGCAAGACCGCAAAGATGCTATTCGGGAGGAGATAACCAAGCTCCTTGCAGCCGGGTTCATCAAAGAGGTCTACCACCCGGATTATCTGGCAAACCCAGTCTTAGTCCGAAAGAAGAACGGTAAATGGCATATGTGCGTCGACTACACCGACTTAAACCAGGCGTACCCCAAAGATCCATTTGGTCTACCCAGAATAGATCAGGTGGTGGATTCAACTGCGGGGTGTGAACTTCTCAGCTTTCTCGATTGTTACTCGGTATATCACTAAATCAGCTTGAAGGAGGAGGACTGACTGAAGACTTCTTTCATCATACCGTTTGGAGCATACTGCTATATCACTATGCCGTTCGGGTTGAAAAACGCTAGAGCAACGTATCAACGAGCAATTCAGCGGTGTTTACACACTCAACTCGGGTGCAACATGGAGGCGTATGTCGATGACGTGGTGATCAAGACAAAGTCCAGGGAAGATCTCATCGCTGATTTGGAAGAAACTTTTCAAAGCCTTCGGAGATTCAAAATGAAGTTGAATCCGGAAAAGTGCGCTTTCGGTGTACCATCCGGAAAGCTACTCGGCTTCATCGTATCACTTCGAGGCATCGAGGCTAATCCAAAGAAAATCAACGCTATCATGAACATGGCACCCCCAACTAGCCAGGAGGACGTCCAAAAGTTGACAGGGTGCATGGCGGCACTCAGCCGATTCATCTCCTGACTTGGTGAACGTGGCATGCCCTTTTCAAACTACTAAAGAAAGCGGACAATTTTCAATGGACACCTGAAGCCCAGCAAGCCTTCGAAGATTTCAAAAAATTTCTCACGTTACCACCAGTGTTGGCATCACCTATGCCCCAGGAACCACTAATGTTATACTTGGCAGCAACTACTCAGGTAGTCAGCATGGTGCTGGTAGTCGAGAGATCAAAGCCAGGTCATATACAGAAAATTCAACAGCCAGTCTACTTCGTTAGCGAGGTCCTAGCCGACTCCAAGATGAGATATCCTCAAGTCCAGAAGCTGTTATATGACCTACTCATCACTGTTTGGAAGTTGGTGCACTATTTTCAGTTGCATCAAGTCACCGTTGTCACATCATATCCACTCGGGGACGTACTACACAATCGCGAGGCCACTGGCAGAATCACTAAATGAGCACTCGAGTTAATGGCGTTTGACATCATTTTTCAACCACAGACAACAATCAAATCTCAAGCTCTAGTCGACTTTGTGGCTGAGTAGACAGAAGTTCAGACGACTGCAAACACGGACAAGCTAGAGTATTGGACGATGTACTTCGACAGACTCCAGTTCTCAAATTCCTCTTGGACGACGAACTCCCAGAAGAACGCAGTGAAGCCGAACGGATCAAGCGTCGAAACAAATGTTTCCTTGTAGTCGGAGAAGACCTGTACCACAGAAGCGCATCTGAGGTCCTCATGCGCTGTGTCACACCCGAGGAGGGCAAGAAGATTCTACAATCGATCCACTCGGGTATCTGTGGCAACCATGCCGCATCCAGGACGTTAGTCAAAAAGGCTTACAGGCAGGTTTTTTTTGGCCGACTGCAGTAACAGACGCTAAAGATATAGTTCGCACATGCGAGGGATGCCAATTCTATACAAGAGCAACACATCTTCTAGCTCAAGAACTTCAAACAATTTCAATCTCTTGGCCCTTTGTAGTTTGAGGGCTTGACATGGTCGGGCCATTCAAAAAAGTGCCAGGGGGGTTCACACATTTGTTTGTCGCAGTGGATAAATTCACAAAGTGGATTGAGGCAAAACCTGTTGCTACCATAACCGCGGCACGGGCAAAGGACTTCATCATGAGTATTTTATACCGATTTGGGGTTCCTAATCGCATCATAACGGATAATGGTACTCTGTTCACGGGCGGCGTATTTCAAGATTTCTGTGACGATTTCGGCATCAAGATCTGTTATGCTTCTGTGGCACACCCACGAAGTAATGGGTAGGTCGAGCGTGCTAATGGCATGGTCTTACAAGGTATCAAGGCTAGAGTGTTCGACCGACTAAAACCATATGCAGGGCGGTGGGTACAAGAACTCCCATCCGTTCTCTGGTCTTTAAGAACCACGGTTAGTCGGGCAGCAGGGCAATCCCCTTTCTTCCTAGGGTGTGTTTGGTTCTAGGGATGGGATAGGTTGGGACAGAGCCAACTCATTTTTCAGGGTGTTTGGTTTGAGGTTAGGTGGGTTGGGTTGATCCCTAGAGAGGAATATTCCTCTCAGATTTGGGTTCAACTCGCACAGGAAAAACAGCCGGACCGCACCGACCCACCTCGTGGGCGCGTCGCACGTGGCCTCCCCCACCGACGCCGACGTCCTTGCCGCCGCCGCTGCCCTCGGCCTTGTCGGCCCCCGCCAGCGCCGACGCCGATGCCGATGCCGCCGCCTCCCTTGGCCTCGGCCTCCACCACTGCCACCGCCCTCGGCCTCCCCCACCGGCGCCGACGCCTCGTCCGCCCCAGCCAGCGCCGACGCCGATGCCTCCCTCGGCCTCGGCCTCCACCACCGCCGCGGCCCTCGGCCTCCCCTGCCAGCGCCGACGCCTCGTCCGCCGCCGCTAGCGCCGACGTCGACGCCTCCCTCGGCCTCGGTCTCCACCACCGCCACCGCCCTCGGCCTCCCCCGCCAGCGCCGACGCCTCGTCCGCCTCCACCAGCGCCGACGCCGACGCCTCCCTCGGCCTTGGCCTCCACCACCGCCGCGGCCCTCGGCCTCCCCCGCCAGCGCCGACGCCTCGTCCGTCCCCGCCAGTGCCGACGCCGACGCCTTCCTCAGCCTCGGCCTCCCCCGCCAGCGCCGACGCCGATGCCTCCCTGGGCCTCGGCCTCCACCGCCGCCGCCGCCCGCGGCCTCGCCGACACCACCCGAGCTCCATGCATCACATCCCACTCTAATCCCTTCTACCAAACAAAAAACTAGGACCATCCTATTTATCAAACCAAACAAACAACTAGAGCCATCCCATCCCAAAAAAGAGGGATGGGTCTAACCCATCCTACCTCATCCCCAAACCAAACACACCCCTAGTCTATGGTGCTGAGGCTGTGCTACCAACCAAGTTGGAGTTCGGCTCTCCGCGAGTTCGGGCCCACTCAGAAGACAAATCAAACAAAGCTCGATTGGTCGAATTCGATCAGTTGGAGGAAGCGAGGGATATCGCAACTATCTAGTCGGCAAGGTGTCTTCAAGGCCTGCGTCGTTATCATAGTCGAAATGTCCGTGGCCGCGCCTTTTTAGTGGGTGATCTCATCCTGAGAAAAATACAAACCACTAAAGACAGGCATAAACTATCCCCCCTGTGGGACGGGCCGTTCATTATCGCTGAGGTGACATGTCCGGGCGCCTACCGACTAAAGACTGAAGACGGTGCCCTCGTCAGGAACTCATGGAATATAGAACAGCTACGTCCTTTCTATACCTGAGTTTTGTATTTTCTCTATATATATGTACAAAGTTTTTTTTTTCTGACTCACTACATCGCTTGTTTCAACCGAGTAGTGAGTCATGGGCCACATGTATTATATGCCTTGTCAATAAAATACGAGCTTGCTTTATCTAAGTTATGAAGTTTTACAACGATTATGCTATGTTTGCCCGAGTATAGCTTTTAGAAGTGAACGGTTTTTTCAATTCCTATCAATCTACTCGGTGCAGACTACATAATCGGGTGAACCTAATGACAACCAAGAATAAGCAAGTACTCGGCAATATTTTACAAGATATTTACGAATGTCCTTACAAAAGTTATATACACCGACTGCATAATTGTTTTGTTTCTACATACCCAGGTCTTTTGCAATTGCCTCTGCAGTTGGCCTCGCCTGGCTGATCAACTCCAGTGCCTCTTCGGGTGTTGTCTCTTCGGTAAAACCCTCACCGATGGCCTCGATATCTACCCTAGGGTAGATCGATTAGGTCATGGCCAAGGTTTGGGCAACACCGACAGCAACATGCTCATCTGAGTACTTTTTCAAGATGCTCGGAGCTTCACTTAGGCGTGCTTGCACCTTGGAGATAGTACTGGAGCTGGTTCCAACATGGTGAGGTTCCATAATGTCAAGGAGCCCTTTCACGGATCCGACGAGGATTTCCTGTGACTCCTTAACAACTTTGATTTCCTTTGCATAGGCGTTAAACTAGATCTGTGCATTGGCTTTTGAAGTTGTTCAGGTGCATCAATAAGTATACTTGTTAGCCAAGACATGTAGTCGGAGCAACAAAAAGACAGGTTAAGGTTATTATCAGGCAGGAGACTTACTAGCATAGTCGGTCTCCACCTTGGCTTTGGCCTTTTCCAATTCGGCTTTGGCCTTTTCCGCTTCCTTCAGCTTGTTCTCTTGTTGTTTTTTCTCCTCTGCCAGGGCCTTTAACTCGGCTTCGAGGGCTGCAAATCAAAACAGTCAAGAACTCGAGATTGCAGTCAGAACTCAACAAGGCAGTCGGGAGTCAACAAAGCTAGAGAAATATACTCGGGATTTACTCGGGAAGATAACATAGAAGACTTACTTCTGATCTTTTCGGCTAGAGCCTACTTTTCATCCCTGAGCTTGTCAACTGCTCCCCTCAGCCATGTTTCCTTCTCCTGGCTAGTCCGCTCCAGGTCGTCCTTGGCCACTTGGAGCTGGCTCAGTCGTTGGAGATGGGGGGTGAGCTGGGTCAGGACCTTGTTCATTTTCTCTGAACGATCGATAATCTTCTTCTTAGGGCAAAACAAGAGCAAAACAGAGTCAAAAGGCAGAGTACCAGGTCAAACGGGAATTGTTCAGAACTCAACACAGCAAGACTTGCTACATACTTGGACTCCCATGGATGCGGCAATTGCAGTGCGTAGAAGGACTTTGTGTTCCCTCGATGCTGCTTGTTCGTAGTGCTCATAACTCTCTGCGAATCCCTCCGGGGTGACCCAATGAAATGTTCTTGGGAAGTTGTGCAGAGGGGCTTCAAGCCTAGGAAGGTCTACTTCATCAGAGGACGATGAAGAAATTGTTGGTGATGGGGTCCTGGCTCCAAACTCGGTAGCTGCAGGGGCTTCAGTGACTTGCTCGAGGGCTGGAGCAACAACAACAGCACTTGCCTCCTGGTTGGCCGGCGCTGGTGATCCTGCTGTTAGAACTGCTTCAGTTTCAGCAGCTGGAGCAGTCTCTAGCTCGGTAGGAGCAATTGCTAGAGTCGGCTCGGCTGGGGTTGGCTCGATGACAGGAGCAGCTGACATAGTCCCCTTGGGATCTACGTCGACTCGCTTCCTGCACAATATGAAAAATATCAAGGCACTGCCACTTCATTCAAGATTCTTGGAAGATTGAAGACTGCTTACCTCTTGGAAGTCTTGAACTTCCACGAGGGGGCTCCAGAAGATATCGGCGGTGGAGAGCTGCTGGCTGTCGGGCTAGTCGTCATGGCAGTCGGTGGTGGCGATTTAGCCCCAGTCGGCTCTGTTTCTGGTGTAGCCGACTGGGGTGTCGAGGTACTTGGTGGCGCCGCCCTTGGACTCGATGTTGCTGATCTCGTACTCGGCGGCGCCGGCCTTGGCCTCAATGTTGCTGGACTCAATGTTGCTGAGCTCGGCAGTGCTGGCCTTGGGCTCGATGTTGCTGGCCTCGAACTCGGAGAAGATGGCCTTGGGCTTAGCGGCCTAGGGGCTAAACTGGCAGGGTCTTTGATCTTCAAACTCCCCGGTGCTGCGCTCGGCTTGCCTACTCTTTTCTTGCCCGGATCTTCAATGGGTTTCTTCCCAGCCCTCTTGGAGCTGGGTTGGGCAGCGGAAGGGCTGGCCGGCCTCTTCTTCGTTTTGGTGGCTGATAGGGTTTGGGAGTCATCATCAAACTCCTCATAGTCCTGCAAATGTTTCAACAACACACATCATACATTGTAGAGCAATCCGAGACAGATATCCACAGACATTCATCACAGATGGATAACAATTCAACATCAGTTTTTTAAGATTACCTATGGCTGAGGCCTTTTCTGGCTATAGGATTTGGTGGCGCGCTCTGCGTCTTCTGTCTCCACTACCCCGTTGACAAAAAAACCGAGAAAGCTATTGGTTACCTTGTTCTTATCGGTTAAGTCCAGATATTCTCGGCTGGGATCATTTTTGCCCTGTTAATCCCAACCGAAGTGGCTTCTCAGCTTCAAAGGTCTGGTGCAGCGGTTCAAGAAACATCTCGCTACACAGGGACCAGTCAACCCCAAGCTCTTCAGCACATCTATCTTCTCCACCAACTGGTATACTTGGTCCATCTCTTCATAGCTTGGCACAGAAGACCAGCTCGGCAGAACCACCGGTGGAGAACTAGTGAAAGGGGGCAAAGAAGGTTCGAGATTGGAACAGTAGAACCAATATCTATGCCAACCCTTGAGGGAGGTTTTCAAAGGAACATGAAGATATATATTTTTCATTTCATTTCTAAGTTGGAGACCGGCTCCCCCAATCACTTGGACTTTATTTTTGGATGGTTGGGGTTTGATATGGAACAAATATCGGAAGAGATTAAAATGGGGCTTCACCCCCAGAAAAGCTTCGCACAATGTGACAAAGATGGAGATTTGCAGGATGGAGTTGGGATTCAAATTCACCAACTCTAATTGATAGAAGGACAAAAGTAGGCAGAACAAATCCAAAGAGGGAAGGGCAAGACCACGATGAAAGAAAGAGGTGAAGGCGACTGTCTTACCGGATCGGGGCACTGGCATAGATTCCCGTTCGGCGGTGCGCCAACGGATAACTTCTTGTCGTTGTAGCAGTTGTTTCTCCAAGTACTTCAGTTTCGTCAGACCGCAGTTCGAAACTGGCCAAGCTTCCTTAGACATCTCCGAGATCTCGAGCGAAGCTCTCGGCATTGCTGGGAGTGAGAAGATTTGGGGGAAATGCTATTGAAGCCTTGGGATGGATGCGGCGGAGCGGAATCGCGTGAGTTTCGAGTGGGAGACGCTGGCTATGGCAAACCCTAGCGAGACAAAGCGCGAAATTTTGACGCAGAAACTGGAAGACGAAACGATTGGCGGATTGGAGAAAATGAGGGATTTTTTTCTCTTTCTCCCTGCATTTATAGAGCCTGTGCTGATAAGTGGGCTTGGGCCGGCTGATTCGGTACTAGGCCACAAGATATGAGTTTCTAAATGGCATGCCTATAGTGCCAACTGCTGGCTGTGTTAAAATCACAGTGCAGATGCTATTTAGAGTAACCGATTAAATAATCAGATATGCTTCATGAAAGCCTAATTGCTAGACACATGTGTTCAGATATCTACATTATTTGTCAGGTATTGAGGATACATCCTTATAAGGATCGACAACTAGTCTCCATTAAAATTGGGGATGCATGTATCTCTCAAATACACCTAACCACACATTGGGTTAAAATCCTAGAAGTGGTACTTGGCTTACATGCTTAGCCACCAATTGCCGCGAGCAAAAATTATACCAGTTGACATGATACTAAAGAGTCTACATACCGTGTAGTATACTAGTTGGAAAAAACTACAAGGTTAAAGATCTTTGACTTTATGTTTAATTGTTTCACAATTAAGCACAAAGTCGGGGGCTACACCTAATAGGTGCGCATATTCGGCGCACACTATTTATATTTTTCTATGAAGCCCTTCATAGCCTTGTTGCCAGCTGACATGAAGCAGGACTCGGGAGAAGAAGCACTCGGACAAAGAGTACTCAGGAACAATGCACTCGGGAATTCTTCACCGTGGAGGATGAGTACTCGGCATCAGTTGTGACTCAACTATGAAGGTCTCAGGGGCTGCTGTGGAGGCCATGGGCCCTCGGGTACCTCATGAGAAGTATATGGGCCACTCGGACAGAGGATGGACCTAACCTTGTAATTAGGGATACAATTGGACTTGGCATATATAACCTTGTATGACTAGAAAAGGATATAGTCCTAGTCGAGAAGTTGTATTCCTAGAAGAAAATCCCTTGGTCGGAGTCTGACTGGGATTCCTACTCTGTAACCCTATCCCCTGGTATATAAGGGGAGGCAGGGCACCCCCTAAGGGCATAGCACAATCTCACCAGAGAAACCTCAAAGGCAATACACCACAACTGGACGTAGGGTATTACCTCATCTTGAGGGCCTGAACCAGTATAAATTGTTTCGTGTTCCTTTACAATCCATCAAGTTTAGGTCTCACGAGTAGCCCCATATTATTATTGCCGATATAAAACATCGACAATGGGTTTGGCTCCCTCCATTTCGAACTTCTTGAGGATGTCCTTGAGATACTTGGATTGCGAGATGAAAGTTCCATCCTTTTGTTATTTGACTTGAAGCCCGAGGAAGAAGGTGAGCTCCCCCATCATTGATATCTCGAACCTTCTAGTCATAATCTTGTTAAACTCTTCACTAAAAGAAGGATTAGTAGAGCCAAATATTATGTCATCGACATAAATTTGGAACACAAATAGATCATTCTTGAATTTCTTAGTGAAGAGAGTAGTGTTGGCTTTGCCTATTTCAAAGCCATTTTTGAGAAGAAAGTCACAAAGGTATTCATACCAAGCTCTAGGGGCTTGCTTGAGCCCATAGTGCACCTTGTGAAGATTGTAGACGTGATTTAGATATTTGGGATCTTCAAATCCGGGCGGTTGCTCCACATAGACCAACTCAGAGATTGGTCCATTGAGAAACGCACTCTTGACGTCCATTTGATAAAACTTGAAATCATGGTTAGCGGCATAAGCTAACAAAATTCGAATGGACTCAAGGCGAGCAACCGGAGCAAAGGTTTCACTAAAATCGAGACCCTCAACTTGGGTGAACCCTTGAGCCACTAACCATGTTTTGTTGCGAGTGAATACTTCATTCTCGTCTTGTTTGTTGCGGAAGACCCACTTGGTACCGATGATGTTTTGCTTGGATCTCTCCACCAATGACCACACTTGATTGTGGGTAAAGTTGTTTAACTCTTCTTGCATGGCCATCAACCAATCCAGATTATCGAGTGCTTCCTCCACCCTAATTGGCTCCAAAGACGAGACAAAAGAGTAATTCTCACAAAAGTTAGCGACCCGGGAGCGAGTGGTTATCCTTTTTTGGATATTACCAAGAATGTTGTCGACGGGATGATCTCTTTGCACGGTGTGGTGAATTCTTGGACGGTGCACGGGAGGACTTGAGCTCGCACGGTGTCTCTTGGCTCATTAGTGCCCTCAGCATCGATCCCATTCACTCGTGCTAGATCATCCCCTTGATCAACTCTTGTGCTTGGAGGCGTCACTCGAGTGGAAGGAGCTTGTTCGGTGCCTCTTTGCTCCTCCACCTCTTCTAGCAGCCTCACTTCTCTAATTGCCTTTTTGTTGATGTCATGTCCCGTGACTCTTTCACCTAGCATCTCAAGCTCAACTTGCTCCACTTGGGAGCTATTAGTTTCATCAAATGTCACATCTCTCGTGGTTTCAACAATTCTGGGGACTTTGTTGAAAACACGATAGACGTGAGCATTTGACTCATATCCGAGTAAGAATCCTTTATCCACTTTTAAAGTAAACTTGGATGAGCGAGGTCTCTTACTCAAAATGAAACATTTGCAACCAAAGATATGAAAGTAGGAGACATTGGGTTTGTTACCGGTGAGGAGTTCGTATGCTGTTTTTGGTGAATCATGTGGAGGTAGAGGCGATTGAGCGCGTGACACGCAGTTTTCACCACCTCCACCCAAAAGATATCCGGGGTCTTGTATTCGTCTAGCATTGTTCTTGCCATCTCGACAAGAGACCGGTTCTTCCTCTCTACAACTCCATTTTGAGGTGGATCATATGGAGCGGAGAACTCGTGCTTAATCCTCTCGTCATCAAGGAATTCCTGCACTTGAGTATTTTTGAACTCCCCCCATTATCACTCCTAACTTTGTTAATCTTGAGCTCGAACTTGTTTTGGGCTCGCTTGGCGAATTTTTTGAAGATTCCTTGGGTTTCACTTTTATCTTGCAAAATGAACACCCAAGTGAAGCGAAAAAAGTCATCAACAATTACGAGCCCATATTTGTTACCTCCAATGCTTAGGTAGGCCACGGAACCAAAAAGATCCATGTGAAGTAGTTCTAACGACCTTGAGGTAGTTATGATGTTCTTCACGGGATCTGGGTTCCCAACTTGCTTTCCAGCTTGACAAACGCTACACACACGGTCTTTATCAATTGTGATCTTAGATAGTCCGAGGATGTGTTCCTCCTTTAGAAGATTTGATAAGTTTCTCATCCCCGCATGGGCTAGCCTTCGGTGCCAAAGCCACCCCATTGAGGATTTTGCAATCAAGCAAGCTTTCGGGTTCACTATATCTAGGTCAAAGTCCACTAGATAAAGATCTCCCTTCAACCACCCCTTGAATGTGATGGAATTATCATCTCTTCTAAGGACAATAACATCCTCGTCGGTAAACAAGCAATTATAGCCTAATTTGCACAATTGAGACACCAATACTAAATTGTAGCTTAAGGACTTGACGAGAAGGACATTAGAGAGAGATAGATTGTTGGAGATGGCAATTTTACCTAGACCCATTACCTTACCCTTACCATCATCTCCAAAGACAATATTGTCGTGATCTCCTCTATTCTCGTCAAGAGTTGCAAACATACTCCTCTCTCCCATCATGTGGTTGGTGCATCAGTTGTCAATAACTCAACTCGATCTACCGGAGGAGTATGCCTACAAAAAGAATTAAGCTTGGGAATTAGGTACCCAAACTTATCTAAGTTTGGGTTCTTGAGCATTAGTCACAAGCGGCTTGGGCACCCACATACAAGCCATGTACTCCTCATTGCAATCACGAATGAAATAAGCAATCACTTTACCACGGTGATGCTTAGTGATCTCATATGAGTCATAGTACAGTTTTTCTAGATGATGCCTTCTACCATTTGGGTCGGAGCCTCCTACCGGTCCTCTTTGTCTATCTGGGTGGGTTGGTTGGAACCTCCTACCATTTTAGTCGGAGCCTCCTACCAGCCCTCTCTGTCTGCCTGGATGGGCTGGTCGGAACCTCCGACCATTATGGTTGGAACCTCCGACAGGTTGGAACCTCCGGCCACTATGGTCGAAGCTTCCGGCCCCTAGGCCGACCGAGGGCCCTTTTACCTCCTCGGCTTGCGTTAAACTCCCTTCTTTTATGAACTTCAGGCATTGCTTCCTATTCACCATGGTCCTTCTGGATGGCCTGCTTTCATGAGGATAGAAGTCAAGACCATAGCCGTTCTTGTTGTGTGGGTAGTGAGGGTTTTGTAGAGGGCATACTTGGATTGGTATGTTTTCAAATATCCAAACTTCACCAAGGTGCCCAATCGTTCATTTTCCTTTTTAAGAGCCTCCAAAGCTTCAAGGTTAGTAGCATATAAATACAAATTATAATTATAGCATTTAGCATAACCGTTGCTTGTGGAGGCATTTGAGGTCTTTGTGGCCTCATTGGAGGTGGAGGTGGAGGTGCTATTCCAAAGAGTATCAAATTACACTTCAAGAGCCTTGTGATTTTGGTCCAATTTCACAAGGTTTTCTTGAAATGTTTCATTCACACTCTTTAAATTAGCAATTGAGTTATTGACCAAAGAGAGCTCTTTGGTCAATTCCTCAACCTTCTCCTTCTCAAGGATGAGCAAGTCCTCTTTCTTTTCGAGGAACTTTTCTTTTTTCTCTAATGCCTTTATAAGCTTTGCCAATTGTAACATGGCCAATTTGCTAAAACCCTTAAGCATCTCATCCGTATCATCCTCACTTTCATCATCACGAGGATCATCGTTATCAATTTGAGGAGATCTGGATGGGGAGGTTATCTTTCTCCCTTGTGCCATGAGGCAAGTGGGCTCATAGTGGTCGTCGTCGCTCAAGTTGTCGAAGAGACTCTCCTCGAACGCCTATGAAGACTTGATAGCAATTGTGGCAACCCCTCCTTCATCGCCTTCTTCCTTGTCATCGTCCTCATCATTGGAGAACTACTCCTCTCCAATGTGAGCACGCCCGGTCTTCTTCTTGACCACCTTGGACTTGCCACCCTTGTTCTTGAGCTTGGGGCAATCGGCGATGAAGTGGCCGTACTCCTTGCATTCGTAGCACACCCGCTTGGATTATCTCTTTCTTTTGTCATTGTCCTTCTTGTCCTTGCCAAAACCGCCTCGATGAAGGAAGTGCCTGAACTTCCTTACCACAAGAGCGAAGTATTCGTCTTTACTCTCAGAGTCGCTTGAGGCTTGTTCCTTCTTGGCTTTCAAAGCAACTTCCTTGTTCTTAGCGATTGCGGCATTCTTGGCGAGTTGCTTGACTTCCTTGGCTTCCTCTTCTAGTAGTTCATGTGAGATGATACTCGAAAGAACGTCGCTTGGGGTGAATCTCTTAAAATTCTTTATTTCCCGGATGAGGGTCACCAAGGTAGGAGTCCTTAGGGCGATCGCGCGGAGAAGCCTCTTGACAACCACATGATCGGTTATGTCTTCACCACCAAGACCACGGATCTTGTTGACAATGACCATCATGCGATCGTACATCTTTTGTGGTGTCTCGTCGTCTTTCATCACGAACCGCCCAAGTTGCCCTTCAAGCAACTCGATCTTGGACTCTCACACGCCGGGGGATCCTTCATGCGCCAATTGAAGCGTATCCCAAATCTCCTTGGCCTCCTTAAGTTGGTCCACCTTGTTGAATTCCTCATGGTTCAAGGAGTTGAGGATAACACTTGCGGCTTGCGCGTTGCGATGGCTGAGAGCTTCTTGAGCCGGTGTAGGTTCCTCTCCTTTCTCTGGGGCATCCATCACACCTGTGCACACAATTTTCCAAACACTAGGATGCAACGAGATTAGATGCAATTTCATCTTGTGCTTCCACGTGCTATAGAAAGTCCCGTCAAAATGGGGAGCACGTCTGGAAGGCACGGAGACGAATTGCTAAGGATGAGGGATAAACTTGTTGTAATCAAGGTCCAAAGCAGCTCCCTTCCTTCCACTCGATTTGCTAGTCGAGCCATCTCCGTCTTCTTGAACTCCGGTAGAATCCACCACTTTTTCGGTCGACATCTTCGGATCAACTCCAAGCAGTTAAACTTCTTATGAGCTTAAGCTCTAATACCAATTGAAAGCCCGCTGATGTTGCCTAGAGGGGGGGTGAATAGGCGTTCCTGAAAATTCTCCAAAATGCAGCAGTAAAATTCTGGTAGGAACCTCCAACCCTAGGGGTAGGAAGCTCTGACCGGCTCTTTTGGCCTGGCCGAGAGGGCTAGCCGGAGGTTCTGGCCTAGAACAAACAATAAGGTAAGAGATGGACACAGGCAAGTATAGAGACAAAATAATGCAATAACAAGCAAGCACAAAAAGGAGACAAAGTTTTTTTCCCGAAGTTCGGATCACCAAGATCCTACGTCTCCGTTGAGGAGCTCCGAAGAGCGGGGTCTCGATTGACCCCTTGCCTCACCAAGCGACCACGAAGATCAATTTGGTATCCACTTGAATTTACCTCTTTTCCTTGCGGAGGTGAGGTTAACCTTCACAAACTCTTCCCGGGACAATCCACAACTCTAGGAAACTCACGGACAACATCTAACCGTCTAGGAGGTTTTCCTCCAAGAGAAATAAGCTCCAAGTAGCTGATCTGCGTCCTCCTTAAGTGCACAAGATCCTCATAGTCTTCTCTCAACAAAAATCACTCAATTCCCCACTAGATCCTCACAAGAATCACAAGGGTAGCACTAGAACTAGTTGGGTGAGCTCAAGAGACCATAAGAGAAGTTAGGGGACAGTGAAATAGGAGTGGAATGGACCAACAATGGCTAGAAACAAGCTTTGGGCTTTATAGACATTGGCATACGTCACTTAGCTGTTACTCATAGATTTTGGCCAGGAGGTTCCGACCCCAGGGGTAGGAACCTCTGACCTTGATACTGAAATTAGCCCAACCCAAGTGTATGTGTTGTGCCAAAGTGATAGACTCTCAGCTATTAGGATCTTAAGCACTTGAGTGGTCTTGGAACACTGTTTGCAACCCCTCTTGATAGTACAGCTTTCCTACGACTCAAAAGAAAATTCAAAAGAATTTAAAATAAACTCTGAGTCGCTTCGCCACTTTGCGTCATGTTTTTGTGGGGGTCTCCACGCACACACGAAGCAACCTGGGACTATTCTCTGCACAATTCTCGATAAACTCATTGGTCCCTTAACCGCTTTGTCATTAATCCACCAAAACCCACTTAGGGGCTAGATGCACTTTCAATCCCTTCCTTAGATTCCCACGAAATCATGGTGTTTGCTTCTTTTTTCAATAGGGGTTTCGCTCTTCCTTCTTTGAATTTTCTCCGTGGCCTCCTCGATAACTATCATATTGAGCTCATCGATCTCAACCCCAATTCCATCATCTAGATTTCTATTTTTGTGACCATCTATGAGGCCTTTCTCGGGGTTGATCCCCATTTCAATTTCTTCCGCTTCCTCTTCCACGTCAAACCCCAGCCATCAAAATCCAAACCCCAAGTCATAGGGGGAGCGGAGTTTCAGCTCCGCAACGAGATGAAGAAGTCCTATCTTCATGTCCCCCTAAAGACTTCGCTAAAGAAGTGGCATCAGGAGTGGTTCTACTGTTCAAACCCAGAGCCCTCCTTGTCGCCCTTCACGAGGAATCCTCCTACTGTCCTGGATAGCTGGATGGCTCTTTCCTCGGAAGCCGACATGGTTTAGGTGCTACTACCGTTGCTGGAGAAGATTGAAACCCTGAAGGACAAGGGGTTGATAGGACTGTGGATGGCACGGACTTTCCAAAATTGGTGGCATACAGCCCCTGAAGGCCAGGATTCATCTTGGTTATGATTACCAGGGAAAGAAAGACCCTACTCGGGAGTGCTCCAATTTTGTCGACAAGGACGTCATCGCTAACACCCTGCTCAGCTACTTCGTTAACAGAGTAGTCGAGACTTTGGACGTTGAGGGGGCTCCCATGCCCTACTGCCAGAGCAGGCCCCGGCCAACGGTAATATCTTGTCTTTTGGTTGTCTCTATGTTTGTCTGTGATGGTGGATATGAACCTAGTCCAATTAAGTCTGCCTTTATGCATAATGCTTGCAGAAATTTGCCGAATTCTCGTCGAACCCTCCTAGCCAGCCAGCTAGGGAGTCTAGGAAATGGCCGGCCAGCCCATGAACTGTCCAACCCAGCCCCAAGAGGGCTGGGAAACAACCTATGATGGACTAGGCCAAGAAGAAAGACATGCTGAGTGTGGAGGCCATGGGCCCCGGGTACCTCATGAGAAGCATTTGGGCCACTCGGACAGAGGATGGGCCTAACCTTGTAATTAGAGATATAATAGGACTCGGCATGCATAACCTTGTATGACAAGAAAAAGATATAGTCCTAGTCGGGCACGTTGTATTCATAGAAGGAAATCCCTTGATCAGAGTCCGACTAGGATTTCTACTCTGTAACCCTGTCCCCCGGTATATAAGGGGAGGCAGGGCTCCCCCTGAGGGCAGAAGAAGAATCTCACAAGAGAAACCTCAAAGGCAATACACCACAACTGGACGTAGGGTATTACCTCATCTCGAGGGCCTGAACCAGTATAAATTGTTTGTGTTCCTTTGCAGTCCATCAAGTTTAGGTCTCATGAGTAGCCCCATATTATTATTGCCGATATAAAACATCGATAGTTGGCGTGCCAGGTAGGGGCATCGGCGAAATCATCTTCGACAAGCCTGATGGATTCGACCACCGGAGTTGACGACATCAACTTCTCTCCTGGGCAAATGATCAGCTTCGGAAGCCTTGACTTCGTCACCGTCAAGTTCGGCAACCTCACCCTGTCCGACTCGGATCCGACCCGATCGGCCAGGAACCAAGCTGACTTTGCGCGGCCCATGCAACACTGCGGCAACCCTCGTCGACTTGCTGTGGTAATCTTCAACATGCCCGGGTCTCGGGACAACTCTTTCTTTCGGTGTTCGACTCGGACTCGGCCTCAAGCCAGCCGAGATTGGGCTAAGAAAGGAGAAGATCGTCAATCTCCCGTTCGGACTCGGCGTCACCACAGATATCCTCAATCAACATCCGATGCGGCAAACCCGTTCCCCTAGAGTCCAACTCGGATACGGCCTAGAGCCGCTCGAGATTGGATCTAGGGAGGTCAGAGTCGTAATCACCCCTATCAACTACTCTGATTCCAACTCTAAGTCGAACAATAGTTTGGCAAGCTTCTTCCCACCACGTGAAGTCACGCCAACTATGCGACCAACAAGAGGAGTAGACCCGCCGACTGTGAGAACAACAGGAGAAAGACGCAAGACGCTTGCACACTGAGCGCGATGCCCACAACGATGATCTATGCAAGGCTGGGCAGACTGCTCAACAGGAAATCCTTCAAACTCGAGTCGGCGACCACAACGTTTTCATAACTCCTCAATAGAACGTTGTGGCCGCTGTAACCCTACTGGGTACACTGCAGTTTGGGCCTGATCACTAGGCCACCCCAACGATAGCAAGGATTAAAGCCATGATCACCGTTGGTGCATGCCAGCAGCGTCAACAGTCGGGTGACACTCTCATTCCGACCAATAGGTCGGCTTCTCTAATGGTGGTCTCATCTGCCTCTACAAGATGCCGAGCGGCCAGCTCCAGTCAGCCGCACACGGAGTCACGCCACACATCACTCGACAACCGCAACAATGATCGATAGCGCCGACATCAAGACGACCGTCGGGATAACTAGGATGTTCGAGGCAGACTATGACGTGATCTTCGGTAAGACATCAACACACGGCACCGCGAATGTGATGAAGATGAGCGTCGCCAACTGGAAGACGAGAACGAGCGCTTCGGCCTCCACCATGAGTGATTTCACCGCTGTAGTTGGAGTCGGAGTGCTCATGCAGATGAAGGAGTACCGGCCTTCACCCATGAGCTACAACAAGTCGATTGGCCAACAGGCTTCAAGCTGACTGGAATTGAAAAATACGA
The DNA here is from genome assembly GCA_003991445.1 of Oryza meyeriana var. granulata. Classification (NCBI taxonomy): domain Eukaryota; kingdom Viridiplantae; phylum Streptophyta; class Magnoliopsida; order Poales; family Poaceae; genus Oryza; species Oryza meyeriana. Next base: position 7,130 of record RYFJ01002642.1, on the reverse strand, counting down.
CGAGAAGACCAACCTCGAGTCCTGACTCACAGTTTACACTCTGGCGATCCGAGCAGCTGGAGGAGATCACAAGGCCATGGCTAACTACCTCCCAGTTGCTCTAGCAGACTCAGCGAGGACATGGCTAACTGGACTTCTTAAGAGGTCAATCAGCTCCTGGGGAGAACTCCGGGAGCGCTTCATCCCCCATTTCCTAGGAACGTATGAGAGACCATCTTTCGAGTACGATCTGTATCAGTTGCATCAGGCGGTCCCAAGATTAAAGACTCCAACAGTGCAGCCCCAGCACCAACTAGCACCAGGACCACACCACTGACTACTCCATCAGCCCGGTCGGCTACACCCAGTGTGGCGCCGACTGGCCTAAGCTCCACTCCACCTCCGAGTAAGCCTTCAGGCCCATCACCGACCACCTCCTTCCCTAGCACACGGGTGGAAAATCAAGACTTCCAAGTGGTATGAAATCTTCAGTCTTCAGAAAAACTTGAAATGTGTTGCAATGTCTTGATTGCAGTATGATCATGCAGGAAGCCTAGTGACGCTGATCCCAAGGGAACAACGCCACCAACCCCCAGTGTCGTCGTTGTCCCGACTGAGGCCGAGCCAGCTGAGCCTCAGCCCGAGCGAGTGTTGCCCTAGCCCCTGAGATCAAGACGGCGCACTCGGCTGGGCCACAAACATCTCCCAGTCCGGACACCACAAGCTCAGCTAAAGTCCTAGTTGCCGAGCCGACGCTGCCTGAGGGCCCCAGACCCAGAACCCCCTCTCCTCCATTGTCCTCGTTGTCAGAACAAAACGACCTCCCTAGACTCGAAGCCCCTCCACCTAACTTTCCCCGGGTGTTCTACTGGGTCAACCCGGACGGAAGCAATGAAGCCTTTGAATTGAACGAGGAGGCTACCTAGAAAGAACGGGTCGAGCTAATGGAGGCCACCATTAAGGCATCGAGGCAGGTCCAGGTGTGTGACTCGGCCGATTATGATCTCCGCTTTATGTTGATTGTTTGATCCTGTAGCTTGTTCAGCGATGAGTCGCTTTGTTTGATAACTATCTTGCTTTTGCAAAGAATTGTCGAGCGATCTGAGAAGATGAGTCTGACTCTCTCCTAACTCACTCCCCAGATCACTCAATTTAACCAGCTCTAGGCCGCGAAGGACGAGCTGTAGCGGACCAGTAAGGAGAGGGAGGCCTAGTTGAAGGACTTGGTCAACAAGCTGCGGGATGAGCAGTAGGAGAAGATAGGGACCATTAGAGGTAAATCTCCCTTCTGTACGAGTAACTCCAGGTGTCCTCTCCATGTTTCTAACCTTTAATTCTTGTTTGGTTGTAGCTCATGAGACAAATATGAACAACCAGTCCCTGGAGATTGTGTGCCTAAAAAGGAGCTGAAGGAACTCGAAAAGGCGAAATCCAAGGTCGACATCGAGTATGCGAGTAAGTTGCATATTTGCTCCTGTACTCTGTCAGACTAGATGTCGAAACTTGCTTATGTCTCTCTTCTGGATGGGCAACCTTCAAGACCAATGCGCAGATTCAGTTCAGCGCGTTTGCTGAAGAAATGAAGGTGATAAAGGATTCATGGAGTGCCATAGTGGACTCGGCGAGGTCTTTATTAGATATTATGCAGCTGAGCCAAGCTGGGTCCAGTTTGAATTCTCCTTCCTAGGTGCTTCAATGTCTTCAAGATGCTCTGGCTATCTTGAAGGAATTTGCCACAGAGCATGCCACTTGGGTATCTCTCAAGCCTTAGCCATGACCAAATCTCTCTACCCTCGGGTAGACATCGAGGCGGTTGGTGAAGGATTTGCTGAGGGCACCACTCCGGAAGAGGGATTAGAGCTAATAAACCAGTCGAGGCCGACTGCTCGGGCAATAGCTGAGGATCTGCCATTGTAAAAACAAACTCTTCTAAGTAGTCTGTGTGGGAAAGATAGAAACAATCTTATTATTGTAAATATTTTTGTCTGCTGTAAAGTCTTGCTGAGTGCATGTTCTATCGTAGCCATCATTAGTCTTATCCGATTAGCCAATCTTTGCCGAGCGTTAAGGACCAACTTTAAAAAGTATTTACCCCATGAGACTACTCGGCAAGACTTAGCATAATCGTTATAAAACTTCATGACTTGGATAAAATAGACTCGAACTTTAGTAATAACAAAAGTTGTGTTATCATCATGTAGCCCCCGACTCACTACTCGGTTGAAACAATCGGCATAGTGAGTCAGAGTAAAAAAACACTTTATTGATATATAAAAATTGAGTACAATACTCAGGTATAGAAAAGACATAGCTGTTCTATGTTCCATGAGTTGTTGACTAGGACGCCGTCTTTAGTCTTCAGTCAGTTAGCATCCAGATGTGTCATCTCAGCGATAATGAACGGCCCTTCCCATAAGGGAGAATTTGTGCCTGTCTTTGGTGGTCTGGATTTTTCTCAAAATGAGATTTCCCACCGAAAAAGCGCGGCCACGAACATTACGACTATGATAACGACATAGTCCTTGGAGATATCTGGCTGACTGGATGGTTGCGATGTCCCTTACTTCTTCCAACTGATCAAGCTCGACCAGTCAGTCTTCATTTGACGTGTCTTCTTAGTGGGCCGAAACTGGTGGTGAGCCAAACTCCAACTCGGTTGGTAACATGGCCTCAGCACAATAGACTAGGAAAAAAGGGAATTGCCCTGTTGCCCGACTGACCGTGGTTCTTAGAGACCAAAGAACGGATGGGAGCTCTTGCACTCACTGTCCTACATATGGTCATAGTCGGTCGAACACCCTCGTCTTGATACCTTGTAAGACCATGCCATTTGCGTGCTTGACCTGCCCATTGCTCCATGGGTGAGCCACAGAGGCATAACAGATCTTGATGCCGAAGTCATCACAGAAATCTTGAAAGATGCCGATAGTGAACTGAGTGCTGTTGTCTGTTATGATGCGATTGGGGAGTCCAAACCGGTAGATAATACCCATGATGAAGTCGTTTGCCCTGGTTGCCGTGATGGTAGCAACAGGTTTTGCCTCAATCCACTTTGTGAATTTGTCTAATGTGACAAACAAGTGTGTGAACTCTCCTGGCGCCTTTTTGAACGGCCCGACCATGTCGAGCCCCCAAACTGCGAAGAGCCAAGATATTGGTATCGTCTGTAACTCTTGAGCGGACAGATGTGTTTGCCGAGCAAAGAATTGGCATCCCTCGCATGTCCGAACTATGTCCTTAACGTCAGTAACCACAGTCATCCAGAAGAACCTTTGCTTGTAAGCCTTTCCGACTAATGTCCTTGATGCGGCATGGTTGCCACAGAAACCTGAGTGGATTGATTGCAGAATCTACTTGACCTCCTCAGGTGTAACGCAGCGCATGAGGTCTCCGGATGCACTTCGACGATAAAGGTCTTCTCTGACTACAAGAAAACATTTGCTTTGATGCTTGATTTGCTCGGCTTCGCTGCAATTTTCTGGGAGCCAATCTTCCAATAAGAATCGGATAATAGGAGTTCACCAGTCTTGAGAGATAATTAGCACTTCTCTTAGTTCCGGGGTAGGTTTAGCCCCTGACTGCTTGTGATCGGGCTTTCTCTTGACTGATGGCTCCATCATCTGCTCGACAAAAACTCCAGTCGGGACCACCTCTCGCTTGGATCCCATGTTGGCAAGTTCATCTACGGCTTCATTGTACTGGCGCAAAACATGTGTGATTTCCAGCCCGTCAAACTTGTTCTCCAACTTTCTCACCTCTTGACAATATACCACCATGTTGTCATCCAGACATGTCCAATCTTTTATGACTTGATTTACCACGAGTTGAGAATCCCTGCGAACCACCAATCGCGGTTACCGAGTGATATGGCGATACGGAGCCCGTGGATGAGCGCCTCGTACTCGGCAACATGTGAGATGCTGGAAAGTGTATTTGAAGGACATACTTGAGTTTTTCTCCAGTGGGTGATGTCAGGACGACGCCAGCTCCTGCTCCGCCTATTCGCAGAGAATCGTTGAAGTACATTCTCCAGTATTCAAGCTTGTCTGCTGGTGTAGCCGTCTGAACTTCTGTCCACTCGGCCACAAAGTCGATGAGTGCTTGAGATTTGATTGATGTCCGTGGTTGAAAGATGATGTCAAACGCCATCAACTCAAGCTCCTATTTAGTGATTCTGCAAGTGGCTTTGCAATTATGTAGAACATCCCTGAGTGGATACGATGTGACAATTATAACCTAATGCGACTGAAAATAGTGCACCAACTTTCGGACAGTTATGAGCAATCCGTATAGTAGTTTTTGGACTTGGGGATATCTCATCTTAGATTCACATAGGACTTTGCTGACAAAATAAATTGGCTTTTGAACTTTTTGTAAATGTCCTGGCTATGTCCGCTTGATAACCAGAACTGTGCTGACCACTTGAGTAGTTGCCGTCAGGTACAACATAAGTGGTTCTTGGGACATTGGTGATGCCAACACGGGTGGTGATGTAAGGAACTTCTTGAAGTCTTCGAATGCTTGTTGGGTTTCTGGCGTCTATTGAAAATTTGTCACTTTCTTCAATAGTTTAAAAAGGGCATGCCCCATCTTCAAGTCAGGAAACGAATCGTCTAAGCGCTGCCATGCAGCAGGTCAGCTTCTGTACATCTTTCTAGCTGGTTGAGGGAGCCATGTTCATGATTGCGTTGATTTTCTCTGGATTTGCCAGAATGCCACGTTGTGAAACGATGAAACTGAGTAGTTTTCTTGAAGGTACTCCGAAGACGCACTTTCCAGGTTCAGCTTCATCTTGAATCTCCGAAGGTTTTGAAAAGTTTCTTCTAAGTAGAGATGAGATCCTCCTTGACTTTAGTCATGATCACCACGTCATCGAAATATGCCTTCACATTGCACCCGAGTTAAGTGTGAAGATACCGCTGGATAGCACGTTGATACGTTCAGTCAAGGTTTTTCAACCCGAATGACATAGTGACATAGCAGTATGCCCCGAATGGCATGATAAAAGAAGTCTTCAGGCAGTCCTCCTCCTTTAGGCTGATTTGATGATATCCCGAATAGCAGTAGAGAAAGCTGAGTAAGTCGTATCCCGCAGTTGAATCGACTACCTGATCTATCCTGGGTAGACCAAATAGATCTTTGGGACACGCCTTTTTAAGTCGGTATAGTCGACGCACATGCGCCATTTACCGTTGTTCTTCCGGACCAGGACTGGGTTTGCCAGCCAATCCGGGTGGTAGACCTCCTTGATGAACCCGGTTGCCAGGAGCTTGGTTATCTCCTCGCGGATAGTATCTTTGCGGTCTTGTGCGAAGCGTCGTAGTCGTTGTTTGACTGGTTTGGCATCTGGCTTGACGTTGAGCGAATGCTCGATCACCTCCCTGGGTACACCAGGCATGTCGGAAGGCTTCCAAGCAAATATGTCCTTGTTCGCCTAGAGGAATGTGATGAGCTCGTCTTTCTATTTGGGGTCGAATCTGATCCCGAGAAGCGCAGTCTTGGTGGGGTCGGAAGGGTCTAGGGGGATCTTTTTTTGTCTCTGAATCTGCTGAACGATTCCTACTTGGTTACCTTTTTTGCGGGACTTGGTCGTCTCTTGATGAAGTTGTTGCTGCCAGTTTGATATTGTTTCGTCCGACTGCAGCTTCGTGTGACTAGGCTAGTTCTCAACTCTCGTTGTCGCATGTGAAGGCCTGCTTGACATTGCTGCGCAGAGAGAGTATTCCTGCTGGTCCAGGCATCTTGAGCATCATATACGTATAGTGTGGTAATGCCATGAACTTTGCGAGTGCTGGTCGTCTGAGTATGGTGTCTTAGGCGGTCTCGAAGTTGGCAACCTTGAAACAGATGTTTTCTGTGCGAAAATTCTCTCGCGTGCCGAAGGTGACTGGAAAAGTGGTCTGTCCGAGTGGAGTTGAAGAGAGGCCAGGGATTACCCCATGGAAGGGAGCTGTACTCAGCTGCAACTCGGATCGAGGTATCTCCATCTCGTTGAGCATTTTGGCAAAAAGGATGTTGAGTACGCTTCCTCCGTCGATGAGAGCCTTCTTCAACTTGATGCTTCTGATAACCGGGTCTAGGACGAGTGGATAGCGCCCTGGATGCGTTACTTAGTCAGGGTGATCCACGCGGTCGAATGCGATTGCCATCTCAAATTAGTGCAGATATTGTGGGCGTCAGACAAGACCAAGTTCACTTCTCGAGTAGTTAGCTTCTGTTTACGCTTGGACTCATATGCTGATGGCCCTTCGAATATATGATTGAGCTCAGCTTGGGGATTTTGATAGTCGCCGGCTGCGCCCGAGTCCAGCTTGTCTTTATCTTTTTGTTCGTCGGACGCTGATGTCTGCTCGGAAGCAAACTTTTTGAGCATGAAGCAGTTTTTGGCCACGTGCTTCCCCTTTGGGTGGAAAGGGCATAGCCGGTTCATGACTTTTTGGTAGTCGTCCATCCTTAGGGGTTGCGGTCGGTTGTGCTCAACCGTTGCTACAACATCCTCCGACTTGCGTTTACGGTTCCTGGCTTTGGACGGGGCTGCATCATCGGCGTCCTTCCGCTCCTTATGTCGGGGCTCCTTGTCGTTGAGTACTTTAGCGATGGCATCGGCTGAGTCAGCATACTTATTTGCCATATCGAAGAAAGCCTTGATGGAATTGGGAGGCTTCCGAGTAAATTTGGCGATGAATGGGGTATCTTTGACTCCTTCGTGAAAAACGGCAATGACGACCTCATCCTTGATTTTAGGTATTGAGTTCCTCTTCTTGGAGAATCGCTTGATGAAGTCGTGGAGGGACTTTGTTTTTCTTTGATGGCACTGGTATAGATCGTACTTGGACGATGACCTCTCGTAGCTTCCTTGGAAGTTAGCGATGAAGCGTTCACGGAGTTCCCCCCAGGAGCCGATTGACCGCTTGGGAAGCCCCGTCAACCATGTTCTTGCCGAGTCGGCCAGGGCGACTGGAAGATAGTTTAGGCCATGGCTTGTGGACTGCTTCCAGCCAACGGATTGCAAGGTATACATGGTCAACCAGGATCAGGTTGGTCTTGCCAATCGTACTTGCTCTATACAGTTGGCTTGAAACTGGATTGGCTAGTCGACTTGTTGTAGCTCATGAGTGAATGCTGAAACTCCTTCATCTGGGTGAGGGCTC